>WOXC01009206.1:0-465000 GCA_011680675.1 Gymnobelideus leadbeateri
TTTGAAGGCTTGAGAATGTGGGTGTTTAATGAATTATCTACATGTGCCAATTCCATGGCTACTGTGATGACTCTACTTTTTGGTTTTGTGATTCAGTTTTCTGGTATTCGAACAAATGTTCTAGCTTTGTGCCCCACATAGAGATCCTGTTACATTTTGTGATTAATAACCACATTAGCACATTTATAGTTACTGTAGGCATTGTGAATACTGCATTGTTGATACAGTGCCCAATATCTAGATACTTCTATGAAGTGATTTCTGGTTATCCTTATGAAATAGTTATCCCTTCCACATCACAACTTTCTCCATCACAGTTTTGATGTATCATGGGTTGGCATAAGAAATGAAATGGGAGTTTTGGGGGAGTTTGTGTAAGCCACAGATGTCACAAAATGGCCAAAAGACAACACAAAAGCCTATGACCAAATACTTTAGACAAATTTTACAGTGAGGCACTGTAAACACCCCATAAAAGAAAAAAGATATTAGACTTCTTCTCTGGTACAAAGGGAGGGCTAGAAAAATTTACATGGATTTTCCAGATTTGGTGGGGGGGGGGAAGGGAAGGAAGGCACTGCACCATTAACACCTGAGCTGTAGAAGAGCGTAATTGTAATGAATAAATGTAGATGAGGTATTGTTCATAACTTCTGTGATTTTCTAGAAGTTAGGTCTTGGCCAGCTGGATGGGGAAAAAAATTTACTTTAGTTGGTGGAAAATTTCTTCTCTAATGGATACCACTTGCAGGGTGTCCAAGTCTATATTAAATGAATCATTTGCATTATCAAGCTGGAATTTTTGCCAGGATTTATGGATAAGAAACTCTGTAATTTATTGTGCAACCAGAAACATTTTTTGGTCTGGAGGAAACCACTGAGGGGTAAGGGTAAGCCTCATGTTATCCATAGTTATTGCCTTGGGCATTTTAGTCCCTTAAAAATCTTAGGAGGGAATAAGGATGAAAAGGTCCAGTTGTGGGGAAAAAAGGAATGAAGTGGAACAGAATTTATTACACAATCATGTGTCAATGAAACTGTTTTTTTTTTCTTTGTTCATTTATCATTAAATAATGTCATTCAAATAAGAGTACATATTTTACTAATTTTTCCGTCTTTTGACCGTCCAGTGGAGCCTAGGGACCTTTTCTGAGAATATTTTAAATGAATGAAATATATACGTTCATAAGAAAAAAACAATTATATTGAAATGCAATTATAAAAAATATTTTAAATTAACAGACCCAGATTAAGAATCCCTTATTTAAAAAGAGAGGCTCATCTGAAGCCAAATCCTAAAAAAGCTGATTTGTCCCTAAAGTACCATTTTTCTGATGTGTAATAAAAAAAAAATATATCAACTACCACACAGTAACTAACCAGTCATCACATTCCCAAAAGGTAATACACATGGACATTTTAAGGCAAAATGCACTGAAGCTAGAGATGCATTTTCATTTCAAAGCAAAAACATTTTTATATAATTGGTGATCCATAGTTCCTCTTAAGATTCATTTCTTATCAATTAGACCCCTAAAGATGAATTAACTACTCTAAGGAACTGCAGGTTAATAATGAACTAGTGACATTTTAGAAGAGTACTCCAGAAAAATTATTTCAATAAAATGATTGTAGTCACCACTGATATTGTCTTAATGTCCTAAAAGTGAGATTATATGTGAATCCTCCATAATTTCTGAGTTGTATGACATCCATTAGCAAGACTCCAGACTATCTCATGTAGCTATGCATGAGCTATGGCACTTTAAGACTTCTAATTTTTCTATTGTTATTTTCTGGCTTCTCTATGACAATAATCATGCAGCTATTTTAGTGCAATAATACCTCCCTTTGACTCTAACAAATGATAAACACAATTTTGTCAGTTTCATATTGCCAACCATAGACTTTGAACAGTATCATATATCATATTATACAAATGCTGAATTTACTATATAATAAAAATTATATGCAACTATTATATAAGTAATTTTTCTCTGGGGCTATACTGATGTTTTTTTTTTTTTTTAAAGATTAAGACTAAAGATTTCTGGGGAAAAAAACAACAAGTAGAATGTCGTAACAATTTTTTTTTTATTAACAAAAGGAACCCATAGGGTTCATACATGAATACAAAATACAATCTTTTTTGAATTGTGGGTTAATATATTTTAACAGCTTTTCTTTTTAAATTGAAAAATTGTTTCACAGCTCACTTATGAAAAAAAACAAAAACAACCTTGCTTATTGTGCAAAACAGAAAACATTAAGGTTTTTGCCCTGTAAAGGTTTTATGTGCCAATACACACATTTTCCACTTTATTTTTTTTTAAAGCAAACAATTCTAAGGCCACAGTTCATTTGCAAAACAAAATAAGAGCCACAAAGAGGTGAAAACCAAGCACATCCCAGCAGCATATTTACTATTCAATGAATATTCTTGGTACCACAGTGATATTGAGGTAAATGTCCAAAGTTAAAAGACAACTTTTATGATTTTCTAAATTAAATATTTTTCTTAACTTAAGCTGAGTATTTTTTATAGCTGTATACTATAAGTAAATTAAAGTCAACTGTCTTAAATAAAAATTATTTAGGCAAATGCATTCATTTTTCCACTATTTTTTTCTTATACTTCAAAGTCACTGTCTACTGATGATGTATGTGCATTACATGATTTTATTCTTTTAGGGTATCAAAACAGTGAAGTTTAAATAAGTGCTTAATTTTGTCAAGTGAATCCAAGGAAACAGTTTAACTGAACTTTGGAGTTTGATTTGGAATATTTCTCTATTAATAATTGTTTTGGCCTTATAGAAAAACCTGATCTTTCTTACAAGCATGCAAATTACCAATTTTTAAAACAAGGACTATTTGAAGATGCTATTTTTCTAAAATAATACAACTGAATAAAGCTGTGTAATTTAGACAGTTAACAGTTCAAGTAGCACAATTTTATACTGTGACTTTAAACAGTGGCTCAAAAGTAAAGAAGTGCTTACAAAAATCAAATGATTGAGAGGTATGTTCTGAAGAGTACAAAGAAAACACATATACAATGTGAGTAGAAAAATCCCTGCTGTTTTAATTGTCATAATTTTTAAACAGAAAATCATTTAAACTTATTTTCTGTTTTAATTGTAGTTAATGATTATGGGAAGCACCAAGGTCTTGAGTCAAAACCCTTATGACATAGAAAACAAACACTCTGTCACTTAAAATTAAATATATCACCTAATATCATACCAGAAAAATAAACACTAGGAGTCCTACACCTTCCTGAAATTTAGTACTGGATCATCAGTTTGCCATACAAAGTGTAATTAAATAACAAAGATTCTTAACTTTGATAATGGGGGGATAGTAAGGGGGGAACTGCATATACTTTTAGCAGCAATACAATTATGATGATCTGAATGTCCTGAGGTTAAGTGACATAGTAAAATATTGCACCAAAACAAAAAACAGTTTATTAAAGAATGGGAATAGTAAAATATGTAATCACTGCTACTCCAATATAGAGTTTAAGCTAATTTTTTTTCAGAGAGGATTTCTTCCTCTTTTTAGGAATATATGGCATTTATTATTACTTCCTTGCTTATATCTAATTTGCTATATATATATATATATATATTTACATATGTTTTTACATATTATGTATATGTATACATATTAGCCTTCATTTTGCTCTAGTGTTAATAGAGTTCTTATAGTCCATTTCAATATCCCATTACAAATGACTATAGAATTTGATTCTGTAAATAGTAAAAGCTATATTACAACTTTTGGTCTCAGGTTTATAACCTCTAAGCAGATAATTACAACTCTTAAAGAGGTAGACTTAAGGAAAGCTTCTGAATATATTTTGTCTATTTCATTAATCAAACCTACAAGAAACTCCTAAATTTCCTTGCTGCGTGTGCCTTTACAGAAAAATATAAAACAAGAAAAATCCTAAATCTACCATGTCAGTTAGAGAAAAACATTAAGAAAATTAAAACTCCAAGATAACAAAGTAAGCCAAAATCATCCAAAATTGATCTGTATCCCCCCCTTTGAATTCTGAGTCACTTTTTTTTTTCTGGGAACAATTTTTAGTTTTCATAATACTGTACAAATTTACTGCTTATGAAATGAATCTTCAAATGACACTGACCAAATTAAATTGTGTACTTCATTTGATCCAACTAACATGATGATGTTTTAAAAAAAGGTCTTTTTTATAATCTTTTTTAGCATATAAACCATAAAAAGCTTTGAATTGGTGGAGAGGGTTCTTTTAAATTTTATATCTGATCATTTTCCTCTTGTACATCTTTTCCTTGATTATGGTCTACAAGACTGATTTATTTATAGAAACCCCAAAATTTTTAGGATATTTTCATTTCACTTTGACACAGTCCCTTAAAATGTTTTATCTTATGTTTCCATTATGTATGTGGTTCTTTCTTTGTGGACCACTTGTGTTCTTTTCCTTCACTTACTCCATCTTTGTCTGCACATTCAGTTCCATTCAGTGATACTCATATATTCCATCCCATTATCTAACGGGCCATCATGCAAACTTGTCCATATCAAAAACCCACACTTCTTCCATCTTCTACATTCTTTAGCTTTTATGTTCAAAACTGATACTGAAAGCTAAGTTCCCCTACTTTATAGCCCTTTCCCAACAAAGGCAGCAGGAAAGAGTTCATGATCTAATCTGATCATGACTCCAGCAGTTTCTGAAACAGTCATAGCATAAAGGAAACAGTTTGGGTCTCTTCTATATCAGCAGGATGTGGATCAACCTGAAGAAGAAATATTTAGTAAGACTTTTAATATCTGATATTAGAATAATTTTGCAGTTTAATGAATATTTGTGATGCCTATGACTGGTTAACTGAGGAGCTTTAAATCTGGTACCAGAGTAAGACCAAAGTCCTAAGTTCAATATCCCCATGTGGGACACTTAATTTTTTTATTCAGACTGGCTAGACTGACTTTAATTAACCTTAGAGAGTCATCTTGTAAATGCATATTATTGCCCATAAGGGAAACAGTACAAAACAATGTAAATGTATCAGGCCAAACTTATAATCCCTATCACAAGACATTTAAAATGACCTCTTGATGAAAGGTCTGCAATATTAATATTTATGAACGATAATATGTTTATTTTATTTCAGAATGGCGGAATTGATTGAAGTATGTATACTTTACCTCTGAATATAGAGGTGGAGGCTGAAATCGGAATTCTTGTATATAAGCAAACAGAGGACAGCAGATTTCTTCCTGACAATCATTTGGCTGAGGGTAAGGAGGAATGTGCCTAGAAAATTCTTCTTCTGATACCACATCAGCATAATTTGGTGGTGCTGCAACAGAAAAATATTCAAATCTAAAAATTCAATTAACTAATTATATGCATAATCACTATACTTCTATACAAGCAGTCTATAGATAGTTGCTACTGCCCATTCCATTCAACATTTATTATCTACTACTAAATTTCCTTGCTGTACTTTTAGTCACAAAAATATAAAACAAGAAAAATTTCAAATCTACCATGTCTGTTTGGAAAAAAACTGTTAAGAAAATTAAAACTCCAGGATAATAAAGTATGCTGAAGTCATCCAAAATTTGACTTATAACCCCTTTGAATTGTGAGTCACTTTTTTTCCCTGGGAATAATTTAATAATACAAATTTAATAATTTAATAATACAAATTACTGCTTATGAACTGAATCTTCAAATGACTGGGTAGAGTAAGAAGATTTTGTGTAATGCATTGTTCTTCTCTAATCAATAAGATCTTAGTACCAGTGGTAAGCCAAGAAATTTAACAGACTATTTTTTAACCAAATCAGATAAAAGTAGAACTTTTTAAAAAAGTAAATGATACCTTCACCAAAATTGCCCCCAATGTTCCCCCTCTACCTCTCCTCTTAGAGAGTGATGCCATATAACAAGTATTGGTTTTAAAGAAAAAGAGAAAATCGAAAACATCAAAAAATGCCTGAAAATGTGCAATGTATATATCTATGGACCTCTATAAAAGGATGGGATGGGGGTGTCTTCTCCTCTCTTCTATAATGGTGTTACAGTGACCTTCTTCTTGACCTCCCTAGAATATGAGTCTAACAGCAAAATCATTGGGTTACAATATTGACATAATTCTCAACTGCTTTTCAAACAGGTTGTACTGACTCACAACTCCTTCAACAATGCACAAACATGCTTCATCACATCACTTCTAACATTAATTATTCCCTTTTGTCACTTTTGACACTTTGAAGGGTGTGAGGTTGTTTTGATTTGAATTTCTCATTAATAGTGATTTGGAGTATTCTTCCATAGGTTGTTAATAGTTTATAATTCTCTTGAGAATTGTTTGATCAGGACCCTTGACTATTCATTTTTTGGGGGAATAACTTTTGGATTACTTGTAATTTTGAATATTTTTTTCTTAAACTGGACCCAGAGATCTCACTGCTATAGGGAACTGCCAGTGAAGAAATTCCCCTACCAATGTAGATTGTACCTTCTCTGTTACTAATAACCTCATACTGCTTAAGGAAAGACTCTTAATATTAAGAGATTTGGTTCATGATCACATAGACAGGAGTAGAACTAGTCCTTTTATCAAACACCTAACTTTAAACTTTTAATAATACCTCTCTCAAACATGGCCACATAATGTATCCTATCATTAAAAAATGAAGAGAACATGTATGTTTTATTAATCTTTACATTACTATTGTTTTATATTATTAGCAGCACTTGGCTAGGAGTTCTGTGCTCTATTCAGATTTGAACTTTGTTAGCTGCACAAAAAAATGTTTAGAATATTCCAGAATGTATCACGATGATTTTGCTATTAATTAGTTGTAGGACCTTGGGTAAGTCAACTAGTTAGTTACCTTCCTGACTTTTAGTTTCCTTATAGAAGAAAATAAGGAAAGTGATTTTTGCATTATTCCTCAAGAGTGGTTGTGTCAATTCACTGAGATAATAAAAGTACTCAGTAAATCTTTAAATAGAAATGTAAGCTAATATTATTATAAAAATTATAGATCCTCAGTTGGAAGGGACATCTCTACTTCTAAAAGAGTCTGGTCTACTGAAGACCTCCAGGGCCAGGAAATGAATTCTCTCCTAAGACAACCTATTCTACTTTGGGGCAGCTCTTACTTGTCAAAATGTGTTTTTCTTGTTAATACTTATCTGTTTGCTTAAAGGTTTGCCTTTAGGTGCCAAACAAAACAAGAATTCCTTTTAACAGCCCTTTACTTATTTGAAGACAGATATAATGTCACTTTCCTTATCTTACACCAAACCATTCCCAAGTTAAAAATATCCTATTCTCTTTGCCTCATCCTCACAGGGCATGGTTTACAATGCTTTGATTTTCCTGGTTACTCTTTCTGGATGCTTGTCAATGCCATTCCTTAAATGTGTCAACCAAACTGAATACTCCAGATGTGATATGATTATGGAGAGCAAAATGGAACTAATAATCCTCATTCTGATTCTTTTAAGGTGGCCAATGCTTTCCTTAACTTTAGATTCATAGCGAGCTTACAGTCTTTGTAGTAAAAACTAGTTTCTAACTATGCCTCCCTAATCCTACACTTAGTTTTTCAATCCAATCTAACAAACTTTTATCAAGTGCCTAGTAGTATGTGTTTAGCACATAGTATGTGTGTATAGCAAGCCAAAATAACAACCTCCCCTGGCCTCAAAGTACTTACATTTTCCTGAGGGAACACAACATGTAAATAAATAATCTGAGGATAAAAGAACATTCAGAACCATAGGAATCAATTACAGCTTCCCTATGGTATATAAGCTATAACCATCCAACTAAGAGGCTACTGGATGATCCAGGCAAGGTGATGAGGGTCTAAACTATTGTGGTGGATATGTGAATGGAGGGGGTTAGGTATGAGAGACACTGTAGACATAGACTCAACATACAGGGTAATTCTCAAGTTGTGAACTTTGATAACTAAGGAACTGGGTGCAGATAAGGGAAAATAACTGTTAGGCATAGGAAATATTGCATTTGAAATGCCTTTCAAACATTCAAATTGGAGATGTCAAAAAAGCAGTTATTGATAAAAGATGGAGATCAGGAAGCAGTCTCTGACAGTTAAATATGGAAGTCATCTTCAGAGATGATAACTGAACCCATGGAGGATGAGATCATCAAGACAGGGAATAGAAGACGGCTTGGGACAGAACCCTAAAGGATACCCAGAATCTGAGGTCAGATTATGATACAAGAAAGCTGTCTGAAAAGGGATCAGATAGATAAATGACCAGAAGACAACACCACAAAACCCAGATAGGAAAGAGCCAGGAGATGGGGCTGGCTAGTCAACAATATCAAATATTGGAAAGGTCAAGAAGATGAGTACTGGGTCCAAAGAAACAGAAACTTTGTGGGACTTTGGGTTCCTTCCTCACTGGATTCAGCACATCATTCTAATTTGGCGAGGCCTTTTGTGATTCTGATTTTCTCATCTAACATATTAGTTATTTCTAGATTTATGTCATTTGCAACTTTGACAATAT
The DNA here is from genome assembly GCA_011680675.1 of Gymnobelideus leadbeateri. Classification (NCBI taxonomy): domain Eukaryota; kingdom Metazoa; phylum Chordata; class Mammalia; order Diprotodontia; family Petauridae; genus Gymnobelideus; species Gymnobelideus leadbeateri. The sequence continues at coordinate 8,564 of WOXC01009206.1, forward strand.
ATGATGCTTATAATAATGCAGTGGATTCTTTGTAGTCACTGATAAAAATGTTGATAAGAATAGGGCTAAGGACATTCCTAGGTTACTCTATTAAAGTACTCTAACCCTCTGAATAAGTTAGTAAGAATTAATGATCCATTAATTACTTCCCTTTAAGTATGATCACTCAACCAGTCAAATCCACCTATCATTTACAGACCAACTCTCTTCAAAAGATCATAGACTCATAGCTTTAGAGCAGAAAGAAGGACTTCCTTAGATATCACAAACATAGAATTAGAGCTGAAAGAGAGACTTCCTTAGAGGTAATCAAGTTCACAATACCCTTTTCTCCCTGATTTTTAATAAAACACATGAGGATATGGAGTCTGAATGCAGTTCTAAGCATACTATTTGCTCTTTTTTGTTGTTTCTTCTTTCTCATGGTTCCTCTCATTGGTGCTAATTCTTCTTTACAACATGAGTAATGTGAAAATATATTTAATATAAATGTACTATATCAGACTGTACAATGTCTTGGGTGGGGGGAAGGGGAGGAAAGGAGAGAAAATTTTGAACTCAAAATCTTAAGGAAGTGAATGTTGAAAACTAAAAATAAATAAATAAATAACAAAAGGAAATTTGGACAAAGAAAGATTAAGTGACTTGCTCCAGGTGGTCACACAGACAGTAAGGATCTGCTTGGGTTTTTTGGTTTTTTTTTTTGGGGGGGGGGGGGCGGGAAGGCAAGGCAATTGGGATTAAGTGACTTAACAGCTAGTAAGTGTCAAGTGTCTGAGGCCAAATTTGAACTCAGGTCCTCCTAACTCTAGGGCTGATGCTCTATTCACTCCATCACCTAGCTGCCCCAACAGTAAGGGTCTAAAGTGAGATGTTACCCCAGGCTTTCCTGATTCCAAATTCACACCTACCACATCATACTGTAATCTTATTCACACGAATACCATGGAAGATTTGCAAAGGTTTTGCTGATATTTAAATATACTATAGCTATTAAGACATTTCAGTGGATTTAGAATAATATTTAGATGTGAAACAGTTCTCTACTGCTTAGTACGTGTGTGACCATTTTGAAAGTTGAGGGATTAGAAGTGGATGATCTCTAAAGTCTTCTGGTCTATTAAGCTTTGAATCCCAATATAACCCTTCCAAGAAAGGAAATGAGGATAGCCTGATATGACCTGTTAGTAGACCATCTCTAAGGTCCCTGTCATCTTTGAAACTCTGGTTTTAATACTTTTTTTTAATTACATAATTAATAAAATAATTACCTTCAGGATGTTCTGGAAGTGTCAATGTCAGCCAGCTCATGTCCACACCAAACTGACTAACGACACTGGAGTTTCTACTCCCAAAACCATTGTATGGAATTGTGCCAATCACCAATGGCAGCTCTAGCATCAATTTCTTAGCACCAGGAATGTGAATATATACCTACATGCCAGAAATACAAAACAAAAAATGTTACAAAGAGGTCAGAAACCACGATCAATATCAAAATAGATTTATCATTCACAAAACAACTTTTTAAAAAGATTATAAAGTGTGAAGTCAAAGTTATAGAACCCCAAATTTTTAGGACATGCTATATAACAAAGGAGTGTGATATAACATTAGAAATACTTAAGATCTGTTTTAATTTTGTTATGGGTTTTATGGCAATAGAAAATTATCAATTGAAATGCATTAGTTTTCCACGTGCCTATTTAGTACTTCACCCTTCAACTTTGTCTATAATTCAAAATCTGGGGACACCTAATAGTAAAATTTATACCTGTGCACTCTATAATTTGCTGTAAAATTACAATAAAATTAAGCTTTCTTTTACACAGATACTAATTTTGGAATAAATTTACATTAATATGGCTTTATTTATTACTCTATTCTATGAATGTATTTTTAACTCTCATTTAAAATTATACTCACAGCTAAGGAATAATCTACTCTGATAATACAGCAATCAAGGATGGATGGTATAACAGGTGGAATTTTCAAAGTCTTGCCATTCCATGTATCTGTGCTTCCAGAAGCAATATGGTTTCCTCGAACATTGGCAACCATTTGACGAAAAGTCTTGGTCTTCCCACTGGCCAAATAAGTCTGTGTTTGGAAAATGGCAGCTTTGGGAACAATCAGACGAGATGAACAATTTTCAATTTCTGCATAGATTGGTATGGCTTCACCTAATGAGAAGAAATAATAAAATGCAAATATTAATATAACTATGGTTTCACAAAAATTGCCCAGCATAATACTGTGATGACTATCTATTAGTTTATTATCAATGATGAATTTGAAATCAACACTTTTGTCAAATGTTCAATAATATTCAACATCACCTTTTAGAAATTAAGAAGATAAAGCAGTAAACTAAAATTGTAAATCTGAGACAGCTGGAAGCTCACTGTTCTGATTTTATGCTTATTGTGTAGTCATAATATAGTCTAATTATTAACATCTTTACTTGCATACAAAAACAGGATTCCGTTCTATTATTAATGTATTATAAAACATCACCAATATATTCAGTAATGTCTAAGAAATAAAAATGTTGTCAAAACACAGTAGGGTCTTTGTCCTAAGGTATTTCAAATAAAAGTAGAAGGATCTTTAAGCTTCATACTATAGAAAAGAAAAAAAAATTGAAGTACCAGTGGATGTAGGAAAAAGAAGGGTCACCATCAGATTGTTTCACAGAGTCCAACATTCAAGATATATGCATATACCAGAAATGTATGAATAACACGAATAATTGTATTTAAACTTAAATTTGAATTTAATCCAAGTACTAAATATATTTTCTTGGCAATAATTGACATTAAGTTTCCTGAATAAGCATGTCTAACTTTTTGTTGCTAAGCTGAGGTTTCACTGGAGCTCATTCATGCATTTACAAACTAAGGGTATCATTAATAAAGTTTATGCTACAGCCATTAAAATATAAACAAATAATACTTGATGCCAACACTTATTAGAATTTATTTCTTAAATTCCTTAATAATAGAAATTATTGTTTTAAATTGTTATTCCATTAAAAAAACATTTTTAAGTTAATTAAAAATACTCATTGGCTTTCTACCTAGACATTTAAAAGATGAAAAAAATCTTCTTACCATTGCAATATCCCTTTCTCTCAATTTTAGCACTCAATGAGACTGGGCCAGAAGTGAAAAACCAACAGCCAACCATTTTCTCATGACTTTTCAATACAGGTGTCTTTAAAAATACAAATACAAGAATTTTCATTAAAATAACAGAAGATAGTTTTTCTAAAGATCGCAAAACACTTACTAAAACTCTTACTTTTATATCCACTGTGATATCGACTTGCCAGCATCAAATAGGACTTAGGTTCTAGTTAATATTTTATCATGGGCATACAGTTGATCCTGGGTTCTTAAAAATTATGCTAGCTGGGCATAAATCCTGGCACTTGCTACCAAGATGGAAAGACCAGTGACTTCAAGTATGTTTGTGGTCTAAGGATATCACCAGGAGAATGGCCACAGCAATCCAGGAAGACCATCTCTAAGTTGTAAAGAGGTTGCAATCTGCTTTGGTGAAAGGAGTATCAAAATCAATTAAATCATATTTCTTCTGAAGCATTTAAAACATAGGCAGAAAAACTAGTTCATTCACCACAAATTCTTTTTGTCTTGTTCCTTTCATACCTTATGTTATAAACTGCTTATGATAATATGAAGTAGTACAAACACTATGATAAGAGGTTATCTTGTTTCCTCTCTTGAAAAATAAGATGAGATTCTGGCCTGTTTCCTCAACTGTACTATTAGGATTCAAACCGATATAATGGCAATCATTCTGTGGAAGCATTTATCCTGTGAACATAAGTTTCAGTGACTATACAATATTTTAAAAGTCTATTCAGACAATCAACATATCAACTTAAAAACAATTAATTTTAAAAAGTCATACTTTAAAAAATAACCTCAGAATTTGTCAATGTATGTATGAGGAAGACTGATAGCAAAACATAACAATATGCAGTTAGAATCTTGGCTTAGACTTTTAGGCAGTATCAATTTTTAACTGAGGCATATAAAAATAGCTTTATCTTTCTAAAGCCCAGATAGTTTAGATAGTCACCCTCAACTTGAATTTTTTTTTAAAGTCTATCAATTATTCAATAACAAATAGCATAAAGAGTTTTGAGGTCTAAGCATACCACTCTATTTTCTGTAATATCAAGAAGCTATGGAACTGGACAGTACCATCAATTTGCAAAGCTCCTACAGTTAAACTTTTTTTTGTTAAATGAAAAGATGATTTCTTTTAAGATACTGGTAGCCAATTTGATGAAGTGAGATACTTAAAGGTTGTCATCTCTCTCTCTCTCTCTCTCTTTTTCTACTGTATATCAAATGGCTTGTAAAGCATCAGTTCTTAATCTTTTTTGGGTTTGGGGATACCAATTTCTTCCTCCTCAACCTGCCTTTAGCAGTCTAGTGAAATCTGGATCCCTTCTCAGAATGTTTTTAAATACATAAAGGAAACCAAGCACAAAGAAATACAGTTATAAAGCTCTTAGTACAGTGCCTGGAACATCATAAGATACACAGACACAGACACACACACGCTTTATTTCCGTTCCCTCCCCCCACCCCCAATTGAAAAAAAAAAGTTAAGGATTCTTCCTTGAAATTATTTAAAATTATCATTAAGGGATTGTTAGTTAATAAAATATATTTCTCACATATAAGAAACCTGTTCAAATGTATTAGCATACTGAGGTCAGGGTATGTGGCTTTAAATAATTGGACTGTACCACTGCTAGTCTTCTGATTATTTTATGATCTATGTAGACTGCAAAGGCAATCAATATCTTTAGTGAGACATCTTATCACAGTGATTGATTGGCTTTGCTGATTATCTAGTTCATTGTATATAACTGATACAGTCTTACAAATATCTAAAAATTATTAAAAACAAGTTGTATCTATTTACTTTTATAGTGATTGCATAATCAAATCTTAACTCTTTTTGTCTTTAAAATAGTAGAACCCCTAATAGTAGTAGTAAAAAAATCCCCAGATACTAAAAATACATTAAAGTCACATTATGATAGGAAGTTTAAATTATCCAACATTTTCTATGAAGTAAAAATCATTCATTCATATTTAAATGTAGAACCATTAGGTCCTACTAGCTATCATGAAAGTGCAAGGTATAATTTTATATTATTTTGATAATATGGGTTTAGATAAAAGAATCTAGCTCATTAGCTCCCATCTTGCCTATTCTGTTGTTACTTATAGTCTGATCTTCCTTATCATTCTACAGTATTTCTAGTGATTATTAGAAGTTCAATGCTTTAATGTGGCCAAATCTGTCATAAGGAAATGATAACTGAAAGGCTCTCTGCAGCAGCTGCGTGCACTTACTTAATGTTAGAAAATGACATGCAAAATGGAAGGATACACAGCATAATGGCCAGAGCTTAAATAACAGGCTAAGCATGATTAATACTCTACTATAATTACTGTTTCTCAACCTACTATTATTGAAGAGCTTAGGACACTACAGCCCTATGAATATAGTTGCTCTGGTAAAAGTAACTACTTTACGCTTGTGCATTATTATTATTAAGCTTTATTAATGCATTTCAAGCTTGCATAACTTTCTGGCAAAAGAAATTCTGAACAGCAAGGATATAATCAATAGTATTAACACACTCACACAAATTGTAATTGCCCAACCTAAGATCATCTATTTATGGTGAATGCTTATGGGTTACAAAATTATACTCTTGAAGTAGTCAGAAAGTGACAGGTCACGCTGTCACCAAATTGGCTAAGTCTTAGTTTAAAATATTCTGTGTAGTCATAATTAAAAAAGTCTTACTAATAAAGCTGGCGTGTTGACATCGACATGGCTGATAACCTGAAGTTCTCTTTTTATGCTTTGGTCGGGTACCACAGGCCGCTCCAAGATTGCTCTCACAGAGTACTGAATGCTGCCATACTTTCCGGTGAATGACGTTACCAAAGGCCTGAAATAAACATCATATAGTAATTTATAATTTTGATAAGCATAAAAAAGTAGCTGGAGAGTAAGAGAATTCTAAAGAACTGGTGTTACCAAAGAAAAGGACAATGATGAGACAATATATCAATATTGGATGCAGTTAAAATTGTTCTGAGGAGAAATTTTACACCTCTAAACACTTTCATAAACAAAAGATAAAAAAGTTACAAGTGAATTGTGCATATAATTAATTTATATGTTTGTTTTACATGGGGTACAAGGATGGAAGTTCTAGGGGGTGGATAGGTGGAGAGAAGATGGCAGGACTGCTGGACATGCTAGGTCATCTGTGTTAGGAAAACCAGAGATTAGAAAAGTCTTTCTACTCATATATACTGTGTACACACAATAGTCTTAAGAAGACTGGCTAGTCATACAGCCAGTATGTGGCAGAAGTCTTCAAACCCAGGTTTTCAGGACTCCAAGTCCAATCCTCTGTTATGGCAATTCTCTTATCTTACATTAAATATAAAATAGATCTATAATGATGTTGCTTTGTCAGTATAGTTTTACTTCTGATAAACAGCAAACAGAAAACGTTTATCTGATGTTTAAATAAACATGTAAATCTAAGAGACAAAAGATTCCTGATATTGTCTATAGCCTAGTTATTTTGTAGGGAAAGAAAATAATTTAGATCCCTTTCACTTACTCAGATGGGAGCTGAAAGCTGAATGGAAATTCATGTTTTCCAGGTTGCAATAAAATGATGCCTTCACCTATAAAAGACAGATTAGATATTTTAAATAAGTCTACTATAAAATCAAAAATTTTATGACACAAATTAGTTATTTCCTTTTAAAGTTTCTTTTTTTACTATAGATATTCATAAAAAGTTTATTAACCTGTGAAGGTAATTTTTTTTTCTTTTTCTGGGATGCAAAATGCATAGAGCAAACAAACAAAAAAAAGACACAAGGGGATACAAACAGAGCAGTTGTTACTACCTGTTAAATTTACTATGTGAATATGCTTCAAAAAACAAATTGTACATATAAAATTCAATTTCTAATATAGCTTCTTTTAAAACTCAACATGTTAAAATTGTACTTTGTATTTGAAAAGTGAAGGCAGGAATGAAATACTTTTTCATCACTGAATTTTTTCCTCAAATGTACAAGAATGTACACACAAGATGATTTTGATTGTAAGCCATTAGGCTAATGAAAATAAATTCTTGCTTCTACTCTGTGAATTCTTTGGAAAAGTCAAGAGTAACGAAATGATGAGTATTACATGGTAATCCTTCCCAAAAATTGGTTTATAGGAAGTATATGATTTCAGAACAAGAAGCAACCCTAGAGATCACCTAGTCAATTCCCTTGTTTGCTAGATGAGGAAAACAAGACCCAGAAGTGTGTTACTCAGTCTCATAGCTGGTCCATGGCAGAACTCAGTTAAACTTGACTTTCAGATGTATATCTCCTTCAGGATATTATGTTGTTTTCCAATTGGTATCCAGGGTATTTCACACAGCATATACGGATGTCTTAGCTTAAGTTACTTTGTTTAGTTACTAAGTGGTACTTACTACTAAGAGGTAAGAACTGGTAGTAATAACGTCACATTCATGTTGTAGGTAAAGAAATCTAACCAAAATTTAGATATTCCTTTCTGGTTAGATACCTTTTCTTTGGCCCACGGACAAGAAAGTGAATCTTATTCGTTCTAAGCAACTGCCTCATAAAATGTATTTTATTCTCCAAAAGAAAGACCAGACCAGAAAATATGAATGGCTTATATAACTCTTCTACCAGAAAAGTAAAACATATTAATATACATTTTATTCAAGGCTTACTATATGCCAGGTACTTTGCTATGTAATGGGGGCTATAAAGATAAAAGCAAAACAGTACTTTCCTTCTAAGAGCTTACAATATAATTGGGAAGAAAATATGAACACAAAGATATAGAAGTTTGGGAATGGAGGCATTAGCAGTTATTGGGAACCCCAAAAAAGTCCTTTTGAAAAAAGTAGTGCACACATGATCTCAGGAAACCAGATTCCAGGATGAAGAAGTGAAGAAGTACATTCTAGGCATGTGTGAAACCCTGTGCAAAGGGACAGAGATGGAATACGGAATGTAGTGTGAGGATTAAGATGATCAATTGGCTGAATTATAAAGTACATGAAAGGGAATATATCATGTAATAAGACTGATAAGATTTGATGGGGACAGGTTGAAAATAGCTTTAAATGCCAAAGAAGTATATATTTCATGTCAGAAGAAATAAGGAGTCAATGGAGTTTACTGAGTAGAGAAATGAGTTAGACCTATGTTTTAGGAAAATCATTTTGGCAGCTATGTGGAGGATGGGATGCAGTAGGAAAAGACTTGGAAAAGGACAACCCTCCCCTCCCAAAAAGAAGGCAATCAATTAATCCAGATGGAGAGGTCATGAGGACTTCAATTAGAATAGTAACAGAGTAGAGAGAAGAGGTAATGAGAAATATTGTGGCTTGGATATGCAGGTTAAGAGACAGTAAGATTGACATTAACATTGTAAATACAGGTAACTGGAATGGCATATGGTACCAGAAATAGGGAGGTTCAGAAGAAAGGGTAGGTTTTGGGGGGAAACGTTCTGTCCATGTTGAGTTTGAGGTATCTACAGGAAATCCACTTTGAAATTTCCAAGAAGCAGCTGGTGATACTAGGAATCAAACTCAGAAAGAGACTAGAGTTGGTTATAAAAGATGTGGGAGTCAATTTTAAAAGATAAGTAACTGCATGAGAACTGATGAGGCCACCAAACAAAACACAGAAGGGAAAGGGGGGCCTAGAGCAGAGATTCCAATTTCTATGAACAACTGAATTGGTTATCCATTAATTCAATTCATTTAAACAGGCATTTATTAAATACCTATTATGTGCCAAGCATCGTGTTCAAACAAGGTACACAACAAAAACAAAGTCCCTGTTCTCAGGGAGCTTAAATTCTTCTGGGAGGAAATAATGCATATATACACAAAGTAAATACAAATTTTTTGAGGGGCAGGAGACAGCACTAACCATTGTGGGGATCAGGAAAAAGTCACTTGAAGAAGTGGCACTTGAGTGCAGCTTTTAAGTCAATTAGATTCCATGAGGCAAAATGAGGCAGGAGGGCATAAATGACAGTCTATGTGAAGGCAGAGAGGCAAGAGATGGAATGTCATGAATCAGGTATAGGAAAGGAAAGAGGGCAGTTTGGCAAATATGTAGTGTGCAAAAAGAAATGTCAAATCAGTCCAGAAAGATAGGTAGTTGGAGTTCATCGTTAAAGATGTCCAATGCCAAAGAGAGAGGAACTTAAAAATTTCTACCTGGAGACAGTAGGAAACCCATGAGGCTTCCTGAGCAGGTGAGTGACAAGAATAAAACTGCTTTAGGGAGAGTGATATTAAAATTGTTTGGAAAAGGGAGAAAATGAAGGCAGGGAGACTATGAATAGTTCAGGTGAAAGGTAATGAGGCCCTAAACTGTGAACTGTGAGAAGGGGAGAGATGTGAGATATCCCTGAAGGAGAATCTATAGGGTGTGACACCTGACTTAATGGGGGGTGGGGAGTGGGAAGGAGAGAAAGTAGGGGAGAGAGAGAGAGAGAAGGGGAGAGGGAGGGAGAGGAGGGGGAGGGAGGGAGGGAGAGAGGGAGAGAAAGGGAGAGAGAGAAAGAGAGAGAGAAAGAGAAAGAGAGAGAGAGAGAGAGAGAGAGAGAGAGAGAGAGAGAGAGAGAGAGAGAGAGAGAGAGACTGTTCATGAGGAAATATAAAGAGTTGAGGAAAACTGAATTTTCAAAGATGAATAACTGGAGAAATGATGACACACTTTCCATAGAAATGATAGAGAAGTTAAGATAGATGGTTTTGTTTTAGGGAGAGAATGGTATTAGGGGAGAGAAAATGAGTATAAACGTGATGAGTTTTAGGTAAATTCCAAGTAGGGATGTTTACTATACAGTTGGTAATGTGAGTTGAACTCTGGAGAAAGATGGGGGAGATCTGGGAGTCATCTGCAATAGAGAAGATGACTGAACCCACTGGAGTGGAGACTACCAAGAGAGAAAATATATAGACAAAAGAGAGCTCAGGACAGAATTCTGGGATATTTCTACACTTAGAACATAGGGCATAAATGATAATTCTACAAGGAAGACTAAGAAAGGGTCAGACAAGTTGGAGAACTAAGAGCAGTGTCATGGCCTTTCTTAATCTTCCTTGCAGGATTATCCAATAATCTATGCCCTAAAGGATATGGAATCTCATTAATGCTGAAAAGTTCCCTCCAACAATGTGCACTTCCACCTTTCCATGTCTTCTGGTCCCGAGGACTTTCATTCATAGATAAAAACATCACAGTGGGTCTCCCAACACACTGGAAGCCTTCTTCCCTTCCCTTGGTATTGCAGAGACTGATGGAAAGCAGGCTGTACATCAGGTTTCTATTATTGTCACTATATGATTGGCTTTTGTTGTTGTTTATTACTGAGTAGAAAGTGTAATTAAAACAATCCAAAATCTGAATAATTCAAAAGACAAACAATGATGACAGACATGGACTCTTGCAATGAGTTGACTATATACTCTTATTTGCTGATGTTAGAAGTTTCTACTTTAAGAGTATAGATATTCAAGAGATATGATAAGCAAACAATACTCTGAATTTTATTATGCAATTAAAAAGCATCTTTCATTGTAAAAAGTATTTTCACATGTAGAGAAGTGAATTCACCAAGGTGACAAAGTCTCACAATACCAAAACAGAAATCTTGAATCACAACCTATTGAGCATATTGATTGCACAAAATATCTATTTAATTTTAATGACACCTTTACACAGAAAACTCAAATTATGTCATATACATTTTGAAACAAGACTGACTTGTTTAAAAAACACAACTAGGAAAAACAAAATATAAAATGGTTGCAATAATTTTAATGAAACTTTCTATTCAGATGTTTACAGTTTAACATCTTCAACAATTAATCAATTTGTGAATTGTGTTCATTGCTTATCTAATTAAAGCCTTCTGCCTTGATCAAAGACATTTACACAGAGATGTTTGCTAAGCAGCACACAAATGTTTGCCAAGCCTGACTCCCTAGTATGAAATATGACAGTGAATGAAATTATATTTGCATTTCCCTGAGGTTAAATAAAGTTGAAGCTCTGTCTTCAACAACATGAGACTAGTGGTTTGCTTTTATTTAACTTTGCATTTCCTCCAATGTTTCACCCATAATAGAGGCTTAATACATATTTGTTGAATTGAATCAAATAACAGGACTGTCAGAGCTTTCTTACTCTAGAAATTAAGTAGCTAAAAGTTCTGATCTTATTATTTCAGCCTGTAGTTTGTTGTATAAATAAATAACTTTAAAGTTTTTTATCAAAATGCAGAAATAGAACCAGTAAGAAGCAAGTTTCTTTTTAATAAAGAAAAAATGTTCCAACAATTACAATAATCCAAAAACGGAATCAACTCCCTCAGGGAAGTGCTGAGTTCTCCATCTTGAGATCTCTTAAAGAAGCTATGCAATCATTAATTGTAGAGGATGATAGAGATGAAAATCATATTTGAGTAGAGCTTAACTAGATGATTTCTGAACTATCTTTCCAACTCTAAGATCATTATGGTACCCACATAATGAGATAATGAATTCAAAGTAGTGGCATTAATAATCACTGCTCACATTAATATAGCTTTAAAGTTTAGATAAATTTTCAGATAAATCAATGTCCATGTTTTATGTGTGTGCACCAATTTAAAAAATTGTATTTTAAAACACATCCAATAAAATCCAGTGTGAAGATAATTTCAAGACATTTGCAATAAACACTATCATGACTTTAGCTTTACAGACCTAAGTCTTGAGGGTCTTCAAGGACCAGAAATCAAAGGTCTTGAATTTAAATCCTGATACTATCTGTGATTAAATAGGTAAAAAACATTTATTTCATTGCTCCTGCTATCAGTTTCTTCTTATGTAACAGCTTGGGCTTGCTGGAAGACCTCTCAGTTACCAATGAGTTCTACATCTATGATTCTTTTTTTAGTGAAGTTATTTGTCCAAGGTTACACAGATAGAAAATCAGGGTTAAAGTCAAGGCTTCCATACTTTGAGTTCAATGCCTTTTCATCTCCATCACAAATACCTTTACTGATATTTTCTGATCTCTTCTAGCTCCAGGACCTAAATTTCAACCTGTTTGTCACTCATTTCTGGATGTTAAACTTTGTCTATAACTTTGCTTATAAACCCCAATATTCCAGGTGCTTGTTCCATCCCAGTGACTCCTACCTAACCCCCCTTTCAAGTACACACTCATTACACCACCCCCTCCAAAACTCTCCACACCTTTCTCATTCCAAGCCTTCTCCTTTCTTCTTCTCCACTTTACTAGGACCTAACCTTCACATCTCCTCCCCCAGCTTATTCTACCTAGTACTATTAGTATTGTTTTCTGGAGTCAAAGAAAATTAAGTCTAATAGTTCTAAGTTTGAAAGCCTTTAAAGTATTTGAAGACTGCGATCAAGTCCTACCCAAATCTTTTCTAGTGGCTAACCAGCTGAGGTTCTTTTATCTTGTGGGTCACCACCCATCAGCGAATATGGTGAGGTTGAGTCCCTCCTTTCTGTCCCCTACCCCCTACCCCCCTCTTCTAGTTCTCACTTCCTACAAGACTCCTGCCTCATCTAAGATTCTTTCAATGGGATCCCGGTAGAACTAATAGTTGATACCCTCTGGTTCTGTTCTCCAGGACATCCCTATTCACACCCCATGCCCCCTTTCCAGGCCGGCTCTCCTTTTCCCAGTTCTCCATCACTCAATCCTTCCCTCCCTACCCCCGCTTCCTCCCCAGTTCTAGTAGCTTCAACCGCCCCCCCACCCCCCCGCGCCGCTTCCCTCACCCCACCCCGGTTCAGCCTCCCTCTTGCCATCCCTCTCAGAGTCACCCCCATCACCGCCGCCCCCGCCAGCTTGGCCTTACTCCCTCCCTTTCTGCAGCACCCCCCCAGCTCTTTTCCTCGGGTCATCCTCTCCCCTCCTCCCTCGCTGCCACCCCTCCTGCTAGGCTTCCCTTCTTTTTTAATATTTCCCCCTGACCCCACCCCATCCCCAGCTCTACTTCACTCCACTGCCCGCCGTGCCCCCACCAGGTTTTCCATGAACCCCTTGCCCTACCTCTCCCCTCAAACAGGTTGGCTTCATTATCCTGCCCCCCCCCCCATCAAACTTTCTCCATCGCTGCCCTCCCCTCCCCCCCTCAACCCTGGCAGGCCGTGCCCCGCCCCCCTCTGCCTCTGGACTCGGCCCCTCACCTGCAGCGGGCTCCCGGAGGCTCTGGCGGATGTTCAGGTACTCCACCTCCGCTGCCAGGGGCCCCGAGGCGTCGAGCCCATGGTGTCCGGGGCTCCGGCTCCAGCTGGCCCGGGCCCGGCCCTGGGCCTCCAGACGGAGCGCTCTGAGGGCCAGCGGCTCGGTGGTCTCCAGCAACACATGGCCAGCCACGGTCTCGCCGCTCGAGTAGCTGCTCTTCTGCTCGTCTTCGAACACGAGCCCCAGACTCTTGACCCGGCCCTCAGCCACAGGCCCCGCCGTGGCAGCTGCCCCCGCGGTTGCTTCACCCCCCATTTCCTTCCCCCCCTCACAGGCCACCTGCTCTCAGGCCGCCGCCCCGCGGCGACGCAGATTTGCGGCTCCTTCCACAAAGCTGCTGCAGTTGGGGTCCGGGTGCGGGTGACCAGAAGCACTCGCAAGGGAGCCCACTTTGCTCCTGGGGGTCAATAGCTGGTCCCTGGATGATTCCCGAGCGCTCTGGGGTGACTGTCGCTTTAACAAACTCTCTCGAACCCCAGCTGGGACCTGGAAGGTGCAGAAAGAGCCAGCCCACGCGCTTTCGTATTGGCTGGCCGACAGGCCCACCTCCCCTTGATTGGCGCCAGGCCTCTACTGAGTCATTGCTTTGTCACCGCCCCTCCCTGCGTGATGAGGAGCAGGCAGAGCGTGATCAGAAAGGCCAGGCCAATGGGAAGTCGCGGAGGGCCGCGGGGGCGCACGTGCTTAGACATCTGATTGGACGAGGGAAGGCACCGGCACGATAAAGGACCAATGGTAAGATGGTGCGCCCATGTGGACAGGCTTTGGGGAAACAATATTGTAAGGATGTGGAGGGAGTGAAAAGTCCTTACCTCTGACAGTATCAAGAGTCTCCATGGTAACTCCGGGGGGCTGGGCTTCAAGAAATACCACAAAGAGGAGTTAGAGTAAGAGCTGAAAGAGACAGTGGTGATCAGCTTAAGCCTCTCGTTTTTGTACAAAAGTTTTCGGGCTCTAGCTTGGATTGCCATGAAAAAAACCCCAAAAGCATGACTTTTGACTGCCGATTCTCATGGAGATAGAACTGGTGAGCTGGAGAAAGGGTACCCAGGGTTCTTTACAATATTGAATTTGGGGACTGGGTTAATGGAAGAAAACAACTTAGATATTTCCTTTCCTAGACTAAAGCCTACTGAATTCCAAAAGAACCCGAGGTTCCTTTTTCTCTTTGTCTAGTGCAGGTTTGATTTTCTTAAAATGATACAGCGGAAACAACCGTGAACTTGATGAGACCTGGCTTTGAAATTCACCTCTGACACCTACAGAAGACAGGTAAAGGTAGCACAGGACCTGAGTTCCAGTGTGACCTCAGACACTAGCTGGTTAACCTAGGGCAAGTCACTTAACCTCTGTTCACCTCAGTTTTCTGTGAAATGGGATAATAATAGCACCTGCCTTAAAGGATTGTTTGGAAACTCAAGTGATATAATATTTGTAAAGCACTCTATAATGCTTTTGTAATGTTGCCATAATGGGCAATTCAATTAACCTTCCTAGACCTCAGTTTCCATATCTTATGGAAGGAAAGGACCTTGGATTTGAAGTCAGAGGACTTAGGTTCACAATCCTGACTTTCCTATTTAAGATCATTGAATCATAGCTCCAGAGCTGGAAGGGACCTCAGACACCATATAGTCCATCCTTATGTTATGAATGAAGCCCATAGAGTTCAGAGAGTTGAAGGAAGTAGGGAGCCTTGACACATGGCATAAAATGACTGACCTGGAGTTAAGAAAAATCTGAGTTCAAATGCAGCTCCATACACTTAGCAGCTATGTGAGCCTGGGCAAATCATTTAACTTCTGTATGTTTGTTTCCTCATCTGCAAAATGGGGATAATAACAGCACCTACCTCACAAGGTTATTGTGAGGATAAAATGAGCTAATAATTGTAAGGCACTTAGCATATTGCAAACACTACATAAATATTAACCATTATTATTAAAATTCTTTGCAAACAGTTCTCTATAAATACTAGCTCTTATTATTGCCCAAGATCGCAGAAATAAGTAAGTGTTCACAGTCAGCATTTGAATACAGGGGTTCTAACTGCAGAACCAATGATAATTCCACACTTTACAATCCCTATTACCTGTGTGATGTTGTACAAGTTACTCTTCACTTTCCATTTCCTCTCCTGTAAAATGAAGAGGTTGGACCCAATGATCCTTTCCAGTTCTAAATGTTTGGTTTATTCATTCCTATTCTGAAAAAAAAAAATGGAGATTATATGTTTGTTACCTCTCTCAGGGTAATGATAAGGAAAACACTTTCTGAATAGAAAGCATAAATCTAAATAGGTTCTACATCTAAATATAATCATAGATTCTATATAAACTATCAAAGTTGGAAGGGACCTCAGAGGTCATCTAACCCATCCCCCTTCCTAATTCAGGAGTCCTCTACATGACATAGATAGGTTTCTGTTTCTGTTTTAAGTACAGCAAACTTATTATTTCACAAGGCAAGACTTTCCAGTGTCAGATAGCTATGACTAAGGAAATTTTTTCTTAATCCTAGTGGACATGTTCCTTCCTGGAATTTGTGTCTCTTCTCCCCAACCTCCTAGCACACAGTCTGCACATTACACCTAGTTCTGTCCCAAGCAAGACAAGTCATGCTCTTACCATCTTGGACGCTGAAACAATTTAATAAACTTATTTCATTTTTAAATAAAAGTAAGGAAATAAAAATTATAGGACTTTATGTTCCATTTTATTTTAATTCAGCCTATATCTAGAGTCCTAGAACCATAGTTTTAAAGGAATACAACAGTTCTTATTTGAAGATTGTACCTTAAAGTACTATAAGAATTTGAGTTATTTTCATTTCTTCCTTGCCCCAAATCATTTGCCAGCCTCAACATCCAGTCTGTAATAAATTCCATTTGCCTCAATAGCATTTATTTCCCACACATTCAAATCTCATCTGCAATTGTTAGCTTCAATCTACATTCTCTACATTTTTATACTCTACTCATTCCCTGCTGAACTGATATTCTTATGTGTTATTCCCAAATTATATTTGTTAATCCCCACTCTGTAGTTAAAACAATATCAGATTCTTTTAACTGAATTTCAACTTGTTACCACGGACTGACACAATCAAACAATTCCAGGTGAAGGTCTTCTCATCCTGTTATAATTAAAGGAAGATCTTTTATTATGTTTTTTAAATGAAAACACTTATTACATACATATTACCTGTTTATTTATTTACCTCTTCAGTGAGGTTACCCCAAAGGCTTAACATGGACACTATATATCAACACCTAAACACTTATTATCCTATAACATTCAATGTTAATGTCACATTCTACTCCCATGTAACTCTATATGATATTTTAATAGTTCTATAATTACCTACCCTCTTGAATATTCAAAATAATTTGGGAAGAAGGGACAATTTTGAACTGCTAGCAGCATTAGCTGCACAAAAGGAATAGAGGAATACCTTAAAAAATATGGAATACCCAAACTAATCAGAAGACCAAATCAAGGTCTTAATAAATTCTCAGGAAAGGGAGAAAACCAAAGAAGTAACTTCTGGTCCTGTGATTCACAAGAGAATTCTATCAAACTTTTAAAGAACTGCATGATTGTTTTAATAAATGCAAAAAAAAAAAGCCTTTGACACAATAGAGTACTCATTTATGTTAAAAAAAATCTACAAAGTGTATTATCTAACATAAAAAGAGGAAGGAATGGGGATAAACATTTAAATAGAACCTCCTATGTTCTAGGCACTTTGCTAAGCATTTTTTTTTACAAATATTATCTCATTTGATCCTCACAACAACCCTGCAAAGTAGATGTTATTATTATCCTCTTGTTTTACAGTTGAGGAAAGTGAGAAAAGCAGAGGTTAAGTGACTTATCAAGGATCACACAGCTCATAAGTGTCTGATACCAGATTAGAACTCAGGTCTTCCAGACTCTAGGCCTAGCACTCTAAAAGTAATGAAAATACACTAGCAACTTTTCAGTAAAAACAAGGATGAAACAATGATGCCAACTCTCCCCAGTATTATTATAGTTTTAGAAAGAGCAATAAGACAAGGAAAAGGAATTTAAATGTGTAAGAAAGGTAAAACTGTCTATATCTGCTGATGACATGATGGTTTACTTAGAAAATCCTAGGGGAATAGCAAAGAAACTGAGATAATAGCTATAATAAGATTACATGCTATAAAAGAAATTCACAAAAAATTCCTAACATTTCTATAAAAACCTAAGGGACAATAATAGAAAGGGAAATCCCATTCAGAATATATTTGGTGCTTATGTTTGGGCTATGCCAATATAAATGCCATGAAAAGACAACAGTACCAAAGTTAATTTGCAGTTTTAGTTCTATAATCCAAACTAACAAAAACAATTTGCAGAACTTGATGCAATAATGACAATTTACAAGAAAGATCTATAATAACAAGGTAAATAGTGAAAAAAGGAAAAGGAATGAAGGGAGAATAGCACTTCTAGACCTTATTAGACCTATATTATAAAGCAACAATCAAAACTATTTGTTATCCATTAAGAAACAGAGGGAGGAAGGGAAGGGAATGATTGGTTACAGAGTACCTACTACGTGCCAAGTAACTGTGCTCAGTTATTTTATTTTATTTTTATTTTATTTGAACAAATGCTTTATTGATTTCTGTTTTATGTCATTCATTTCTGCCAGATTTTGAGTTACAATCATTTCCCCCCCTGTTTTTCTCCTACCCACCCTCCCAGAACAGCAGTCCCGCAAGACATTGCTTCCTCCAATCGGCTCTCTCCCCATCCTCTCCCACACCCCCTTTGACCTCTCCATTAGAGGAAGGTGAATCTTTGTGTCCCAATGCCTGCACATCTTATCTCCCAATTACAAGCAAAAGAGTATTAATAATAGTATTTATATATATTTGAGACATTTAATCTTAAGACCTTGGGTTTCAGATCCATTTCCTTCCTCCCTTGTCACCCATTCCTTCCGGGGAGATAAGTAATTCAGTATATGTTGTACATGTCTAGCTATGCAAAACATTATCATAGTAGATATATTGTACAAGGCTGCTTATAATTCCCTCCCCCTCATCCCACCCTCCACCTGGTCCATTGCCCACTTGATCCTGTCCCTCTTCCATAGTGGGTACCTCCAACCTCCCCTCCCCCCAAGGATGCCCTCCCATCCATCATCCTTCCTCTCCTCCCCCTTCCCCCCTTCTGCTATAGGTTGAGATGTCCCACCTAGTATGTATGTCATTCTCTCCCTGAACCAAATTCAATGAGAATGTGGTTTCGCCTTCCTATTTTTCCCCTCCCCTGCAACTACTTCCCCCTGCTTCCTCTACATGAGATAGTTTACCCCACCCTGTCTCTCCCCATCACTTCCTGCCACATTCCTCTCTCACCTCACAACTTCACCCCTTGAGTATCCTCCCTTCCCAACAAATTCAACCTATGCCCTCTATCCATATGTAACTGTAACCATATACACACGCATTCACATATGTATTCACATGACCATATACCCTTCTTCCATTATTTTCATAGTGAGAAAGATTTCCTCAGTCACAGTTATTGTTTTTCCATATAGGAATATAAATAGTTCAACTTTGATAAGTTCCTTTTGATTTCTTTTCCCTGATTACCTTCTCAGGCATCTCTTGCTTCTTGCATCTGGATGTCAAATTTTCTATTTAATTCTGGTTTTTTCCTCAAGAATGCTTGAAAGTCCTCTATTCCACTGAATGACCATATTTTCCCCTGAAACAAAATACTCAGTTTTGCTGGGTAGGTGACCCTTGGGTTCATTCCCAGCTCTTTTGCCCTCTGGAATATCATATTCCATGCCCTTCGATCCCTCAGTGTAGAAGCTGCCAGGTCCTGGGCTATTCTGATTGTGTTTCCACAATATTGAAATTGTTTCTTCCTGGCTGCTTGTAGTATTTTCTCCTTGATCTGGGGATTCTGGAACCTGGCTATAATATTCCTGGGAGTTTTCTTTTTGGGATCTTTTTCAGGAGGTGATCTGTGGATTCTTTCAACCTCTATTTTGCCCTCTGGATCTAAAACATCAGGGCAATTTTCCTTGAGAATTTCTTGAAAGGTGATTTCTAGGTTCTTTCTTTGATCATGGCTTTCAGGTAGTCCAATAATTTTTAAATTATCTCTCCTGGATCTATTTTCCAGGTCAGTGGTTTTTCCCATGAGATATTTCACATTGCCTTCTAATGTTTCATTTGTTTGGATCTGCTTAACAGCATCTTGATTTCTCATAAAGTCATTAGCTTCCATTTGCTCCAGTCTAACTCTGAAGGAATGAATCTCCTCAGTAAGCTTCTGAGATTCTTTGTCCATCTGGCAAATTCGACTTTTTAAGGCATTCTTCTCCCCATTGCCCTTTTGGGCCTCCTTTGCCATTTGAGTTAGTCTATTTTTTAAGGTGTTGTTTTCCTCAGTCAGGCTGTTGACCCTCATTTCATACTTTTCCTGCATCCTTCTCATTTCTCTTTCCAATTTTTCCTCCACTTCTCTTATTTGATTTTTAAAGTCCTTCTTAAGGTCCTCTATGGCCTGCAACCCGCTCATGTTTTCCCCTGGGGCTTTTGGAGCAGGACTTCTGACCTCACAGTCCTCTTCCCGCTCCATGCTTTGACCCTCCTTGCCCCCAAAGTAGGAGTCTGGGGTTGCATTTTTCTGTTTAATTTGTTTCCTTTGCCTTGTCATGTTGCCACTTAATTACTTGACTTTTGGGCTTGTTGCCACAGTATGTCTTTGCTGCCAGATAGGGGAATTTTCGTCCCGAACGTGTGGGAGGGCAACTTCCATTTCTGGCAAGCTGTAAACCCACCCACGACTTCCACCCCAGTTCACACTCCAGATCCATGGAGGTTAAAGCAAGAGTGATTACCCCCAAGACTGATCACTGGATCTCCCTACAGTTCGCAGGCCAGGAGCTGGAGCTGCCTCTGAAAACTACAAAATGGCGTGTCTCCTCAGTGGCTTCTAGCTCCCAGGGGAGGAAGCCGACTCATTCCCCAAATACTGGTCCCAAAGTCCATAGGGCACTAACCTCTCACTTTGTGCTAGGCATGTCTATGTTGATAATTCTGTTATTGCCACAGCTGCTGGTGTTCTGGGGTCCCTTCAGCCGACTGCTGGCCCTGCTGCCCTTGGGCTAAATCCGCAACTCAGGTGGACCGGACATGTGCTCAGCTCCCCGGGCTCTGTGGGCTGCGCTGCTGGCTCCCAGAGTGCTGAGCTGGTCCTTCCTGCAGGGATGCTGGGCTGACCTCAGCAGGTTAGCTTCTCTGTGTCGTTCTGTGGGTGTCGGGGCTCCTGAAGTTGTTCAGGGTCCCCTTTTACATAGTTTGGAGGAAATCTGGGGGCAGAGTGGCCTGTGCTCAGTTATTTTTGTAAATATCTCTTTTGATCTTCATATCCTGGGAGGTAGATGCTTTTATTATCTCCGTTTTACCGATGAGGAAACTGAGGTGAACAGAGGTTAAGTGACTTAACCAGCATCACATAGCTAGGAAATGTCTGAAGCCCAAATCAAGCTCATATTTTCCTGACTCCAAGCCCAGCATTTTATCTACTTCACCATAGAGAAGTAAAACAGTGAAAGAAACTTAACAAGAGGGATTCAAGAACAAAGAAACTTAATCCAGTGTTCCACTGACCCTCAGACAGGAATAATTTACAAAGAACTCCCTATTTGAAAAGTATTGTTAACAAAGTTGGAAAGCAGGCTTGGTTAGGCTTAGACTAAAAAGTTACACCATTATTTTACAATAAATTAAAAATGGGTATATGACCTGAATGTTAAAAGATCATATCATTAAAAAATAGAATAGAAACATATCATACACTTTTCACAGTCATGGATAGGAGACGAATTCTAAACTAAAGGAAGAAATAAGGCAATTGCAAAATATAAAATAGATAATTTTTATTATGTGTAAATTGAGAAACTTTGGCACAAACAAAATTAATGCCTCCAACATAAGGGAAGAAAGAAAAAATCTATCAGATGATAATACAGTTTTGTATACATGTACATTTTATATGTATATGTGTGTATGTATCCAACATAGATAGCTAATAGAAATATATAAGACCAAAACCTATTCCCCAGTAGAAAAGTGGTCGACAGATATGAAGAAACAGTTCTCTTTTTTTTCTTATTTTGGAGGGCAGTTGGGGTTAAGTGACTTGCCCAAGGTCACACAGCAAGTTTTTGTGCTAAGTATTTGAGGCTGGATTTGAACTCAGGTCCTCCTGACTCCAGAGCCAGTGCTCTATAACAAACAGTTCTCAAAAGAACTGCACTTAACAATGATGTAAAAGAATACTCCATGTCATTAATTATAAGAAAAATGCCACTCAAAACAACACTGGGGTTATACCTCTCACCCAACAAGCTGGCAAGGATGGTAAACCATGGGAATAATCAAATGTTTGGGAAGGTTTGTGGAAAGGCAGGCACACTTTTTTTTCATGGAGAGGTGAACTAATACCACCATTTTGGAAAGCAATTTGGAATTTTGGAAATAAAGGAGCAAAGATATCCATACGTTTATCATAGATATTCCACTACTAAGCATATACGCCAAGGAGGTCACTGATATAAAGGAAGTCCCATATATGCCAAAATAATTATTGTAGTACTTCATGTGGTGGCAAATAACTGGACACAGAGTAGATGGCTACTTGTTGAGCATGTCTAAATAAATGTGGCACATGAATATAAAGGAATATTATTGTGTTTTAAGAAATTATACATATGGTGAATTAACATCTTATTAACAAGAAGCATGCACTTATGTGAATTGACACGAAATGAAGTATGCTGACCTGATGAAACAATATATACAATAACTACAACAATATAAATGGAAAGAAGAGCAGCCCCCTCAAAAAAAGTTGAAAATGAATGTTACAGAATTACAAAGAATAAGATTGTTCCAAAAGAAGAGATTTGAGAACACATTTCTTACATTCCTTTGCAGAAGAATCTTCTAATTTGCTTCCCTGTCTCACTTGTCTCACTACTATATTCCATCCAAAATATTTTCTATAAGTAGAGTTCTGACCATGTATCTTCTCTGCTCAGTCAACTTTATTAGCTTCCTTTTGTCTATAGGAAAAAATACAAATTCCTTTAAAAAAATTTTTTTTTAGTGTTTAAAGCCCCTGCACAACTTGGCCCCAATCTATTTTTCCATTTTAATTATAACTTTCCTTCCTGCATTCCCTGATCCAGCCAAATTAGACTTTTCTCTATTCCTCACACATGGCTCATTATTCACATTTTTGTACAATACTTCCTAATTACCTGTGCCTCCTAGAATCCCTTTCTTTAAATGCAGCTCAAGAATCTTTTGCATGAAGTGTTTCATGGTCCCCCAACTACAAATACCCTTCATACAAAATACCTTGAATATATTTTTTCACTTTATAATTATGCTATATACATGAACATATATATGCTTGTTATATTTCTTCCATTAAAATATATTATTCTTATTAGTAAAAATTGTTTGATTCTTTGTACTTATGTCCATAGCATCTAACACGGTACTTAGCACAGAGTAAATGTACACAAATACTTATTGATTGCTATATTTCTTTGCTAAATTTTCAAGATTCCCTTTTTGGACACTTATTTTGGGTTTGTTAGTTTGTTTATTTTTTTTTCCTGTAGCATTTTAGTAGCATACTCAGTTCATTAATCCTCTTTTCCTTCCATTTTGTATATTTTAAAAGATATGATTTTTCCTCTCAGGATTCCTTTGGCACCATTCCAGATATTTTGGCATGTCATCGCATTTTTGTTATTCTCTTTCACATGTTTATTAATTGTTTTTATGATAGGTCTTTTCATAAAAAAATTGCTTGTGGCCAAGTCTGATTATGAATCAGATGATATATATGATATGGATCAGTCAGATCATATAGATTCAGAAATTGTTGGATGGCTAAAGAATAGTTTTTCATAGTTATTATCAATATGTCAGAAAGTCTCCAGTAGAGTACTTCAGGGATATGTAGTTGACTCTGTGATATTAACATTTTATCAACTAAAGGCCTTTAGTGGCATTCTTATCAAATTTTCCAGTGACCCAAAATTGGCTAACACATTAGTTGAAAGTGTTTGGATCCAAAAGGCTTTTGAGAGGCTAGCATTAGGCTGAATCTAATAAAATCAAATTCAAAAGGGGAAAATGCAAAATCTTACACTGAGGTGCAGCAAATAAACTCCACAAATATAATATAGAGGAGGCCTATATAGACAGCATTTGTTCTGAAAGAATTCCAAACTTAATATGTCAGCAATGTTATGTGGTAGTAAAAAAGCTAATTCTCTCTTTGACTATGTCTGGAGTATATTGACTACCAGGAACAGGGAGGTGATCATCCTACTATATTCTGCCCTTGACAGATCTCATCTCGAGTACAGTGTTCACTTCTACTCACTATGGTTTCAGAAGGACACTGATAAGCAGGAAAGTGTCCAGGGGCGGAAAGCCATGATGGTAGAAGGCCTTAAGTTTATGACATATGAAAAGCCATTGAATGAACTAGATATGTTTAGCCTGGAGAAAAGACTACTCGGGTGATCACATGATAGCTATATGCAAATATATGAAGGTATATCATTCTGTTTGGCCTCATAAGGCAGAACCAGGAACAATGAGTGGAAATTTCAAAGAGACAAATTTAAGCTTGATGTCAGAGGAAAAACACTCTGAACAATTAGAACTCTTCATAAATAGAATGGATTGCCTTGAGAAGTGGTAACTTCACTCTTGGAGGTCTTTAAGGATAGGCTGGACTACCAGTTATCTCTTAGGCTGCAGTGAGAATTCTCTTGGTGTGTGGGTTGGACTGTATTGCCACTAAGGTCCCTTCCAAATTATAAATTCTGTGCTTTATTCTGTGATTATTCAGTATACCTTTATATGCATCTGTTTTGCTTTTGGCTTGTGTTTCCTGTCATAATTACTTTTTAAAATTGCATTAGGTTTTGTAAAGAATGTATATAATATTTCTACCTACTTACGTTTTATTTATCACTTTTCTATGTCCTAGCACACAGTCTATTTTTGTAAACTTAATATGTGGTATTCAGAGATATACATTGTCTTTAATGTTTCTATTCTGAAGATGCCATAAGACTTTTAAATTTAATTTCTTCACTTTTCAGTTGTGCTCTGTATTTTCCTTTTTACTCATTTGTTAGATTTATGTAGCTCTGAGAGAGGTACATTAAAATTTCCTACAATTATTGTTATGATCTGTTTCTTATTGCAGTTCAATTTTTTTCTTTATGATGTTATGACATTTGGAACATATATACTTACTACCGATGTTACATATTTCTTGGGCACATTTAAGTATATTGTAAGTTCCCCATTTATCTCTCTTGATATTATAATAAAAACACTTTTGCTTTGTCTGATGGTATGATTTTAGCTCCTGCTTTTTTGAAGTCACCTAGTATGCAATAAATTTTGTTTTTATTCTTTGTCATTATTTTTTAATGTTTCTTCTATACAGCACATTATAAGATTGCATTTACTTATCCATTATAATACCTCCTTTTATTTTTTATCAGATAATTTCATCTGTTTACACTTAAGATTGTGCTTGTTAAGTTTATGTTTTCTTTCATTTATTTCTTTTGCATTGATTTGTGTCTCCTTTCTTCTTTTAAGTCAAATTTAGTGTTATACTAATCCAACTACAGATGCACATACACACACATATATATCTTATATAGATTGTATGTAATGAGAGTGGTCCTTAGAATCAGACCTTGGTTAAAATTCTGCCTATTATGTATATTATGCCTATTATGCACATTATATAACCATGGACAAGTTACTTAACATCTAAGTACCCACACCCTAAAATTTCAAGTTACACAGAATATGCCCAATTTGCATTAGTGGTACAAATTTCCACACCAAGACTTACTCATTCCTATCAAAGCACAGGTTCAGAAAAATAATTAAGATATGCACATATACTTATGCTGCATAGCAACACATAACTACATGTAGATGTTATACATATATATGTGTATATATATATATATATACCAACATACATACACACATGTATTTTTTATGTTGAGAGGTAGAGTGGCTTAGTAGATGGAAGGCTGGCCCTCTCTCCATCTCTTATTTCATGCAATTTCTCTACATAAAATATTCAATCTCTTTAATGTAATATTCCATGCCATATTTTTAGAATACTTTCCTTACTCTACAGCTGGTTCAGCCATAAGGAAGATTGTGAAACGAGAAAGTTTATCATCCACATACCCAACTTCCCAATTCTGTAACCCTTTTGTATTTCTGCTGTGTTCTCTTCCCTTCTCCCTCTCTCCTGCTCCACATTAAATACCCATTTGGAGGTTTTAAGTGTGTAATGAAATGTTCTGTGAAGAAGTAAAGATGGGTTAAAATTCTGCCAAAGTTACTTCACTTTTCAGTACCCAAGAAACTTTCTAAGACTATAAGTTGCATCATTAATTGCCATCATTAATTAATCTTCAGCAGTGAAAGGAGCTTTCTGAACATATAATATACAAGGACTTGCTTATTTGTTTTG
Source organism: Gymnobelideus leadbeateri (assembly GCA_011680675.1). NCBI lineage: Eukaryota > Metazoa > Chordata > Mammalia > Diprotodontia > Petauridae > Gymnobelideus > Gymnobelideus leadbeateri. Next base: position 34,581 of record WOXC01009206.1, read on the forward strand.
GCCAAGGGAATTTCTTTACTTGGAGTTCCCTTTATCAATGAAATCAAATGACATGACCAAAAAATATACATGCACATGTAAAAAGTATTATAATACCCACATGAAGCATATATAAATACACATATGCATGTATACTATGTATACTTACATGTTTATATGTGTATATTTACCAATCTATTGTATCTTTATGCATATATGTGTATATTTATATGTTGCTCCTTATGATTTGCTTAGTATAAATTCCTTCTCACAGTTCAGATTGGCAGGTGTTCAAATTGGCAAGATTGTATGTTCTGCTATTTATAGTCTTAAGTCTTAAAGAATTGCCCGAGAGATGAAGTAGTTTGTCCAAGGTCACACAGCCAGTAACTATATAAAGGTAGGATTTGAATCCAGGTCTTATTGACTCTAGGGCCAGCTCTCTGGCTACTATGTCATTTTACCTGTCTATATATATGTATATATATATATATATATACATATATATGTATATATATATGTATACACAAACACAAAAGACACATAAACATATGTATATTTATACATATATATACACACATGCATGCACATTAACATCAAAGTGGTAGTGAATTGCCTTCCCTCATAATTTTTTCATTACTTATGAATATTATGCAATTATTTTAAGTTAACAGAATGGGCAGAGACAGGGAAAACTTTTCTTTAAACAACTGAACTGATGCACAAATAGATTGTTGTTACTAAAAGTGAATGATCAGACTTGAAATAAAGACATGTAAGATAAGTCACAATTAATTGTCTTAAATAAACATAATTAATTATATATAAGAGCCAGAATCAATGAAAAAAACTCATCTGTGACCAGACCTTATTTGTTCTAGATGATTGCCCTTTAATACATTTTTTTCTCCAGAAAGATCTAATTGAAATTATCATGTGATAAATAGCTCTATTATCAGTTTCACACACAAAAACAAACCAAAAGAAACAAAAAAACCCAATATTCTTCTTGCAAATATATGTTGCACACAAAGAATTCTGATGGAAAAACATGATGAGATAATAACAGGAGAGATAGAAATTAAAGGACATTTTTTAAAATTGTTACTTCAACTGAGGTGATCTAAATTCCAGCTGAACTGGCCCAGAATCTACCCAGAATCTTTTGCTCACCACTGCGCCTTTGTGCAGGAATGCCCTCCCTTCTGTTCCTCAGCCTGTTAAAAACTCTAATTTCCTTCGACATTCAGCTTATGTGCCATTTCCTGTGACCAACTTTTCCTGATCCCTCTCGTGGTTAGTAAATTAAAAAAAATTATCACATGTATTTCACTTTTACACATAAAATCCTTATAGTAGAATATAAACTCTTGGGGGTGGCTAGGTGGCACAGTGCGTAGAGCGCTGGCCCTGGAGTCAGAAGGACCTGAGTTTAGATCCAACCTCAGACACTTAACACACACACACAAACAAACAAAAAACCTAGCCTAACCTTGGGCAAGTTACTTAACCCCAATTGCCCTCCAAAAAGCAAAATAAAATAAAATAAATTTATTTAAAAAAAAGAATATAAACTCTTTGGGAGCAGATTTTTTGTTTTGTTTTGTCTTTTGTCTATGCCTTGCAGACAGGAGGCACTTAATAAATTACTGTTGTGGACATCAGTCCAGATGTTTAGAGAACCTTGGGTTTGAGTCTCAATTTCACCACAAATGTTTTGCCCAAAGTCATCATGTTTTGGTCAAAGTCATTTAACTGCTCTCCATCTCCTCATTATTATGGCTCCTATTCCAAACCTTGTCTCTTCTCAAACCTCCCACAGTAGCCACTCTAACTTACCCTGCTCTCTGAAGACTGCTTTTTACTTTGTGAAGAAAATTGAGTTCATTATCTTAAAGCTCCCTTTTCTTCTCTTTTCATTTCCCAACCCCTTGATGACTCCTGGACTTATGTCCAGAAGAGTGACTGGATTGATCTAATCCAGCATTAGCAGATATGTGCACATATATGTCTACTGGCCTTGCCACATATGGAAGCCGACTTGGGGAGGCAAATGCTAGGTAGAAATTGACTTAAGTTTGATTGAACCAATTTTCCACTGGGACTGGGAAGAACCTAATTCCAGGTAGTAGGGAGAAAGTTTTTACTTCTATTCTTGCTTTATCTTCTCAGTATATATCCCTTTGAAAAATCTAATTCTTGTTAAATTTTTTTTGGACGGGGAAAACAAGGCAATCAGAGTTAGATGACTTGCCCAAGGTCACACAGGTAGTAAATGTCAAGTGTTTGAGGCCCCATTTGAACTAAGGGCCTCCTACTTCAGAGCCAGTGCTTTATTCACTGCAGCATCTATCTGCCCCCTGTTAATTTGTTAAATAATACTGAGGCACTCATCATTGGTGATTATTACTGGGGGGAACATACCAGAATGGGAACTTGAGCTGATAGTATTAGAGAAAGACATCCCTGACCTCCCAGAGATACACCCAGAACTCTGAGAGGGAGATGTCCTCGGGGAACTAACTTTTCTGTAAGGTCGGAATAAGGACACAAGGTTTAGAAGGGATGTAAACATCCCCATATGCATGTGTCTGTGTATACATGTAAAAATGTGAATATTGGGGCCACTAGGTGCTGCAGTGAATAAAGCACTGGCTCTGGAGTAGGAGGCCCTGAGTTCAATTTTGGCCTCAGACACTTGACACACTTACTAGCTTTGTAACTTTGGGCAAGTCACTTATTGGGCAAGTCAATTGCCCTCCAAAAAGAAAAATTAAATGTGAATATTAATTCCCCAATTGAAACATAAGTTCCTTGAAGGCTTGGCTTTGTTTTGCTTTTGTTTTTGTATATGACTGGTGATTAATAAATGACTATTTGTTAATAGATTGATAGATTATTCTTAACATCATTTCCAACTCTAAAATGCTATGATTTTGCTTTCAAAGATCTTCACATCTAGTCTTTAAATTAGATATACGAGCATAAAAAGTTAGTGCTCTGTACTTTTAATAACTTTTCTGTGTCACAGTCACTTGAACTGATAAATTAATAAAATAAATTAGTTGATAAAGTGGATCACTGTGTTAGCATTCCCAGGTAACCAATGCAGTGACTAAGCTAATTGCTGGTTGAAATATTTTTCTGTAAAGGTAAATTTTGACTTTCTGCTTTCTAAATATGAGAAACATTTTCCCTCAGCCAATGACCACTCAAAGGAAACATTCTTTTGCTAGATTTCTGACATTTTACTCTCCGTTGGCCATATGTTGGAGAAAGAACTAATTGAGAGCAGTGTCTAGAGAGAGAATGGTTAATAAAAGTACTGTCAGGTGTTGTAAACAGATTAAACTAAATCTTGCCAATTAATTCAAATATTTGAGCTATAAGATTAGTAGATGACTAGTAAAAATCTTTCTCAGATCCTTATTCACAAAGATTTGAAAAAAGTGACTTCATGTGTAAAGGTGGGGAATGTGATTTCTTCTCCCCTTACCCCCAATCAGCTAGTGTAATCAGAAAATGTAGTCACATAATGATAAAGTTTTAAATGTGTAAACCCAGTGTCTGGCAAGTAGTAAGTGCTTAATAAATTCTTATTGACTTACTAAACAAGATGAGTTCATGTTCTGTGATCCCTTTATGAAGAGAGAAACTTGTTGACTGAGTGAAGATTGGAAGAGCAGGATTAGTTGACCAAACAAGCTAACCATACCTCTGGGGGACTTTAAAAAGCTGGAGGAATTTCAGGAGCAAGCAGCCCAGGCCAGAAGAATTACAATTCAGAGTTTGTCAGTTTTGAGAGTTGGACCCAGAAGTGAAAGAAAACCAGTACCCTTCGGGGCGGCTAGGTGGCGCAGTGAATAGAGCGCCGGCCCTGGAATCAGAAGGACCTGAGTTCGGAACCGGCCTCTGACACTTAATCCACAACCTAGCCGTGTAACCTTGGGCAAGTTACTTAACCCCAATTGCCCTAAAGGGGTGGCTAGGTGGCGCAGTGAATAAGAGCGCCGGCCTCGAAGTTGGGATGACCCGAGATCAGATCCGGCCTCAGAAAATGAGCACCCACGCATAAATAATGACTAGCTGTGTAACCTTGAGCAAGTTACTTAACCCCAATTGCTTTAAAAAAAAAAAAAGAAAGAAAAAGAAAACCAGTACCCTGAAAGTGAATCACTTTTGGAGGGGAGGAAGAGACTTTTAGACTTTCTTTCCTCTTCCTGCCCTCCCCACACCCCAAATGGCCATGTTATTAGAACTACTGGATCAGAGAGACAGGCCTAGGACACAAAGATGTGAGAAGATAGTCATATTAGGAAGAAAGTAGCTTCAAGGAGTGTGACCTTTTGTATCAGAGCAGACTGTTGGCTATGGACCCCCCAAAAAGTACAACTAGTACCAGAAATTGTGGATTACCTCTTTGCCACACATAGTGTCTGTGTGTGTGCTTTGCTACTATTGTATTCCAAGTTCCAACCCTCTCTTCCTGTGAGCCTATCTGTATTTTTGTATTAGTAGGAGCCTTTTTCTGGTGGGGTGGGGGATGGGTGTAGAGAGGGAGAGAACTGTTTGTACTAACTGGTCATTCAGTCTACACTATCTTGGTAAATACTTTTGTTAAAAACCAAATAAGTCTTCTTGCTTAATTTTTTAATGGCGAGATCACTGATGGAGGCTCTTAGGCAAGTGTTTAGAAGATTAACTCCACAGATTTACACCTAGAACCTAAAGTAGCAGCCATTCTGGGAATATAATCTATGAGTGCCAGGGTATATTGGGAGAATATCCTAGAAGGGTATTAGTTTCCTAATTAAAATATCTTAGTCTCCTAAATAAAATCATAGGCTTAATTTATTTTATAATATTATCAACAAAATATCCTTATTTTGAGAAGACATGAAACCAATATCCCAACCAGCATAGTGCCTATTATATAGTAGGCACATAATAAATGTTTATTTTTTATACCACAATAACATTGTCACCCCATATGGGGTTGCAACCTACTGTTTAAGAAGTGCTGAGGAATCAATGCCTACCAGAACCCTAGCAGACATATTAACTCCATATATATTAACAGCTTCTTTTGAAGAAAGGCCAAGAAACCTCAAGAACATCTGCCCCCAAATTCTTTTTTTTTTTTCAAATGCTTTATTAACTTCTGGTTTATACCATTCATTTCTACCAGATTCTGAGTTACAATTTTCCCCCATTTTTCCCCTACCCACCACCCCAGAATAGTAGTCCCACAGGATATCCCCTCATCCAATCTGTTCTCTCCCATATCTTCTCCCATACCCCCTTTGACTTTTCCATTAGGGCAAGGTGAATCTCTGTGCCCCAATGCCTATATATCTTATTTCCCAATTATATGTAAAATAGTATTAAGAATAGTATTTATATATTTAAAACATTTGATTTTAAAACTTCAAATTCCAGATTCATTCCCTTACTCCCTTGTCACCCACTCTTGCTGGGAAGATAAGCAATTCAGTATATGATATATATGTACAGCTTTGCAAAACATTACCATAGTAGATATATTGTAAAAAACTGGCTTTATTTCCCTCCCACCTATCCCACCCCCCACTTGGTCCATTCTCTACTTTGATCCTGTCCCTTTTCAAACATGGGTGCTTCCAACCTCCTGTAGCGGCAAGCACCCCAATATCCCCAGGGTGACTGCCAACACAGGTTCTTAGATCTGCTTTTCAAAAGGAAAGCAACTCAAAATGGGTTAACAAACTTACTTTAATCAAACAAACATACATTACCTAGTTCAGGGGAAAAAGGTCAGCACCCCGAACTTCAGAGTTACAGAACTTACAGATCAAACAGACAGGCTTCCAAACTGTCCCAACATTACATGCATCAATACCAAATCACAGTTACCAGAGAGGGAAACATCAACATCTGGGTTTTCAAAGCCGGGGGGCTCTCAACAACGGCTTCCCAGAGTCTCATCTGGTCAAATCACACAACACTTCTCAAAGTGAGCCCCCAAAGCAAAGCCTCTCCTCAGGGTTTATATAGCCTTCTCCTGGCTCAGAGAATGTAACAACCTTCTGGACCCACTGCCCACTCACAAAGTATCAAGGTGTGGGCTTTCCTGAAAAACAAGCCTCCCACCACAGGCTCCAGGTGCACTTAAGCTAGGGGCAGGGAAGATCTTTAAATCTGCATTTCCATTACACCTCCCTCCCCCCAAGCATGCCCTCCCATCACTCCCCCTCTCATACCCGTCCCCCCTACTCTCCTGTAGGGTGAGATATCCCATTTAGTATGGATATCATTCTCTCCCTGAGCCGAATTCAATGAGGATATGGTTTTGCCTTTTTGCCTTCCTGTTCTTCCCCTCCCTTGAAACCATTTCCCTTTGCCTCTTCTATATGAGATAGTTTACCCCTTTCTGTCTCTCCCCATCTCCTCTCATTATATTCCTCTCTCACCTCTTAATTTCACCTTCTAAGTATCATTCCTTCCTATTAAATTCAAACTCTGCCCTCTATCTATGTATGCCTGTAAACATATATACACACATTCACATACATATTCATATGCCCATATGCCCTTCTTCAACTATTTTCACGTTGAGAAAAGTTTCATCAGTTACAGTTATTATTTTTCCATGTAGGAATATAAATAGTTCAACTTTGATAAGTTCATTATGATTTCTTTTCCCTGTTTACCTTCTCAAGCATCTCTTGCTTCTTGTATCTGAATGTCAAATTTCCTATTCAACTCTGTTTTTTTCATCAAGAATGCTTGAAAGTCCTCTATTCCACTGAATGACCATATTTTCCCCTGAAACAAGATACTCAGTTTTGCTGGGTAGGTGATTCTTAGTTTTAATCCCAGTTACTTTGCCCTGTGGAATATCATATTCCATGCCCTTTGATCCCTCAGTGTAGAAGCTGCCAGATCCTGTGTTATACTGATTGTGTTTCCACAATATTGAAATTGTTTCTTCCTTGCTGCTTGTAATATTTTTTCCTTGATCTGATAATTCTGGAACCTGGCTATAATATTCCTGGGAGTTTTCTTTTTGGGATCTTTTTCAGGAGGTGATCAGTGGATTCTTTCAACCTCTATTTTACCCTCTGGTTCTAAAATATCTGGGCAATTTTCCTTGAGAATTTCTTGAAGGATGATTTCTAGGTTCTTTCTTTGATCATGGCTTTCAGGTAGTCCAATAATTTTTAAATTATCTCTCCTGGATCTATTTTCCAGGTCAGTGGTTTTTCCCATGAGATGTTTTACATTGCCTTCTATTCTTTCATTTGTTTGAATCTGCTTAATAGCATCTTGATTTCTCATAGTCACTAGCTTCTATTTGCCCCAGTCTATTTCTGAAGGATGATTCTCCTTAGTGAGCTTTTGAGATTCTTTTTTCATCTGGCAAATTCAGCTTTTTAAGGCATTCTTCTCCTCATTGCCTTTTTGAGCCTCTTTTGCCATTTGAGTTAGTCGATTTTTTAATATGTTATTTTCCTCAGTCAGGCTGTTGACTCTCCCTTCATAATTTTCTTGCATCTTTCTCATTTCTCTTCCCAATTTTTCCCCACTTCTCTTATCTGTTTCTTAAGGCACTCTATGGCCTGTAACCCAGTCGTATTTTCATTTGGGACTTTTGGTGCAGGATTTCTGACCTCCCAGTCCTCCTCCTGTTCCATGCTTTGACCCTCTTTGCCCCTAAAATAGGAGTCAATTGTTGCATTTTTCTGTTTATTTTGTTTCCTTTACCTAGGCATGTTGCCACTCAATTACTTGACTTTTGGTCTTGTTGCCACAATAGGACTCAGCCAGGGGAGTTTTTGTCCCAAACTCTTGGGTTTCTCAGCTACCAGAGGTATTAGTTGGGTGACTTACCTGTAGCCCCCCCACACTATGGCAAGCTGGTTACGCACCCCAAGACCTCCACCCCAGACCACAATCCAGATCCAAGAAGGTTAAAGCAAGAGCGATTACCTCCCAGACTGATTGCTGGATCCCCCTATGGTTCGCAGGCTAGGAACTGACGCTGCAACATGACAGCTACTCCCCGGCTACCCAATGTTTTCTCAACCCCAGGGGAAGAAGCTGCTACTCTCCCAAATATTGGTCCCAAAGTACAAAGGGCACTGACCTCTCACTTTGTCCTAAGCATCTATGTGTTGATTATTCTGGAAACGCCACAGCTGCTGGTGTTCTGGGGTTCCTCCAGCCTTCTGCTGTTCCAGCCACCCTGAGGCTAAAGCCCTCAACTCATGAGGGCCTGGGCTTGGCTCCCAGAGTGCTGAAATGGCTGTTCCCTGCAGGGCTGCCGGGCTGTCATCAGCAGGAGGTTAGCTTGTCTGTGTCATTTTGTGGGTTCTGGAGCTCCAGAGTTTTTTTAGAGTTCCCATTTATATATATTGAAAGTGGTGTGGGCAGGAGCGCCACAGAAGTGCTGTTTCTACTCTGCCATCTTGGCTCTGCCCCCTGCCCCCAAATTCTTGACATGTAATTTAGAGCATATTAGAATAAAAATAAACTTTCTGATTAAATCCTTGAATTTAGACTGATTGAGATATACATTTTTTAAATCATCTTTAATAAATAGGAATAACTGGTTACTATTTATCTTGAGCTCTAGGCCCTATGAACCTGAGGCATGGTGCTCCTTATGCCTGGCCAATTGGTTTATATGATGAAGTACACATTTTCAGAACTCTGTTTTTTCAAAATATTATTTCTAGAATAACACAGAAAAGAGCATTGACCAGGAAGTTTCTGATTCTTTCATATCATCCAAAATAAGAATCTAGAATCTGACCTGTCACAGAGACATTATAGCCATCCCATCCATGTTCAAAATTGTAAGGAGAGATTACTAATAGTAGGACATTAGAGATAATGATAAATTTTCAAAAATAACTGTTTTGATGTTAACCTCCTGCCAATTAAGAAATCAATCATATTTTCTGCTAATATTAGTTACCTTTGAATTTGTTGCTCAGAAACACATGAAGAAATGATTTTATGCTGTTTACTAGCAAAATTTCACATCAATTTCCCCTTCTAAAATGTGTACACTAGAAATCCTATAAGTATCTTAATTCTGGCCAGTAGCTACTGGAACATTTTGTGTATCTTTTGAGATACATACCATCATTTGCTAAAGAATAGTCACTTTTTTGGGGTGTGGATGGGGAAGCAACTAGGTGCCACAATGAATAGAGTGCTGGCCCTGGAGTCAGGAGGACCTGAGTTCAATTCCAGCCTCACACACTTAACACAACACAAACTAGCCACATGACCTTTGGCAAGTCACTTAACCCCAATTGCCCTACTTTCCCCCATCCAAAAAGCAAAAAATTAAAAAGAATAGTGACTTTTCCTGAGTTACACAACAGTGAATAGCGGAATAAACTATAATCACCTAATATTTTTCCCATTACTCCAGAGAATGCAAGACTGATTTAAGTCAACCTTCAGGGATCTGTGTGAGACAGAACTAGAAAAAAGAAGGAAGACAGATATAATTTGTTGATAATTGAAATTTAGTGTCTACATTTAATATTTTTCCTTAAATAATTCATATTTAAAGTTTAAACTTCACCAACACTGGACATTAACTGTAGCACCTACTGTGTCTTTTCACAAGGTGAAAAAAAGATTGATTGTCTTGTCCCTCTAACCCAGAGCAGGTAGGAAGGAGGAGGAGAAACAGACAAAAAGAGGCATAGAAGGAAGAGGCATACATGTGTGACAGCTGGGTAGATTTCAGCAAGGCTTCCTAAACATTTTCTGCTCCTGAGCCTTTTGCTTGTTTTGGCAGCATGGGCATGGCATTGCTGAGGTCATGGGCAGTGTCCATGCTTTGTGTTTAGTACCAAGGCTGCAATGAAGTTGTAAGATGAGACATGGGTAAGCACTGCCAGAAATACCACAGATGCATCACATCTTTGATTTTTAATTCATTTTTGGTTGTTGCATTTTCAGAAACCTTTTACTGTTGCCAAATTTTTATCAACCCCATATGGGGTTGCAACCCACAGTTTAATAAGTGCTGAGGAATCCATGCCTACTAGAACCCTAGCAGATATGTCTGACTCCATACATATTGACTACTTCTTGTCTCCCCAGCTTTCTTCTCAAAAACTAATCTCTTCTTTTCAATAGAAAGACAGGAACCAAACATACCTTCATTTAACTCCTCATCTATGCAGGCAAAGACAATTCTTAGAGAAACCTATTATTCAGGATAAATGTTTCTGTTGACTTTTCTAAATTGAGGGAACGAGAACCATTATAAACATGGTTTTAAATTCATAATTATTGAGTATATCTGTTTCATGACACAACACTTAACATCTTACTGAAATGATATTATGTAGTTTCTTTTTCAGTGAATATACAATGTCTCACTAAATGCTTCAACTGCTTGCATACCTGTTGGATTAAATTTAGAATAATGATTAACTGAAAAGCATATTTGTATATTTTATGTATCACTATATTCCTTTTAGTCATAAAGTGTGACTTAAGGTTGTTTCCTTTCCCATAGCACCCAAGTTTCACGGGTTGCCATGTGATTGTTATAACACAGAGACCAAATAGCTTAGAAAGGGCCCCAGCCTTAGCTTAATCCCCTTGCCAACCTTAAAGATATCATAACCAAGGGCAACACATATTTAAAATATAAACAAGTTTATAAAATTTTATGGAGAAGCATGAGGTAAGATTATGAATAGTATTACTACATAGGACAATGAAAGGCAGTGGAGGAAAAAATCAGTTTAAGAAAAGTTAAGAGGCTTAACTAAGTGAAGGCATGAAAATAGCATAGAAAAGTTAAACTAGGAGGAAAGAAACCAATTAAAAAAAAAAAAAGATCCAAAATGATTTTACTATTTTTTTTTACCAACAAGGACAGTTAATGCTGCATTTGGGATCTAAGTCCCAGATTTTTTCAAAGAGAAAGTAGAAATATCTGAAGAAAACAAAGATGGAAAACGAAATTGGGCTAGACTAGATCACGTATATACTTGCTAGAAGTAACACTGTTTTGAGGGTATTAAGGGGCTGAATCTCAAATATCAAAAGGAGGTAAAGATAACAAAGGTGTGGAAAATAGACCTTGTGGCTCCCCTGAAATGATTATCCAAAAGAATATCAATAATGATGATCCCAAATGCTTACTTTACCATTATGCATTTTTTGAAAATTGGATAAATTACACATCTTGTATTGAAGTTCAAGAAGTGACTAGGTAGGCTTCCAAAAATCATATTCTATAGGAAGCTGTATCTCTATGGTTGGTTGTTAGTTGGTTGTTGTCTTTCATTCTCAAAGAGAACCAAAATGACATCACAATACTAGAATCAAATTATAGTGAGTTTGGAATTTTTGGAATTTTCTACCACGGTTCAGTCATAAATAGTCCAAGTGAATATTTGGGGTAGATTCTCCTAAATTTGTGCACATTGCATTTCCTTTGAGCTACTTCAGTTCTGCTTTGCTCATAGAGCATAACACCTTCTCTAATGGGGGCACGCCATGTTCAGTGGTCCTATGACAGTGTCTTCCATGTCACACAATCATTTCCAAAGTTGTTAAAAGAGACCTTGATAGTGTTCTTGTATTGCTTCTTCTGACCACCATGTGAGCACTTGCCCTGTGTGAGTTCTCCATAAAATAGTCTTTTTGACAAATGTACATTTGGCATTTGAACAATGTGGCCAGCCTATCAGAGTTTCACTCTCTGAAGTAGAGTTTGAATGCTTGGCAGTTTCGTTCAAGAAAGGACCTTAGTGTCTGGTATTTTATCCTGCCAGGTGATCTTCAGAAATCTTCCTAAGACAATTCAAATGGAAGCAATTCAGTTTCCTGGCATGGTCTCTGGTATACTATCCAGGTTCCATGGGCATACAACAATGAGGTCAGCACAACTGCCCTGTAGACCTACAGTTTGGCAGTCAGTCTAATACCTCTTCTCTCCTCTACACTTTTATTTAGAGCCTTCCAAATTCTGAGCTAGCTCTGGCAATGTATGTGCCAACTTCATTATCAATGTATTCATCCCTGGAAAGTACATTATCAAGGTAAGTGAACTTATCCACAGTATTCAAAACTTCTCCATTTGCTGTAACCAATGGTTCTACCAATGGATGGTGTGGTGGTGGCTGATGGAGCACTTGTGTTTTCTTGGTGTTAATTGTTAGGCCAAAATTAGCAAAAACAAAATTAGCAGCAGCGAATTGAACCATACTTTGTTGCACTTCAGCTTCAGAGGCTACATTGAGTGTACAATCATCTGCAAACAGAAAATCACACACCAACATTCCCTCATCTTTGGTCTTGACTTGTAGCCTTTTCAAATTGAAGAATTTACCATTGGTGTGGTAGCCTTGATGCCATGTGGTAATGGTAATGGTAGTTTGAAGATCTTTTCTGCCCCTTAATAGGCCAAATGTAATCACATGGAGCCTGTGGTGGGAGGAGTTTGCTGAATGGGTGGAGCAGGAAGGATGGAGCAGAGCTGAGAGGAAGCTGGGAGCTAGAGCATTTAGTACAGAGGGAGAGAGAGGGCGCAGGCAAGGAGACAGCTAGAATTTGTGAGAGTTTGTTTGTGGGAAGGCCCAAGCAGGGGGAAGGCTTTTGGATGGTATTGCTTCCTGTAGTGATAAGGTATATTAACTTCTTTGTTCCTATGATGGATTCGGTTTTCCAGTGTTGAGATTTGGCTTTTTGGTGTTCAGATTCAGCTTTGTGGTGTCTGAATTAATGTTTTGCTTCTGTCTTCTGTATGGAGAGTCTGTTTGCAATGCAGAATTATGCTGGCATATTCATAGTCACCATTGGTGCTGTGAATATTGCATTAGTACTACAAATGTTCATCCTCATTGAAGGCATTTCATAACATGGCTGAAAACATCATACTAAAAAGCATGGGAGCAAGCACACAGCCTCGATTCACTACATTGGTGACTAGGAAAACATGAGAGTACTGTCCATTTTCCAGAACCCAGCAAGTATGCTATCATGAAATTTACGTACAATGCTGATGAATGTCTCCTGGCAACCAAATTTTGCCATAATTTTCCATAAGCCCCCATGACTGACAGTATCAAAGGTCTTAGCCAATCTACAAATGTTATATAAATACAGACCTCTGTTGTGCTCCTAGCATTTCTCTTAGAGTTGTCAGGGAGCAAACACCATATCAACTGCTCCTTAGCCCTTTCTGAAGCCACACCGGCTCTCAGGTAAATGATTGTCTTCCAGGTGAAGGATTTTATTACATAATTGACTAAAAGAATATTCTGGTTAATCTTTTTATTGGGTGGTGCTTTCTTTGACTACTATTACCTATCTCATAATTCAAATGCTAGAATGTGAAAGTCCTATGTGGAACTGGATTAATATATTAATACATGGAAATCTTTAGCCCAGCTTTGCCTGGGGGAGATTCCTTTGATAAGAAGAAGGAAATGAAGAAGCAACCAGCAGTGGCTAGGTGGCACAGTGAATAGAGCACTGGCCCTGCTTGCCCTCAGACACCTAATGCTTATGAGCCATGTGACCTTGGCCAAGTCACTTAACCCTAATTGCCCTGGCTTCCCTCGAAGAAGAAGGAGGAGGAGGAGGAGGAGGAGGAGGAGGAGGAGGAGGAGGAGGAGGAGGAGGAAGAAGAACCTATCAAGATTATCTATACACATAGTCTAATTCACACAGTCTAATCCAATCGCTTTTCTCGTCCTTTTTATGGGCTTTACTGTCCTTGCCCATTTTGTTGCAACCTCTATTATAACCATTTCTGTTGTGTCAGAAGAGTTATAATAGATCAAAACAACTTGTAATATCTTGGTTGGCCTATCAAAAGTTGAAATATCTCTGAAGAACACCAAGTTTGGAAGAGCAATTGAACTAAACCAAGCATTTGTAAGTATATCAAAAGTTCAATAGGTTTCTTTACCATTGCAAATTTGTGAGAAACCTCATTATACAGGTTTCCACTTCTGTTCTAAGGCAAAATTCCACTTCCCCAAATGGTGCTAGCTATCTAGTTTAAGATAACAACTGCCTCTCAAGGTTACTGAATGGTTGTCTTCTGGGGGACAATTATTAGAAACTGTCCAGTAACAGCTTTCCAGTCAGGTAATAGCCTTCTGTGTCTAAGGCTACCAAGGGTATTGAATGTATGCCAAATTCGAGCTTCACAAAAGACCAATCATGAGTTCAGCCACATGTACCCTGGGTAAATTGGTCCTTCCCTAATGATTAAAGGCAGAGAATGGAAATTATTTGCTATACATGAAGATGGTTTTTCTCTTTCTAATCAAGAACAACTCTAAAATTTCACTCAGAGATTCACTGCTGCCAACCTTCTGTAGACATTGTGACAAGACTTAGGAATTCATTGCAGAACCAGGGGGACTATTGGAGGTGACTGGATTCAAGAACTACTTTCCATCTTCTGGGGACCTAGACCACTATGCTGTATCTTTCAATAAAGCCCATTTGAATATGTAATAGTATATAAGTAATAGGCTGAACTTAGCTTTCACTTTTTAGAGGCATAGTACTATCTATCACATAACCATCCATTTCATAAGAATGTGCTAGTAAATGTTAGAGAAAAAGTTGGAGAGATTGAGTACTTTTCTAGCCTCTGGAAATTCCTAAAACCTAGGCCAAAGGCATGGAAAATAGAAGATTCTACTGTTATTATTTTTTAACCATAAAAAATTATTTTGATTGAGCAAATCAAGCCTTAAGGGTTTGACACCTTCACTAAGATGTCTCCTCTGCACATGCCAAAATAGCATCAGATTCCTTAAAAGATGTATGAACTTAACTCATGTCTGTAAGGTAAATTCATGCAATAGGACCCAGATTTGTAGTGATTATGCACTTATTAGGTGATTCATGCTTATGCCCCCAATTAGAGAGCAGAATTCTGTAGCAATGGACTGGGGTTTAGCTTCTTTTTTTTTTTTTTTAAACAAATGCTTTATTAACTTCTGGTTTACATCATTCATTTCCACCAGATTATGAGTTACATTTTTCCCCGTTCTTTCCCTACCCACCACCCCAGAATAGCAGTCCCACCATATATCCCCTCATCCAATCTGCTCTCTCCCATATCTTCTCCCATACCCCCTTCGACTTTGCCATTAGGGCAAGGTGAATCTCTGAGCCCCACTGCCTGGACATCTTATGAAACATTTAAATTTAAAACTTCGATTTTCAGATCCATTCCCTTTCTCCCCTGTCACCCACTCCCTCTGAGAAGATAAGCAATTTAGTATGTGTTGTACATGTATATCTTTGCAAAACATTACCATAGTAGATATATTGTAAAAGACTGCTTTTATTTCCCTCCCACCTGTCTCACCTCCCACCTGGTCCATTCCCTACTTTGATCCTGTCCCTCTTTGATAGTGGGTACTTCTAACCTCCCCTCTCCCCAGAATGCCCGCCCCTCCATCATCCCCCCTCTCGTCCCCCTTTCCCCTACTCAGGAGAGTGAGTGAGGGTAAGATATTCCATTTAGTATGTATGTTATTCTCTCCTTGAGCCAACTTCAATGAGAATATGCTTTTGCCTTTTTGCCTTCCTGTTTTTCCCCTCCCCTGCAACTACTTCCCCTTGCTTCTTCTACATGAGATAGTTTGCCCTACCCTGTCTCTCTCCATCTCCTCTTGCCACTTTCCTCCCTCACCTCTTGACTTCACCCCTTAAGAGTCATCCCTTCCTTGGGGCGGCTAGGTGGCGAAGCGAACAGAGAGCCAGCCCCGGAGCCAGAAGGACCCGAGCTCAAATCTGGCCCCAGACACCCAACACAAAAACAAAAACCCAGCCACGTGAACCTGGGCAAGTCACCCAACCCCAATTGCCCTCCAAAAAAACAAAATCATCCCTTCCCATCAAATTCAACCTGTGCCCTCTATCCATGTATACCTGTGAACATGTGCCATGTACCCTTCTTCAATTATTTTCATAATGAGAAAGGTTTCATCAAACACAGTTATTGTTTTTCCATGTAGGACTGTAAATAGTCCAATTTTGATAAGTTCCTTTTGATTTCTTTTCCTTGATTGCCTTCTCAATCATCTCTTGCTTCTTGTGTCTGAATGTCAAATTTTCTATTCAGCTCTGGTTTTTTCATCAAGAATGCTTGAAAGTCCTCTATTCCACTGAATGACCATATTTTCCCTGAAACAAAATACTCAGTTTTGCTGGGTAGGTGACCCTTGGGTTCATTCCCAGTTCTTTTGCCCTCTGGAATATCATATTCCATGCCCTTCGATCCCTCAGTGTAGAAGCTGCCAGGTCCTGTGCTATTCTGATTGTGTTTCCACAGTATTGAAATTGTTTCTTCCCGGCTGCTTGTAGTATTTTCTCCTTGATCTGGGGATTCTGGAACCTGGCTATAATATTCCTGGGAGTTTTCTTTTTGGGATCTTTTTCAGGAGGTGATCTGTGATTCTTTCAACCTCTATTTTGCCCTCTGGATCTAAAACATCAGGGCAGTTTTCCTTGAGAATTTCTTGAAGGGTGATTTCTAGGTTCTTTCTTTGATCATGGCTTTCAGGTAGTCCAATAATTTTTAAATTGTCTCTCCTGGATCTATTTTCCAGATCAGTGGTTTTTCCTATGAGATATTTCACATTGCCTTCTAATCTTTCATTTGTTTGGATCTGCTTAACAGCGTCTTGATTTCTCATAAAGTCACTAGCTTCCATTTGCTCCAGTCTAACTCTGAAGGAATGAATCTCCTCAGTGAACTTTTGAGATTCTTTTTCCATCTGACAAATTTGACTTTTTAAGGCATTCTTCTCCTCATTGCCCTTCTGAGCCTCTTTTGCCATTTGAGTTAGTCTATTTTTTAAGGTGTTATTTTCCTCAGCCAGGCTGTTGACTGTCATTTCATACTTTTCTTGCATCTTTTTCATTTCTCTTCCCAAATTTTCCCCCACTTCTCTTATCTGCTTCTTAAGGTCCTCTATGGCCTGTAGCCAGCTTGTATTTTCATTTGGGCTTTTGGTGCAGGAGTTCTGACCTCACAGTCCTCCTCCATGCTTTGAGCCTCTTTGCCCCTAAAATAGGAGTCCAATGTTGAACTTTTCTGTTTATTTTGTTTCGTTTGCCTAGGCATATTGCCACTTAATTGCTTGATTTTGGGGCTTGTTGCCACAGTAGGACTCTGCCACCAGACAGGGGAGCTTCTGCCCAAACGTGGGGTCTTCACAATTTCCGCCAGTTGGGTGGCCTCTGTAAAGCCTCCACCCACTCTGGCAAGTTGGATACCCACCCCAAACTTCCCCCCCCAGACCACAATCCAGATCCAGGCAGTTTAAAGCAAAATCGATTAATCCCCAGACTGATTGCTCAATCTTCCTACAGTTTGCAGACCAGGAGCTAGAGCCACTACTGACGCTGCAAAATGGCTTCTATGCAGCTATTTCTTCAGCAGCTTTTTACCCCCAGGGGAGGAAGCCACGTGTTGCCCAAATACTGGTCCCAAAGTCCATAGGGCACTAACCTCTCACTTTGTCCTAGGCATATCTGTGCTGATAATTCTGGAATCGCCACAATTGCTGGTGTTCTGGGGTTCCACCAGCCAGCTGAAGGCCTGGCCGCCCTGGGGCTAAAGCCTCGGACCTGGTCTCGGCTCTGCGGGCTGCACTGTCGGTTCCCAGCGTGCTGTGCTGCCTGCTCTCAGAGTGCTGCGCTGGCTGCTCCCTGCAGGGCTGCTGGGCTGTCCTCAGCAGGAGGTTAGCTTCTCTGTGCCGTTCTGTGGGTGCTGTGGCTCCAGAAGTTGTTCGGAGCTCCCTTTTACATTGTTTGAAATTTGTGTGGGGCAGAGCACATTGGAAATGCTGTTTCTACTCCGCCATCTTGGCTCTGCCCCCCTGGGGTTTAGCTTCTAGCCCTGTGCTAACAAAGGCCTCTCTCTCTCTTGAGTGACTCCCAGTAGTCTCTCATACTCCTATATTACAAAGGACACTAGGCAACTTAAAGATAAGATTATCCACTGGTGTTTATAAAATTAATATAGAAATATGGCAAATGTAATCTTCTGATAAATTTTTTAAAAGCATATAATGAGGTAGAAGTATTCTTTTTTTCCCCTATTTTGTTTTCTTTTATCACTGCTACTAATGGAATGAGCACCCAACAAATACCTGTACTGTTGCACATCTCTTTGCTTATTCATGGAGTGGTTACCTCTCAAATCTCTGAAAAAGAAAACTGGAGGTGTCCTCATCACTGCCTTCCATGGTTGTATTGCTACCATAAAATGATAGCTACCCCTCTGCCTTCTCTTTCTGCCCTCTCTTCCTCTGTCCTTATATCCCTATGAACCTCCATGTGTAAAAACAAAACAAAACCCAAAACTGACTCATCCCCCTGTCCCCACTCTGTTTGAGGGCTAATATCACATTAGTTTCCTTTCTCCCAAGAAAAAAGCCAAGAACTACAAATCCCAGCAGGTTTTGTTTCCAGTTCACCTTTTGCTCTGGATGGCTATAGATGTAATAATAGCTATTAACTTTGTTTGACAACTCTGATAATTAGTATCATATGAGGCATACAATAAAAGGACAGCTGTCATGGAGGATGTGCAACATACAGTCCAAATGGAAGAGGAGGAAGAAGATGTTGACATTCTCTAGATGTTCCTATTTGAAGATAACAGTGTGCTGATTGTATTAAACCCATAGAAGCTGAGGAGGAAGAGGGTAGACAAGATCGTCTTTGGTCAACTTAATTCTTTAAACAAAAGTTTTTCTTTTTTTTACACCAACATTTTTCTAGTGATGAGGGGTTGTTATATGCCATGAAACTTCAAAGAACTAAAGCTGAAAATCACCTGAAAGTAGTGGAGAGGGATGTAATAGGCATGGTTAGACTGACACATATTATATTTAACACATTTCATTACATAAAGAATGTCATGAAAATATTGTATGACTGAAAAAGAAGAAAGGGGGCAGCAGTCATAGAGTAAGAGAGAGGGATAACTAATGAATAGGTCACATGCTTCACTGTTGGGCATACAACGTCACAATATCAGAAGGAAAGCCCCCAGAATATTGGGTGAGCACTTTGTGGTGAATTTGTGAGAGGAAATGGACAAAAACCACATAGAATGAGAGAGTATGAACAGATTATGATCTGCCTCATTGAAGGGGAGACTTATGCTGATGAGATCACAGGTCTCTTGGAATATTGTCATATTGGCATACCTAAGTGCAATGCTAATTATATAGCTTGTTATCAGTAAAACAAACAAGCAAAAAGCACTGCTTGATAAATGGTAGAATGGTTCAGCATTTCAGCAGTAAATTCATGACCAGAAAATAAGCAACAGGTATGTTATTGGAATTGTAGGTTAATAAACCAATGATCATTTTTTTTTCTTATTAGAAATAGCCCAAGAATGACTAAAGTGAACACCTTTGGGCAACATATGGCTCTTTGTCACTTAGGCCATCTGTACAATTACCATACTTCAAACATTCAATGGACTTTTTAGTGTGCTTAGCTGGCTCACAGTCTAACAATGATTTCACAGTTTGAACAACTGAAGATGCAATTGCTTTCCTCTGTTACCTCTGATTGTTGTAGTGGATTATTAAAGAAACGTGACTGGCAGAAAGTGGAAATAATTAAGTATCTAATTCCAAGAGTGACTATAAAATTCTCCTGAAATAGATGGGAAAGCAGAGTCAGCAGCCTGAAGTCGCCATATGTCAATAGGAAGCAGCAGGCCTGAGACAGTTGTGGAACCTAGCCTGAATTTGAATATTTAGTCCATCTGCCAAAAACTTTGGCCTATTCTGGCATATAAGACTATTGCCAAATGGAAGTGTTACCAGACAACGAGTCCATCAGAGAAAATTGCTTTTCTGTATTTTTTGAGGTGTTATGTTAATTTGTATTCATGCAGCACCTTTCCTTAAGAGTGATTAAGAAGTTATGAAAGATGTTCTTGGATTACCATTAATGTTCCTAATAGCTCAGGGCAGATTCACTTACCCCACTCTCTTTTATGAGGCATGGGACCCAGAATGATCATATAGTAAAGAAAAAAAACAGGTTTTAGAGTTATGGAAATGGTATGATTTCAAAGTCAGAGAAAAAAAAATTTCTAGTCTTATATAGTTTTAGTAACAAGTTGCTGTATTGATACATAATACAGAAAATCATTCAAATTATATGGTGAGGCTTTTATATATTTATTTTGGAGAGACTTCCAAAAGCTGCCTTTAATCCTGCTTTTCTTGAATTTATTTTTAAATGTGATGTACTAAGTTGTTAATAAATGCTTTGGGGGCAGGGTATGATTAGAAATTTCAGGCTAATATCTGTAAATATTCAGTCTTTCATGGCAGTATCACTGAAGAAATATGTACCTGCTTTTTTCTGTGCACGGTACAGTCTTGGAAAGAACTTCATTTATTTTTCTAATAACTCAGCCCAATGTTATGGCATCTTTTCTGTGAGTATATTTGCAAAATAAGACAATCATTAACTGATGTTTTGAATACAAATGTTATTTTGCACTTTGCTTTGTACAGTAGATGCTGCACTATAACATTCTTTAACTAAAAATAAATATACCCTTCTTTTGTTTACAAATCCATTTCTTAGGAGTTTGGATAAAGGAATACACTAATGTGTTTTAATAAAATCTAAGAGATTGGCATGAGCCAGAAAAGGAAATGGCAAACTACTCTAGTTTCTCTGCCGAGAAAACCCCAAATGGGGTCGTGAAGTTAGGCAATAATCAATAACAACAACAAAAAGGCACTGGCAAGATACAGGCAAAAGAGGAAGCAATAAGCTAAGCTCTCTTACAAAACTACTTTAGCAAAGATTGAGAAAAGGCATGGGATGAAGTGATGACGAAGAAATCCAAGGAGAAATTACACAATGTCACATGACCAGGAAGATGGAGGATTAGACATTTTATATAGTCCCCATGAACTCTCAGAATTCCCCCCCAAAAGAATTATGCACAACAGGTAAGGTACTTATAGCTGTCTCCACAGACCAAGAAATTGAGAAATCTAATCTAACCTGATGGATCAATAGCACAAAAAGTTGATCCCCAAATCCCAATGTGCTCATTCAATACCCCCTACCACACTAGGTCTCATTTTCTGCTTAGCAAGTGTTTTGTTGCTGTTGCAGTGTCTGTCAGTACACCCTGCACCTGTCTGCAACTTACCATTCTGTGAAAACAAACTTTGGACTTGAGCTCTGCCCACCCCCTTACAGAGGAAAGGGAAGGTACAGAAAAGGGGAAGTGTGCTTTTCCTGAGGTAGCAGCACACTCAACATTCAGAACTGAAGAAAAGAGGGAAACTAGGGCAGGGTGCCATTGTGCATGTGTGTCTGCCTAGGCCTGAAGGAAAAAGACTAGCATCCATCTGGAGCCATTTTTGTCCCCCAAAAGGAAGAGGCCAGTGAAAAGTGAATTCCCCAGCATAAGAAGAGGCTGACAGCCTTGAGGTCAATCCTTCAGGGCTCTACTATCAGAGTTAAAGGAGTCAGAAAGTGAGGAGTAGAAAATATGAGGAAAACAACAATAACAACTGAAAGTACCAAAGATGTCAGGAAGAAGAAAACAATTGAAATTGTTGAGCACAAATAGATATATCAATACGAAATATATTAAAACTGAAGGGAGGATGGCCACAATGACATCTAAATGAGTCCAAGTATCTCTAAATAAATTGCAAGACAAAGAAAATTGAACCAACATCTATGAGGCAGAAGACTCTCTGGGTTCCCAAGAGAATATGGAACTACTATATGACATTCCCAAGCAGTTCAAGAGAAAATAAGAATTGTGAAAGTAGAATGGATGACATGCATAGCAGAAATAATTGACAGGATAGAAAAACTTGAATCCAAGGCCACAAGTCTCTCCAAAGAATCAAAAAAAAGAACTGATTGCGGATATAAGTATGTATACAAAAATGAAGGACAAACTATCAAAAGAGAGGCAAAAGGCAGTAACATTAAAAAGAAAACATAATGTCTATAAAAATAAAATATATTGATCTCAAAGACAATGTATAGAGACAATTTACAGTTGATAGGATGATAAATATCCCAGAAGAATACAAGCCAATGTGAACACAACAATTTAAGAAATAATATAAGAAAACTGCTCAGGATTTCTGAACAAAGAAGACAAAATGCTGATCAAAAGAATCCACAGGTAACCTCCCCCCCCACATACACAAAAAAAATAAAGACAAACTGCAAATAACTAAGAGAAAGACCTTCAAATTAAAAAAAAAAAATGGATAACACAGAACAATTTGACATTCACCAGAAACCTCAGGAGGAAATGGAATCATGTATTCCAAAGATCAAAGGAATCCAAAGTGCAAACCAAAGTGACATACCCTATAAACTTGAACCTAATCATCGATAAAAAAGAAGGATATTGGGCAGCTAGATGGTGCAGTAAATAGAGCATTGGCCTTGGAGTCAGGAGGACTTGAGTTCAAACACAGCCTCAGACATTTGACAAACCTACTAGCTAAGTGACCTTGGGCAAGTCACTTAACCCTTACCTTGTCTATATTACCTTGCCTCCCCCCCTCCAAAAAACCCCAACAACACAAAAGATGGATATTCAATAAAAATGTCATTTGAAGCATTCTTTTAAAAAATAAACTAATAAGATTATTTACTTTAGAAATATCCTAAACAGTAGAAAAATAAGAAAGGTAAATAAAGAGACATAAGAAAAAAAGAAGTTACCCCAATTGTAGAGATTGTTGAGGAGCAAAAAAAAAAAAAAAAAAAAAAAGGAAAAAAAGCCTAGCAAGTGAAAGACACCTATAGGGTTAAAAAAAACAACAACTCAGCAATAACCACCACAACAAAACAGGATAGCCCATTAAGAGATTTTTTTCTAAAAATATGCATAGAGAGAAAGATCAAAGCAGAACTTAAACAGAAGCCATGATGGAGAAATAGGCCTGAAACATCATGGACTAAAACCTTTAATTATGTTGCTACAGATGACAGGGGAGATGGAGGCTAGGAAGGAATGTGTGATATACTTTAATCAAATGAATGGCAAATAATGAAGGAAAAATAACTTCTATAGTCTCTTGGGAAAACGTATGGTAGAAAGGGTGAGGTGGCAAATGGAGGGATTGGAAAAGTGAGTATAATCTACAGGGATTTGGTAGTCAGAAAGAGTGCTACCTCTCTAAGAGTGTTGTGCCTCCATGGAGCCTCTGGAAAAGTGTGACCAGAACTTCTAGAGACCCATATCATTGAGAAGTTTGGGAGGATATGGACATCAAAGAGAGATTTCATGGCAAATGGGAAAGAATAGTATTATGGAAAGGACATGGAACAGAAACTGATTACACAGTCAGGGGCATGGGAAAATTTCTAACATAGGACAATAGCTCTTTTTGATCTCCTGTAGGGATTGATATTTCTGAGAATGAGACACAACAGAAATAAGGAAGGAGAGCTACAAGGCAGAATGTAATTTTTTTTTCTTTAGAAAACAGTACTCAAAATAGGTGCTTTAGATTACAATGATTCTTAAACTGTGGGTTTCTACCCCATATGTTGCTAAAAATTTGGCAACAGTAAAAAGGTTTCTGAACACACAATGAGGAATATAATGGATCTGAGGTGTTTCTAGTAGCTCTTACTGTGTTACATTATACAACTTCACTACAGCCAAGGTTCCGAACACAAAGCATTCATACTTTGAATTGTACATGCCCTCAGGCCATGCAACATCAACTAACAAGGGGTCTCCCATAGAAAAAGTTTAAGAAGCCCTGCTTTAGAATCTTTAATTCCAAAACAAAAACTAAACTGTTTAATATAACTGTTAATGTAATGACAGAAAATTGTGATATGGATTGCTTAAACCTCTTAGTCATCATGACAATGTCAGAATTCCTTTAATGTCCTACCCTTAAGATAATGAGATAAGATTGAGCTGAACCACACCCTGGGTCCCCCCACCCAAAGATGTTGTTTTGTGAGGAGCCCAGCTCAACTGGATCTCAGTTTCTAGAGTTCCTGCCCCCTTCTACTAGGATCCATGGCATGAAGGGCAAAACAACCAGAATGAAGTGGCTTTTCTTGCCCAATTTGCCAAAGACCACTGGGGTCTCATGACCAGGCCTTGCTCCCTCATACTGTTTCTTCCCCCTCTCCTCCTAGAACTATTAAAAATTTGCTACCCTGTTATCTCAATTAAAGATGCTTTATTACTTAACTCGTGGTTTTGATTTATTTCAGGACTTGAAAAAGGAATAAATAAGCATCACCAATCAGAGAATAAACATATGAATAAAACTAAAGGGAAGAGAAACAAAGCTGAGGACAAGAGGAAAAAATTCTTCTAGAAAAAGGTGCACAAAACACCAAAACACAACATCTTAACAAAAGATGCTGAAGGGGGGGAGAGAAAGAGAATTTTAGTTACCTTCTTAATTGAGAGGGAAAAGGAGGGGAGTGGAGAATTACATAACTAGCAAAAAGGAAGAAAGAAAAAGGAATCAATAAATTAAGTAAAATTCCAAAACTAAGAAAAGGGTGACAAATAGGAAGAGGAGGGGTTAGAATCTAAGGGGAAGAGACATGTGGAAAGAGAATTGCCTTGGAACTGAGCAAAAATAACTAAAGAGATAAGTGTCTTTAAAATGGAAGAGGAATAATAACAACAAAAAAAAGGACTGTCAGAAAAAAAGTAATATTAGAAACAATGAAGGAAAAGAGGAATCCAATTATCACAACTTTTTATATGAACAGATAAAAAAACCTAATAAAATAAACCCACATAAGTCCTCAGCATTCCTATATATCTCTAACAAAATCCAACAGCAAGAGATAGAAAGAGAAATCCCATTTGAAGTTACTGTAGACATTGTAAAATATTTGGGAATCTACCTGTCAAAACAAACCCAGGACTTATATGAACACAACTACAAAACACTTTTCACACAAATTAAATTATATCTAACTAATTGGAAAAACATCAATTGCTCATGGCTGGGTGGAGCTAATGTAATAAAAATGACAATTTTACCGAAATTAAATTACATATTTAGTGCCATGCCAATCAATTTACCAAAAAATTACTTTATAGAGCTAGAGAAAATAGTAACAAAATTCATTTGGAAGAATAAAAGGTTCAGAATATCAAGGGAATTGATGAAAAGAAATGCTAGGGAAGGAGAACTAGCTATGCCAGATTTTAATCTGTATTATAAAGCAGCAGTAATCAAAACTACTTGGTACTGGCTGAGGAATAGAGTAGTGGATCAATGGAATAGATTGGGTACAGGAGACTCAGCAGTCATTGACTATAGTAATCTACTCTTTGATAAACCCAAAGACCCCAGTTTTCGGGATAACTCACTATTTGACAAAAACTGCTGGGAAAACTGGAACATAGTATGGCAGAAATTGGGCATAGACCAATATCTAACACTGTACATCAAAATAAAGTCTAAATGAGTGCACGATCTAGGTATAAAGGCTGATACTGTAAGCAATCTGGGAGAGCAAGGGATAGTTTACCTGTCAGATCTATGAAGAGGTAAAGACTTTATGATGAAACAAGAGCTAGAGAGCATTATAAAATGCAAAATGGTTAATTTTGATTACCTTAAATTGACTTTTGCATTCCTCTTTTAGTTTTAGGCAAATCTAAGAATAAGGCAAACAAAAAGAAAAATACAGTATTGTTCAAATTGTTAGAGTAACTACAGCTAAAAGATTTTGTCGTTATTGTTGTTCAGTTGTGTACAGCTTATTTTAACTGCATTGCCTTTGCACAAATGCTTTTCAAGTTTTGCATAATCAAAATTGTGTTTTATCTTCCATAATATTCTCTGTCCCTTTTCTGGTCATGAATTCTCTTCTTATCCACAACAGAAGCAAAGATTATTTTCTTCTTTGCCTCTCAAATTTGTCTACACTGTGACCTTTTGTATTAAAGGAATATATCCTTTTGGAGTTTTTGTGATATATGGTGTGAGCTGCTCATTTAATTCTCACTTCTGCCAAGCTGCTTTGTAGTTTTCCCAGCACTTTGTCGAATACTGAGACTTTATCTCTTCAATTTATCTATATTATATGATTATGCTCTTTCTCTTCTTTGTGTTGTTGTGTTCCTAATTTGTGAAAATGATCATCCATTTTATTGTTTAAATGGTTTTGGTGATTAGTACTTTGTAGTACAGCTTTGTAGTACAGTCTGAGATCTAGTACTGTTACGTCTCTGACAGTCCTCACCTTTTTTTCCCCCTTTTTATTATATAACCCTTGAGAATCTTCAACTTTTGTATTTGTAGAGAAATTGTATTACTCTTTTTTCCTAACTCTTTAAGCTAGTAATCCACTGGTGTCTTAACTGGCATAGCTCTGCATAAATAATTTAAATAATTGTCATTTTTATTATATTGACTGAGTAATTAGTATCTCTCCACTTAGTCCTGTCTTTGTCTTTAAAGTATTTTGTAATTGTATTAGTACAATGTTGTATGTCTTAGTATGTTAATTGCCAGATATTTTATAAATTCTGTGGTTATTTTAAACAGAATTTCTTTTCCTGTATCGTTCTACTTTTTAAAAATTACAGTGGCACAGTGAATAGAGCACTGGCCCTGGAGTCAGGGGGACCTGAGCTCAAATCTGGCCTCAGACACTTGACACAATTACTAGCCCTGTGACTTTGGGCAACTCAACCCCAATTGCCCTCCAAAAAAAAAAAGGCAAAAAAAATGACAGAGAGAAAGGGTGATTATTTTGTTGTTGTTGTTATTGTTGACTCTCTAAGGTTCTCTGTATTTTACAATTGTGTCATCTGCAAAGAAGCAATTATTTTGCTTCTTTTTTTGCCTGTATTTATTCCCTCAATTTCTTTTTTTATCGTATTGCAATAGGTAGCATTTCTAGTTGTCTTACTGATAATGTTGGTGAAAACAGAATTATTGTTTTGCATTTACTCTTATTTGAAAACCCTCTATTTTATCTTCATTAAATAAAATTATGATTCTTGGGTATATATATTTACATATATATGTGTATATATATATATATATATGTATATATATATATATAATGTTTACCATATTAAGAAAAGGCTCACTTATTCCTATGCTTTTTGTGTTTTTAACAGAATCAGGAAAGGGTATTCTTGCATTTATTCATTGATCATATGTTATTTTTTGTTATATCATTTTGTTATTAATATTATTCATTTATTAATATGGTCTATTTTGTTTATAATTTTTAAATTTTTAGCCAACCTTGAATTCCTGGTGTAAATCCTAAATGGTCATAGTATATACTTTTTGGTAAGTTGAAGTAGCTTCTTTGCTAATATTCTTTTTGAAAACTTTGATAAGTTCCTTTTGATTTCTTTTCCTTGATCACCTGCGGCTCACTCGGGCCTGGGCTCAGCTCCCAGAGTGCTGTGCTGTCGGTTCCCAGCTCGCTGTGCTGCCTGCTCTCAGAGCGCTGTGCTGGTTGCTCCCTGCGGGGCTGCTGGGCTGTCCTCAGCAGGAGGTTAGCTTCTCTGTGTCGTTCTGTGGGTTCTGGGGCTCCAGAAGTTGTTCAGAGTCCCCTTTTACATGGTTTGGAAGTGGTGTGGGGCAGAGCACCTTGGAAGTGCAGTTTCTACTCTGCCATCTTGGCTCCTCCCCCTGTATTTTTAAGGATAAATATTTCCTCTTGAATCTGCTTTAGTTATGCCCCAGAAATTGTGATATATTGTTTGATCATTATAATTTTCTTTCAAATAATTGTGCATTATTTACTAAATGATTACTGTGTGCTGGGCACTGTGCCAACCACTAAATATACAGATGCAAGCAAAAAAGAAAGATAGTTCCTGCTCTCAAGGAGCTTAAATTCTACTGGAGAAAGACAACATATAAAAGGAAGCTGAAAGAGAGTGGGGAGAAAAGTACCCACTTGAGGGAATGGTATTAAAGTCTTGAGAGTTAGAAGCAGAAAGGGAAAGGAATGAAAAATGGCTTTCTCCCCTTGTTCAAAAAAAGATTCCATAAGGAACTCACCCATGAGTTTTTTACATTTGTTTGAAATATCCCTTGGCTGTAATATAGGTTTAGTTTTTTGGTTTAAAAGAATCCATTATATGATGAAAAATAAGTATATGCTTTAACATAGTTCCTTTTAGGAGATGTTATAAGTCTTTTAGGGCAGCTAGGTAGCATTGTGGATAGAGTGTCAGGTCTGGAGTCAAGAAGACCTGAGTTCAAATTTGGCCTCAGACTCTTATTAGCTGTGTGAACCTGAGTAAGTCACTCAACCCTATTTGCTGCAGTTTCCTCATCTGTTAAATGAGCTCTAGAAGGAAATGGCAAAACACTCCAGTGTCTTTGCCAAGAAAGCCCCAAATGGGGTCATAGAGATTCAGACACAATTAAAAGTACTTAGCAACTGGGGCAGCTAGGTGGCACAGTGAGTAGAGCGCTGGCCCTGGAGTCAGAAGGACCTGAGTTCGGATCTGGCCTCAGACACATAACACACACACAAACAAAAACCTAGCCTAGTGTGACCTCGGGCAAGTTACTTAACCCCAATTGCCCTCCAAAAAAAGCAAAAAAAAAAAAAAAAAAGTACTTAGCAAAAACCACCACCACATGAATTTGGGGTTTGCAGGACATTATCTTCTTCTTCTTCTTCTTCTTCTTCTTCTTCTTCTTCTTCTTCTTCTTCTTCTTCTTCTTCTTCTTCTTCTTCTTCTTCTTCTTCTTCTTCTTCTTTTAATATTTAAAGCAATTGGGGTTAAGTAACTTGCTCAACGTTACATGGCCAGTCATTATTTGTGTGTGGGTGCTCATTTTCTGAGGCTGGTTTTCGATCCCGGGTCATCCCAACTCCGAGGCTGGTGCTCTTACTCACTGTGCCACCTAGCCGCCCCATCTTCTTCTTTTTTCAACCAAATCTGGTTGTACTGTTGTTGGATGAGTTAGGACTTCCAATTGTATCACCTTGTACATTGATAGGGATCCTTAGGAGAAATTTTGTATGCAGGATTAAATATGGATAGTCAATGTGAATCAAGAACAGGTCAGAGTTGGGGTGGGGCTTGTGGTAATTTGTCCTTCTTTGTCAAAGAGGACCATGACATTAGGGGGATGATGATATGATTTGCAATTTAATTTGATTTAAGTGAGAGAGGACTGTACAAAGTCACTAGCCTTACTTTCTGCTTCAGAGTCATCTGGGTTCAGTGGTCAGACACCAGTCAGGTTGATTGGAGATGACCCAAGATGTAGTGGGAGACCTTGGCCATTTTAAGCTAAGGTTTTTTCAAGTTCTCACTTTGAGTGATACAATACCCATTCAGTGAATAGGCCTCTTTAAGAAGTGAGACACAGACAGACAGACAGACACACACACACACACACACACACACACACACACACACACACACACACCTTAAACTGGGAGGGGAAGACCTTTAGGGTTGCTAGTCGAAAGAGAAACAGTTACTATTTACATTCACCCTGAGCCTGGAGAGCCCCCAAAATAATCATTAAGTGTTGCTTTGGCCATCCAGGGACCTATTGTTGTCCAATTGATGAGATCCAGAGTGAATTGGGTTTAAGGCTTGGTCTTTGAGAAAGAAATCTAGGTAGTAAACCTCAAGTTAACTAGGTAGGTTTCGGCCATCAAAATTTACCTTCCTTAGGGCAGAAGGGATAGGATGAGACAAGGTGTTGAGTTGCCCACCTGAATTGGCCAACTGGGTCCCCAGTAAGGCAACTTGGACTACTTACAGATTGTGGTTTGTCCTTTGTTCTCAAAGAGGAGTATGACTAAAGGAGGATGAGGGCAAATGATCAGTACTTCCCTGGACCTAAGTCTAGTTTCTTTTAGCACATGGCACCCCTGTGAGCTGAGAGCAGCTGAGAGAGGAGAGGACATTTGGAGAGAGAAAGAGGACAAGAACGGGCCTTTGCAAGCCCCAAATTAGGCCCTTTATGAGTCTTGCAAGCAGTGAGTTGGGCTTTTTAAAGGATGGGGGTGGGGAGGAAGTATGGATTTAATTTCTTCTCTTTCATTGTAAATATCTCTCCAAGTGCTATCCTTGATGAATCAATGGCCAAAAACAAACAAATAAACAAACAAAAAACCCCAAAAGCCCACTAGTTTAGGGATAGAGGACTATGACAATTGTTCTGTCATAAATAGCTTCTTCGAAATATGAAAGACCCCATTTTTGTTCTAGCCCCTGTGAAATCTAGTCCTCTTTTAAATAAGTTCAATCAGGGGTTTATCAGTTGGAATCATTCCAGGATCAATTGCTAATGTAAGTTTGTTTTTATAAGATATTACTATAAAGCCTGTCCATGGGAGGTACCGCCCTTTTGGCATATAATTGTGATCAATTTATAGTTTTCTGACTGTAAAGCAAATTCTAATGTTAAAATGAGTTACCTGAGGCTGAAGGAAGGCACATTCCTCAAGTTCATAGCATAAGTTATACATTGGGTGTTGCAACTTGGCTACCATGTGGGAGACAGATTCTCAAACTTGGTGCAAAAATATATATTGGTGACATTTTTTTTTGTTTGTTTTGAGATGCATTTTTTTATTAATTTATTAGTTTAGTTTCAGTTAACAAGATTCAATTCCATAGTTCCTTGATTTTCAAATTTCCTTTACTTCCTTCCCCCCACCCCTCACGACAGCATATAGTACAGTATAGGGTCTGCAAATGCATTCATATTAGACATTATTCCAATTACAAAGGCGTATTGTACTAGGTGGGATGAAAGATGGCAAGGAAGAAATAAAACCAAACAATGAAAAGAACAAGATCATTTAGTTTGCTTCCATCAGGATTCAGGCTCAGTTCTTTCTAGTTATATCTCTGGATGGAGCATTTCTCACTTTCTTGAGTCATTCGGGATTAACTTATATCACTGCATTGCTGAAAAGAGTCCAGTATGTCATAGTTGGTCGTCACAGATATGGTATGTCTGTGATTGTATACAAATTTCTTCTGATTCTACTCTTCTCGCTCAGCATCAGTTTGTATAAGTCTCTCCAGGAAATTATGAAATCCGTCACCTCCTCGTTTCTTATAGCACAATAAAATTCCATTACATTCATATACCACAACTTGTTTAGCCATTCCCCAATTGATGGGCACCCCTTTAGTTTCCAATTCTTTGCAACCACAAAAAGGGCTGCTAAAAATATTTTGTACATATGGTTCTTCCTCCCACTACTATGATCTCTTTGGAATATAACCCTAGGAGTGGTATGGCTGGGTCAAAGGGTATGAAATTATTTATAATCCTTTGGGCATAATTCCAGATTGCTCTCCAGAATGGTTGGATAAGTTCACAACTCCACCAGCAATGTATTAGTGTTCCAATTTGTCCATGTCCTCTCCAGCATTTGTCACTTTCTTGTTTTGTCATCTCAGCCAATCTGACTGGAGAGATGTGGTATCTCAGAGTTGTTTTGATTTGCATTTCTCTAATTAATAGTGATTTAGAGCATTTCTTCATATGCTTATAGATATCTTTAATTTCTTTCTCTGAAAACTTCCTATTCATATCCTTTGACCATTTCTCAATTGGGGAATGATTTGTATTCATATAGATTTGGCTCAATTCTCTATAAATTTTAGAAATGAGTCCTTTATTAGAGACACAAGTTGTAAAAATTCTTTCCCAATTTCCCACCTCCCTCTTGATCTTGGTTACATTGGCTTTGTTTGTGCAGAAGCTTTTCAATTTAATGTAATCAAAATTATCCATTTTGTATTTTATAATGCTCTCTAATTCTTGTTTGGTCCTAAAATCTTGCCCTCTCCACAAATCCGTCAGGTAAACTATTCCTTGCTTTCCCAAATTGCTTACAGTATCATCCTTTACACCTAGATCATGCACCCATTTAGACTTGATTTTGGTATATGGTGTTAGATAGTGATCTATGCCCACTTTCTGCCATACTGTATTCCAGTTTTCCCAGCAGTTTTTGTCAAATGGTGCATTCTTATCCCAAAAACTGGGGTCTTTGGGTTTATCGAACAATAGATTGCTATATTCATTAACTGCTGGGTCTCCTGCACCTAATCTATTCCATTGATCCACTACTCTACACCTCTGCCAGTACCAAGCAGTCTTGATGACTGCTGCTGTATAATACAGATTAAGATCTGGCATAGCTAGTCCACCTTCCCTAGCATTTCTTTTCATTAATTCCCTTGATATTCTAGACCGTTTGCTTTTCCAAATAAATTTTGTTATTATTTTGTCTAACTCTACAAAGTAGTTTTTTGGTAAATTGATTGGTATGGCACTAAATATATAGTTTAGTTTGGGTAAAATTGTCATTTTTATTATATTACCTCGACCCAGCTACGAGCAATTGATATTTTTCCAACTATTTAGATCTGTTTTTATTTGTGTGAGAAGTGTTTTGTAGTTGTGATCATATATATTCTGGGTTTGTTTTGGCAAGTAGATTCCCAATATTTTATAATGTCTACAGTGACTTTAAATGGGATTTCTCTTTCTATCTCTTGCTGTTGAGTTTCATTAGAGATGTACAGGAATGCTGAGGATTTATGTGGGTTTATTTTACATCCTGCAACTTTGCCAAATTTATTTATTGTCTCAAGTAGTTTTTTACTTGATTCTCTAGGATTCTCTAAGTATATCATCATATCATCTGCAAAGAGTGACAGCTTGGTCACTTCTTTGCCTAATTTGATTCCTTTGATTTCTTTTTCTTCTCTAATTGCTACTGCTAACGTTTCTAGTACAAGATTGAATAAGAGGGGTGATAGTGGACACCCTTGTTTCACTCTTGATCTTATTGGAAAGGCTTCTAGTTTATCCCCATTGCATATAATACTTGCTGATGGTTTTAAATAGATGCTAGCAACTATTTTAAGGAAGGTTCCATTTATTCCTATACTTTCTAGTGTTTTTAATAGGAATGGATGTTGTACTTTGTCAAAAGTCTTTTCTGCATCTATTGAGATGATCATGTGGTTTCTGCTAGTTTTATTGTTGATATGCTCAATTATACTGATGGTTTTCCTAATATTAAAGCATCCTTGCATTCCTGGAATGAATCCTACCTGATCAGGGTGTATTATTTTTGTGATAAGTTGTTGGAGTCTTTTGGCTAATATTTTATTTAGAATTTTTGCGTCTAAATTCATGAGGGAGACTGGTCTATAATTTTCTTTCTCTGTTTTATCTCTTCCTGATTTAGGAATCAGTACCATATTTGTGTCATAGAAAGAGTTTGGTAGGACTCCTTCTTCACTAATTTTCCCAAATAGTTTGTAGAGTATTGGAATCAATTGTTCTTTAAATGATTGATAGAATTCACTAGTGAACCCATCCTGGAATGAATCCTACCTGATCAGGGTGTTATTATTTTTGTGATAAGTTGTTGGAGTCTTTTGGCTAATATTTTATTTAGAATTTTTGCGTCTAAATTCATGAGGGAGATTGGTCTATAATTTTCTTTCTCTGTTTTATCTCTTCCTGATTTAGGAATCAGTACCATATTTGTGTCATAGAAAGAGTTTGGTAGGACTCCTTCACTAATTTTCCCAAATAGTTTGTAGAGTATTGGAATCAATTGTTCTTTAAATGATTGATAGAATTCAGTAGTGAACCCATCTGGCCCTGGAGATTTTTTCCTAGGGAGTTCATTGATGGCTTGTTTGATTTCTTTTTCTGAGATGGGGTTATTTAGGTAATTCACTTCCTCTTCAGTTAATCTGGGCAATTTGTGATTTTGTAAATATTCATCCATTTCACTAAGATTGCCATATTTATGTGCATACAATTGGGAAAAATAATTTCTCATTATTATTTTGATTTCCTCTTCATTAGAGGTAGATTCACCCTTTTTATTTTTGATACTCATAATTTGGTTTTCTTCTTTCTTTTTTTGTATCATATTGACTAAGGGTCTATCAATTTTGTTGATTTTTTCATAAAGCCAGCTCTTAGTTTTATTTATTAATTCAATAGTTTTCTTAATTTCAATTTTATTAATCTCTCCCTTGGTTTTCAATATTTCTAATTTAGTACTAAATTGGGGATTTTCAATTTGTTCTTTTTCTAGCTTTTTCAATTGCATGTCCAATTCATTGACCTCCCTTCTCTCTGCTTTAATTAAGTATGCATTCAGGGATATAAAACTTCCATTGAGAACTGCCTTTAGTGCATCCTACAAATTTTGGTATGTTGTCTCATTATTATCATTCTCTTGAATGAAATTATTGATTGTTTCTATAATTTCTTGTTTGACCCACCAATTTTTTTAGGATTAAATTGTTTAATTTCCAATTAGTTTTTAGTCTATCTTTCCCTGGCGCTTTATTGCATATAATTTTTATTGCATCATGATCTGAGAATGATGCACTTAATATTTCTACCTTTCTGCACTGGATTGTGAGGTTTTTATACCCTAGTACATGGTCTATTTTTGAGTATGTACCATGCACTGCTGAAAAGAAAGTAAATTCCTTTTTATCCCCATTCAGTTTTCTCCAGAGATCCATCATATATAGTCTCTCTAAGATTCTATTCACCTCCTTAACTTCTTTCTTGTTTATTTTGAGGTTAGATTTATCGAGTTCAGAGAGGGGGAGATTAAGGTCCCCCACCAGTATAGTTTTGCTATCTATTTCTTCCTCTAATTCCTTTAACTTCTCCTCTAGGAATTTGGATTCTATACCACTTGGTTCATATATATTAAGTAGTGATATTGCTTCATTCTCAATGGTGCCTTTTAGTAGGATATAGTTTCCTTCCTTATCTCTTTTAATTAGATCTATTTTTGCTTTTGCTTTATCTGAGATAAGTATTGGTACCCCTGCTTTTTTTACTTTAGCTGAGGCATAATAAATTTTACTCCAACCTTTTACCTTTACCCTGTGGGTATCCCTTTGTTTCAAATATGTTTCTGGTAGACAGCATATTGTAGGATTATGGTTTTTAATCCATTCTGCTATCCACCTCTGTTTTATGGGAGAGTTCATCCCATTCATATTCACAGTAATGATGACTATCTGTCTCTTCCCCTCCATCCTATTCCCTCCCCTGTTTATGTTTTTGTTTCTTCCTTCTCCCTTCCCCTCCTGGAAGTTTTCCCTTTTGACCGCCCCCTCCCTCAGTGTTCCCACCCAGTGACCCCCCTTCTTAACCTACCCTCTCCCCTTACTACTATTTCCCTCCCTTCTATTCCCTCCCTTTAGTCTCCTCCTTTTCACCCCCCCCTTACCCTCCCACTATCTATAGGACACAATAAATTTTTATACTTAGAGTAAATTACTCCCCGTTTGATTCCAAACCAATGAGAGTAAATTTCAAACAGTGCTCCTCTCCCTCCCTCCTTTTCCTCTATTTAATGAATTTATGTGTCTATTCACGTTAGAATCTTAAACTTCACTGATTAATTTGATCCTTGTTTGAACCAGAACCAGTGAGAATTGTGTTTAAATGATGTTCTTCTCCCTCTTTCTTTCCCCTCTTCTATAGTGTGTTTTGATGCCTCTTCAGATGGCATATTTTACCTTTTCCTAGCTCATCTTTTCCTTTTTCCCATTACAGTACCTTTGATCCCCTTAATAGTCTTTTTTTTTTGTTAGACTCCATGTTAGTGCATTCATACCCACACCCTCTAAGTATAACCCTTTTGAAGGTCATGATAATCATAAAGATTTCGAATATTGACAGTTATCAGCTCCATATATAGGGATGTGAACATTTTGCTCTTGTTGCATCCCAAGTAATGAGCGTGTGTTCGTGGGTGTGGGTGTGTGCACTTCTGCATGTGTGAGTCTATGTTACCCTTGTTTACCTTTTTATGTCCTTCTGGAGTCTTGTAATTGGAGATCAAATTTTCCATTGAGCTCTGGCTTTTTCATCAGGAAAGTCTGGAAGTCCCTTACTTCATTAAACATCCATCTCCTTGCCTTAAAGATTATACTCAGTTTTGCCGGGTAGTTAATCCTTGGTTGTAGACCTACCTCTCTTGCCCTACGAAATATCAAATTCCAGTCCCTCCACTCTTTTAATGTAGAAGCTGCTAGCTCCTGTGTGATCCTAACTGTAGTTCCTCGATATTTGAATTGTTTCTTTTTGGCTGCTTGTAGAATTTTTTCTTTAATCTTGTAATTCTGGAATTTGGCTATTATATTTCTTGGAGTTTTCAGTTTGGGATCTCTTTCAGGAGGAGTCCGGTGAATTCTATCGATAGCTATTTTATCTTCTGATTCCAGGACCTCAGGACAGTTTTCTTTGATAATCTCTTGGAGGATGTTGTCTAGACTGCTTTTTTCATCATGACTTTCTTGTAGACCAATAATTCTTAAGTTGTCTCTCCTGGATCTGTTCTTTAGGTCAGTTATTTTTCCAGTGAGATATTTTACATTTTCTTCTAATTTTTCGATCGGTTTTTTTTTTATTGACTCCTGCTGCATCATAAGAGTTCTGAGTTTCAGTTTGATTGTATCTAATTTTTAGCGAATTATGGTCTTCAGTTAGTTTTTGAAGTTCCTTTTTTAGGGAGGTATTTTCTTTTTCCAAGGTGGTCACTGCCTCCCTGATTTGGTCTTTAAAATTTTTCTTAAGCTCCTCCAGGAATGCTATTTGGGCTTGAGACCAGATCATGTTTCCTTCTGTGGTCTCTGGTGTGGGCAGAGGGTCTATATTGTCCTGTGTGTTTTGTTGTTCTTGCCCTGCATAGTATGCTCGAATAGACTTTCTTGCCTTCCCCTTCTCCTTTTCATCTTCCTTCCTTCCCATTGTGACTTTCTGTTTCTTAGTTTCTCAGGCTATGAGTTTGGGGCCTGATCCTTGACTTTGAATACCTCTGGGTGGCTAGTTTATGGCTAAGTCAGGGAAGTCAGTGAGGAATGTAGATGTGTAGGTGGGGCTGAGTCTGACCACTTCAGATTTCTGCCTCTATACCCCTGGGCTATAAGTAGGCTTTTGTTGGTGAGGTGAGGTGGGGCTTGTTGGGACCCCTCCCTCTCTTCTCTTCAGACTCCTGGCTGTCTCAGTTACACCCCTTCTTGGAGACTCTCAAGCCTGGGGCTATTTCCATTAACTTGGGATTTCAATCTGGGTGGAGACTTATCTTTGGGTTTTCTGCTTCATGAAGGAGGGATGGGAGGATCAGAGCAGCTAGAATTTACTTTGCCATTCCAGCCCCTGTATTATACAGGCAGGCAGTTTCTAAACTTCCAGGCTGGGGGCTGAATGCAGCCTGAGAAGCCACTCTCTCCACTGGGGGCCGGACTCTCCTACCTGGCTCCAATGATCCGTTCCCTCTGCGAGATGACTGCGATTTGTCCTTGGTAAGTCTGTAGGCTGGGGCTTTTCCTCTCTCTGGTGTAGTCTGCTTGTCTGCTCTTAGGTCTGAGCTGTGCAGACCCCACGCGCTCTGCGCTCGACCAGTCTGGACACACTGGGCAACCTCCTGGGCTGGACTCTGCCACACTCTGTCTTCCAGTGGGCTCCGTCACTCCGGAATCCGCTCAGATTCACCCTTTGAGACTTAGTGACCGAGGAGCTCAGCAAGGTTACTGCTTCCTTTCCGCCATCTTGGCTCCGCCCCTCCGTGACATGTTTTAAAAAGAAAATAGTTGGGGCGGCTAGGTGGCGCAGTGAGTAAGAGCGCCAGTCTCGGAGTTGGATGGGAGATCGAATCCGGCCTTAGAAAATGCGCACCCACACATAAATAATGACTAGCTGTGTAACCTTGAGCAAGTTACTTCACCCCAATTGCTTTAAAAAAAAAATAGTTTTTCATGTAGTGAGAAAATAGCATAATATAGAATACTAAAATCTCGTTTAGCATTAAAAGAGATAAACGTCTATTTTATGTATTTGTAGCATATGGCTAAGCCATGAAACAGACTTTGAAATAATAATGGCAGTATAAAATGTCATGGCACTTTTGAGTAGCTTGTTCAATAATTACGAATTAATAATTATTATTTTACCCTTACCTTACATTTTGCTGATTTGCAAACAGTTCTTAAAAATAATAATATAAGCTGTGAATGCTTTGTATTAAGTACATAGGAGAACGCAATAGGGCTTCAATGCTTGCACAGATCACCAAAGATGGAAACACCTACCATGGAGCCATGGTGACCTTCGAATCTAGGGTCCCAGACCAGATGTTGCAACTAACCCAGTAAGGAAGCCCTCAGAATCTAGGGTCATGGGATGCAAGCCAAGGTGGGGCTTTAGATTTAGAATTTTGTGGGATTGTTGTAGGAAATGAGTTTATTGGTGAACCTTATCTTCCTCTGCTCAGAGACCAAGTTGATGTGTGTGTGTGTGTGTGTGTGTGTGTGTGTGTGTGTGTGTGTGTGTGAATTATGAACCTGAATTGTTGGGGGAAAATGTAAGTTTGCTTATTACTAACCTTGAAGCAAATATTACTTTGTAAATGCTAATCTGTCTGTAAAGGATTAAAGAAGTAAAGTGTTTGAACTCCCAAATTGAAGGAAAATAATTGGTGGGGACTTGAGCCAAATGCAGAGGTTGAGTTCTCCCTGTACCCCCAAGATTATAGGAGAACCTTGGGGAAGATGTGAGATATGAAAGACCTGGCCTTCAGTCATTGGGGGATGGAGTAATTGCAGTTACACATAGAATTGGACTATAATTGGAGGGATCAACACTGTTCTCATTCTATGGTAGTAGGTATATGATCTTTTTTATTGAGACAAGCTTTACCAGATTTCTCAAAGGTTTGCTTGTGAGAGGAAAGTGGTATTAAGTGCTATTATGGATAATTTGAACCAATAAATATGGATCTTATCAAGATATTTTCATTTTAGGGGAAAAGCTAGAATTCAAGATACATCCCTTAATGTAATTGGGCTTTTTTGTCGATTTTATTAATAGTGGACATGCTTTCTATTTCACATTTCATTCAGTTTTCATTTTGTGTAAATAGTAGATAATGTAGTAAATAGTAATAGATAAATAGTAATTTTTTTATGTCCTTCTTTCTAGGCTTTCTCTTTCCTTGCAATTCTTTACTTCTCAAGTAAGTCTCTATAATACTTTTTTTGATGGCTATTGAATTTAATTTGCTGTTTTGACTCCTTATCCCCCTTAACTTTTTTACTTTTGCTTTGAATTTCTGACAAAGGGAATCTAGATATAATATACTCATGTTCCTCTGATTCCATTCCACATGTGTCTTTCTGTTACCTTTAATTGGTAAAATGGTTTTCAGTTTTCTATTCACATGTTAACTAGATATTGTAGTCTCCCAATGCTTTTTTTGCAAAGCCATCACGTTTCCCAAGTAAAGCCTATCATGTTTGATTGGTGTTTGCTTTCTGACCTATGAGCATTCTTTGATTATTCTTCCTTTCTTCCTATGCTGCTTTCTCTGCTCTTCTGTGTGAACAGCTGCTACATATATTGTGTACAAATCCTGACATGTTTTTTTCCACTTTCTATCAAATATTGTGGAAGAATGTGTTTGTTCATGATAGTTATAGCAAATACTATCCTTTAAAAATTGCTCTTTTGGTGTATTTGGTCTGTTAATCAAATGTCTTGCCATCAAACTCAAAGAGGACTTTGAAATTCCAATATAACTATGCTTATCTTTGCTCCAAATTCCTTTGAGATATTAGGTTTTTTCCCATCTTTTTCAATAAGTAGCATTTCTGGAGTTTGCTTTAAAAGGTTTTTAATTACTTTAGGTTCTTCAACTTTTCCTTCTCTAGATTTCTTCCTTTTTCTCCAGCTTTTAGTAGCTTTTCGATTTTAGCTCTTTATTTTTTTTTTAATCTTCTACAGGATTAGGGAAGTGATTTATGAAGATTGCTCTGCATTATCTGAACTACATTATTGTATGACTTAGACCTGAGAGTTACGTGGCAAAAAGTAGCGTGAATCCTTTGCATCTAATTGGAAAGATCTGATTCCAGTTTCATTATCATGTTTCATAATGAGAGCTTTCATCTTGTGAGTCTACATCAATTCAGCCAAAGGCCACTTGGAAGCTGCATCAGCTGAGAGACCATTAGAGTCTCAGTCCCCTGGGCCAATCAGGTTTTGGAGACAATCTTGTTTCACCATACTCACCTCCATGTATTCTGTGATTCATTGGTAGTGACCTCCTTGCTGTTTTTGCATAAGACACTCTATCTCTCAACTTTGTGTATTTTCCCTGGCTGCCCCTCATGCCTGGGATCCCTTCCATCCTCGTCTCCATCCTAGTTTTCTTTTGCCAGCTTAAATCTTATCTTCTGTGAAAAGCTTCCCCCTACTCCTAAGCTAGTTCCTTCTTTCTGAGATGCTCTCCATTTTAGCCTGTATATATCTTGTCTTTCCATAGTTGCTTATCTGCTGTCTACTTCATTAGACTGTGATTGTGTTGAGAGCAGAAATTATATTCATTCACTCAGTATCTATTTGTCTATCTGCCTATCTATTTATCTGCCTATTTATTTATTTGTTCATTCATTATTTATTCATTTATTGCCTTTGTTTTTTATCCCAGTACTTAGAAGATTGCTTGGCACAACATGTGTGCTTAATAAATATTTGTTGACTTTACTTCCTTCCCCTTTAAGGAAAGAAATAGCCTAACCTGTATAATGGAGGGTGGGGGATGGACCATAGTGAAGAGAGGTCAGATCACATTCAGCATCTGATAAGATGTGAGACACACTGGATAAATATATAAGGAATTTGAGAGCAGAGAATAGAAGAAGTGAACTAACTACAGGATCAAGAATGGAAAGGGAAGAAAATGAGGCAGTGTGGGAATGATGATGTAGGGGAATACCACAAGGTAGAGACATAGGGGGTCACAGTAAGGATGAGAAATAGGTTTGGGAGGAGTGAGGCATATGAAGAGATGGAAATAGAGGAGTGTGTGATCAACTAAAGGAATTCCATCATTCTTAGTTACAAATCTACATTACTTGTGTAGGTAATGATTAGATCAAGGTGGGGAGTGGGATAGTGTCTGTGTTGTGGCTGGGGAAGAGTGAAGATCATGGGAACTGAGAATGTTTAAGTACTGGGAGACTGCATTGGACAGGACAGAGTATTAACAGGTAACACATGTAAATTCCCTAGTATAAATGGCAGAGACAGTTGGGATGCAGATGAAGATTGTTACAAACTCTTTGAGAAAGGAAGGAGAATTGAGAATGACCTGGGGGGTTGTACATAATTGCTGCTCAATTTTCCTTTTACTATAGTTATTGGCAAGTCTACCCCCTTCAGTTCTTCTCCCCTATAATGTAATTTCCTTAAGGGACAGGAATTGTTCAATTTTCGTTTTGGTGTACTCAGAATATCACACAATGCCTTGTGCATAGTAGGTACTTAATCACATTGTTGAATTGGTTACACTGAAGATGACAAAACTCTTTTTTTTTTTTTTAAAGCAATTGGGGTTAAGTAACTTGCTCAAGGTTACACGGCTAGTCATTATTTATGTGTGGGTGCTCATTTTCTGAGGCCGGATTCGATCTTGGGTCATCCCAACTCTGAGGCCGGCGCTCTTACTCACTGCACCACCTAGCTGCCCCTCACAAAACTCTTACCTCCAACAATGGGAAATATTACTGAGTACTATATATCTTCAGGATAGTCAAGAACTGGAAGAATTATGTATAAATCAAAGAGGTTAAATATGTAGCCTGCAGCTGCAGGCTATAACATTTCTGAGTGTGGTGGAACTCGATTAAAATATAATTGGGAAATACTTAACAAAATAAAGGAAAATATAACAAACCGTAGATAATAAGACATTTTCTAAATCAAGATGGGGTCTGCAAGGGTCCTTATATTAATGGTTCCTGTTTCTTTTTGAGTTTGACATCACTGGTATAGACATTTGTCTATTTGAGGGCCAGATTTATCAAAGATAAATATGGATCCAGATAGGGAGAAAGTAGGTGCTCAGTAAAATGCTTGTTATTAATTAATTGATATTTGTAGCTAACTACTCAAATGTGAAGACTACACACTGGAAATATAGCTATCAGTATATAGTTAGAGGGACATATTGTCAGAGAAATATTTAAGGTAGCAAGAAAAAAAAAGATGGAGAGTTTCCCTTTCTCGTTCTGTTATATATGATACAAGCAGTATCAAACATTACTTTCAAATGCCTCATCATCAGTATTTAAAAAAAAAGAAATTCCATGCTTCAAATTGGAAAAATGAGATAGATCTCTTTCTTTTGTCAAAATCTTTTACTTTCTGCTGGATGATCATTTATTGCAAAATACACTGCTTAAAATCCTTGAGCTTGCTTACTTTTTTGTCAAAATTTATAATTGAGAAATTTTCACATACTCTTTTAAATTGCTCTATACCTTGACATTAGGTATATATTTCACTTAAGGGGAATTTCAAAAATCAAAATAGAAACTTTGCAATAAACTCCCTTTACAGTTTTGGTTATGAGAAGCTTCAAATTCCCTTAGGCTCAACTGATAAAACATGGCATTTATTCTGTTCCTAGGATGATGTTCAGCAAACTTTATGACAGAGGGAAACAGCTGGTAAAGTGGGTTCATGGAAAGGTGAAGGTAATATAGACATAAAAAACAAGAGGATAATGATTTTAAGAGGGATAATAG
This sequence comes from Gymnobelideus leadbeateri, assembly GCA_011680675.1. Classification (NCBI taxonomy): domain Eukaryota; kingdom Metazoa; phylum Chordata; class Mammalia; order Diprotodontia; family Petauridae; genus Gymnobelideus; species Gymnobelideus leadbeateri. Next base: position 77,209 of record WOXC01009206.1, read on the forward strand.
TTGTAATAACACCATTAACCTTTTGCTTCAAATTATTGAATGTGTGGGCTTTTTCAGAGGTCTAATCAAAGGTTTGCATTAACTGCAGTGTGGGAGAAGGAAGTAACAATATACAATTTGAGGTAATATTTTCCTTTCAAATTATTTTTTTTCTTATCAAAGCCATTAAGAAAGCTCGAATACTGTTGGAATTATATTGGTCTTTAAAAGAAAATGTATTTAATTTCCAAATAAACAATTCTATTTTTGATGCTTATAGGATTTTGTAGTAAGGGTGAAAAGAGAGCCTTTGTTTATAGAATAGGCTGTGGACAAAGTTTAAAAAGCAAGTTTAACAGAGTGTAAATAGCAAATGGAAACCTTGAAATATCAAAAAAGAAAAAAAAGATATATTGAGAAGCCTAAGTGTGACACAGTACTTCTTGCCATGGATAAAAAAAAAAACAACAGAATTTAGAGTTTACTACATCATTTAGAAGACATTTAATGAATACAGGAATCAGGAATCATTATACTTTTCGTGATTCTGTATGTCAAAAAAGGCCTTCATTGGGAATTGAATAGCTGAGGCAATTGGATGAATGTAAACCAGATAATTTTATCAATTGAAACAGATAGTTTGGGTATCTCAGATGGAAGAGCAAAATGCACAAATAGAACAAAGCCCAAACCTTTTTTTTTTTAAATGAGGAAAAAGCAAATGATGTAGGTTTTCTTTCTAAAAGAATCAAATTACTTGATTGCTCAACTTCTGTGGCATTTAATCTCACACAACTCTCCTGACCGATGTATAGAGTACCTTGGTCTGAATAAAATAGATGAAATGAATTTATCAATAACTAATTTTAAATGAAATTTATATAATTTTTGATTTTTATATGAAAGTCTTTATGTTAATACTAAGATACTTTTGATCACTGAAATTGAAAGGGAAAGAAGAATCCAGATCTCAGTTTACATAAGTGGTAATTTCAGCATTACTGTATTAATTGCCTAAAAGGCAGCTTTTATAAACTAAAGGCTTCCTAAAAACCAAACCTGTAATTTCATTGGCAGAGGGAATTCCTAGTGATAAATTCTGCCTGGTACCTGCCGTGGGCTGCTCAGTGAGATGTGTATAAGAATGAGATGTGTATAAGAAATGACCAGACTATGTGGGTAGTTCAAGGAAGGACTATGAACTCCATTTATTGATTCTTAGGACAAGGTTTTTATAGAGCAATGAGACAAAGAAAGTAAGACTCAAGTTTTCCTATCATTGTCTTAGTCTGTTATATCCTGGAAGTAGCACAGAATAGATAATTTGATAAGGATTTGTTATCTAGGTGCCTAAAGTCTTGGCGTAGAGCCTTTGATCTCAAAACTCAAATTATATCTTTTTAAATGTAGTGCATATTAAAGGAATAGCAAGCTTTTGAAAACCTCATCTCAAAGGCTTTCCTTTAGAGCAGCTGACAAAATTTTACCTGAGTCCTAGATCAGGCCTCCTTGGCTCCCCACATAACCTGAGTGCTGAATCAAATATTTTGACTCTCAACAGGTGCCCACTCTATACTGTATAGTCTTTAGAGCCTGGGCATTGCAAGGTTAAGAGACTTTCCCAGGCTCTTATAGTCATTATGTGTGAGAGGCAGGGCAAACCCAAGTCATCCTGGCCTATCTACTAGCCCACAGTGTCAACTTCTCAAGCATAAGGTATAGAATTGGAAAATTATTGCTGATAGAGTTGGCATTAGATGGATGGTATGTATGAATTTAAGGGAAGAAGCAGTATTGTGTGGTGAAGTCAGTGGAGTGCATGGGCCAGAGTAAGAATCTGAAGTTAGAGGACATAGTTTGGAATCCTGGCTCATCTAATCTACTATCTTTGTGACTTTGGAGCATTGATCTTATTTCTCTGGACCTCAGCTTCCTCATATAGAAAATGAGGGGCATTGATTAGATGATCCCTAAGGCCTTTTTCAGCTCTAAATCCTACGATCCTATGAAACATTGAATGTTCTGGGAATTCCAGCAGTCACCTATAACTTACATTAACACAACATTGGATCTTCTTCCTTCTTCACATTCACATAAAAAACAAAACAAAACAAAACAAAACAAAAACCAATAACAGAAAAACAAACAAACAAAAAAGCCCAAAACATTCCTTCCTACCACTGGATGGGAAATTATTGCTACACTCATCTTGGATTCTAATTCCAAAGTTCATGTTTTTGGAGCTTTCATTTCAGTTTTCTGACCTTTTGGTAGTAGTCTACAGGGATCCATGTTTGCAGTGTAAAACCTGCACAAAGTATCTGCACCCTATGTAGTATCTCATGCCTTTAACAGAGGGCATGTGAATACCTCCTTTATTCTCTGGGTTGACTTGCTCATTCCAACATGCCATAGGCAGACCTCACTTCCCTGAAAAGGACTACTGTTATATGGTTATACCTCAAATTCTTTTAAAGTCATAAGAATCATCCTGGTGAAGGGGAATGTACTCCCTCAATCTCCACATTAGCTTTTAGACCTCCACTGGTTCACTTCCATTAACAGAAACAAGCCTTACAGGATTACATTATTTAATTTAATGGTAATATCATACTAAGCATTCATATAAAAGCTAATTCAGGAATAATAACTACTTCACAAATTGTACACAAGCCTGGATCATATTCTGCCACCAGTGAATTCAATATCTATGAAGAAAAACAGTGACTTACAGAAATCTGGAGGAGTAGCACATGAAGAAAGAACACCCATGTGTTAGGGAAAATTCACAAATCTGGACTATTGGTTTTGATGTCATTGGCCTATTCAGTAGCATCTGAATCATATGAAGTCACTTCTGTACTAAGTGATGCCTGATGGTGCATATTAACTCTCCAGGGAGTCAAATCCTCTTCTACTCTCAATCTGCTGAAACATTTATAAGATATTTCATCTTGTAATTACCCTTAAAAGAGTGTTTGAAAATTATTATGCTATTAAATTGCATAGAAGTCCTTTTAAGTCATAGAACTGCAGAAACCAATCAGTCTGGTACTTTCTCGTATATATATATATATATATATATATATATATATATATATATATATATATATAAAATAGCCATTGCTTCAAGTCCTAGGATTCTGAGTCCTCCAGTTAGAGTGTAACAAACAGAGATCAGAGCAAAACAGCTCAGATTGACTCTCTGAGTAAGATAAGTAAACCACTACAGCTCTTTACTCATCAGGATTCTACATAATCTCATTCCATCTCAGCATCTTTTCTCATGCAGCAAAGCAGCTGTACAACCTGCCTTTTCCCCTTTCTGCTTTTCTCTCTCACACCAGAGAGGGCAGCCACAACAGGTACATACATCTGAGAGACTTCAAGCCTTAGGTGGCAGTCAGTTACACTCAAATGTAACAGAAACAAGGTTTGAATGACATTTAATTTTTATTCAGCCAATCAGTCACGAGCAGCTGAAATTTCCATGTCAGCTGACTGCCCCTATGACTGGTGTCTTGCCCCTATACTTTCAGTAGACTAAAATAGAGCCTTATGGTACTCAGAAGCTCACCATTAACTTATGAAGTAAAAGTTCCCTTACTTAATCATTCCTGTTTCTAAATAGTCATGTGATTTAAATGTTATTTTCGTTTTATACTCATATCTCAAAATAGTCACATAAAAATGAGCCAAGGGACTATAATGTCTTGAAGCCCCAAATTTTAATGAGTTCCTAATATGGGTTATCCATTACATTCTGTGTCCTTGAAATTGTCATTATTAATTTACATTTTAAAAATAAAGTTTATTTTAAAATAGTTTATCTTAATAAATATTTTTAATAAATGAAATTTCTTTCTCTACTCCTTTAAAACACCACACTGTTCTTATACAAATGATATCACACTACATCTTTTTGGTTTTTTTTTTTTTGTTTTTTGGAGGGCAGTTGGGGTTAAGTAACTTGCCCAAGGTCACATGGCTAGGTTTTTGTTTATGTGTGTTAAGTGTCTGAGGCCGGATCCGAACTCAGCTCCTTCTGACTCCAGGGCCAGCACTCTACTCACTGCGCCACCTAGCCACCCCCCACACTACATCTTTTACAACAAAATTTGTCTTTATATTTGTGCCATAGTCCATTTTCTGTCCCAAACTGTTCAGATCCTATCTGAAAACTGAATATATTTCTTTACACACTTGGAAAACAAAACAACCAGTTTTTATTAAATCAAAGTTCTTTTTCCTTCTCATTTCAGTCATCAAACAGAATAGTGTCACTGAGTATCTAAGAGTTCTGTTTTAAATCATTGAAAGTAGAAGAGCGGGACTGCCTGGAGCAGGGACTAAACTTGTGTGGCAAAATTATTGAAGAACCTGGTGGAAAAGAAAGGCTTAGAAATGTCTTGCATCCTTTAGTAGCTGATTTGACACTTTTTTAAAATTAAGAAACATATACTTTTTCTGCTCTTTTCAGCGCTGAACTGCTTCATATGAAAAGATAATGCTCTAAAGGAACAGTATCCTACATCAATCATAGCACAAATCCCTGTGGTGATTTGTGAACCAGATAGAGAAGTGGAAAGACAGGACTTGATTAGGAGCTGTGATATCTAGATACCTTTGTTTATAGCTATAAATAGAGAGACAGAGATACAGAGACAGAGAGAAAAAGAGGAAAGAGAGAGAGAGAGAGACAGAGAGAGAGAGACAGAGAGAGAGAGACAGAGAGAGAGAGAGACAGAGAGAGAGACAGAGAGACAGAGAGAGACAGAGAGACAGAGACAGAGAGAGAATCATTATATCATTTATATAAGGTAAAGAACCTTGGACAGGGATGAGAAATTGGGTCCTAGATTTGAGCTTCTTAAAGGCAAGGGACATTATTTTTTTTCCTTTGTTTTTATTCATATCCCCAGTTCTTAGCACAGTGTTTGGTACATAGTACATAGTGAGTCCTTCAGAAATGCTCTCTGACCCCTCCTTGATCCACCCCCACTTTAGTTTCCTATTCCATACAATGAGTAAAATAATAGTTAATGCAATCTCTGCCTCACAGGATCATTGTGAGGAAAGTACTTTATAAATTATAATATAGAAATTGAATATAGGTTATTTTAAAATCATCTACATGTCAAATCTACAGTTTGTTTTATGTAATAAAAACTTCTTTATTTTTTGTTTTGGGCAGCTAGGTGGTACAGTGGATAGAGCTGGACCTAGAATCAGGAAGACTCATATTCCTGAGTTCAAATCTGACCCTCAGACACAGCTGTATGAACCTGGGCAAGTCACTTAACCCTGTTTGCCTCAGTTTTCTCGTCTGTAAAATGAGCAGGAGAAGGAAATGGCAAACGACTCCAGTATCTCTGCCAAGAAAACCCCAAATGGGGTCACAAGTCTGAATTTTTTTTTTACTTTTGAAATTTACTTGTATGTTCTGTTTATAACATTCTTGTTAATCGAGTAAGAATTAAGTTATTTTGAGATGAAGTTCATTGTATTTTTAAAAGTTACATCCAATTTATTCTCTTTTAAAAATAATTTTAAAGTTTTCTTAATTGCCTCCGGAAACTGGAAGGAAAGATGATCGAACCTTTCCTCATAAGTTATCTAGTATCAATAGTTTTGGCTTGAGACTGAGTATATTTTACTCCTAAGTCTCTCATCCTGACCCCAACCCTCAGCAGATTAAAATAATCAGATAATGTTTCTTCTTTCTCATTGTGGTGGTTCTATAGTTAGAGGCTAGAGAAATATTTCATTTCCCATAGTGCTTAAGCCCAAGAGGACCTTATTTTGGGGGGTGGAAATTCTATGGACTACAGTTCCCAGAAGACTGTATTTGGACGCACAATGTTGTGACATAACTCACTTTTGACTCTGAGATAACTGATTTGATGAGGGTTCTCTGCAGTGCTGAGGGTTTATTCAGAATTATGGTAATCTCTTATAAATTGGAGAAGTGCATGTTATGTGGACCTGGGTGGAGGAGACACTGGTGGCAGCAAATATGGAGAGCAATGCACCCCCTCTTCAATGATGTTTCTCATCCTTTCACAATTCAAACACAGTCTTCTGCATAAAGTCCTTTCCTGCTCATACCATCTACTAGTGTATTCCCTCCCAAATTATCTTGTACTTAACTACTCTGTGTGTGTGTGTGTGTATGTATATGTATATTGTTTTCCCATTCCTAGTGAAATTTCTTACTACTGGATTTTGCATTTCCTAAGAAATCTACCAGGAGATTTTCCCCTTACTCTCAGTATCATTATAGAATTCTAAAGCCACACCCCTCATCTGTTAACAAATCACTGATGATAATTAGGTTGAGTTAGAGTATTATGGGTAATAAAAGAAAATATAGTTAAGAAATAAAAATCTATTAGTTATTAGGAAGTAAAAAGTTTTACAAAAATTGACAGTGTAAGAGACAAGCCTGACTCAATCCAGACACCTACCTGTTAAAGCAGTTTTTGTCTTGGAATGAAATGAGATACTCAGAGGCCATTCAGTAGAAAACATGAAGTTTACTTAATCATAAAATAGAAAGGATGTTCAACAAGGATATTGTAGCACTTAGTTCAAGGATACACAACCCCCCCTTGCCTCTATATGGGAAAATATGTCTAGTTAGTAGGACAGGGTGGTAACTTGGGTGACCTTGGGACATCCTTGGCCAAACCTGAAGCACCTTGCCCAGAATACATTTAGGTGAGTTTTTTTATTTCCTCAGTTGACCAGGAAGCCAAGTCAGTACAGCTGCTGGTCACCAGGAGCCTGTTTCAACTGAAAGCTGACTTAAGACTTAGACTTTGGGCTAATTAGTTCTTAGGAACAGCTTCCTTGCTTTCTGGGGAAAGAACTAATTTAATATCCATGAAGAGTGGAAGGTAGGGTGGGGGAAGGTCCCAGTAGAGAGCAATTCTATCTTGGACAGGATTTAATTTTGGTGTTAAAAAAGCTTCTGATCTCAAATATATGTCCAAAGTCATTAAGACTATGTATCAACATTCTTTGACAGTTTTATTTTTCACTCTGAAGGTTTTGTTTGAGTGTGTTTTTAGGAGATAGAAATAGATGGCATTTGAGTTTAAAGAAATGAATTTAGATCCCATCTCAGACACTAGCTGTGTGACCAAGGGCAAGGCTCTAAGCCTCAAGTAAATCCCTGAGACTGATTTACTAAGTTACAGATGGTAACTGTATTGCTCAATATATAATTCTAAATAATAAAAAGCTAGAATATACATGTGATTTCATTATCATATTAAACTCTGGTCTCAGTATGTGTTACAAAATAATAGATTTTTATATTTGAAGTTAACTGCATTAATTGCATTTTATTGCTTTATTTTTCTTATAAGCAACTCAGCACACCAAATGCATCTTAAGGACAGAAGACCAAAGAATATCAAAGTCTATCACTTTGTAAGGAGAAACATAAACTTAATTTTGATGTTATATAAACCTCTAAAAAGAATAGCTACTATGGGTAGTGGTGATGGCGTAGTGATATATATGAATTTTGAAATACGATATTGATGATTGCCTGGTAGGAAATCTGGGCTCTAGGCCTAGCGCTACTATTAAGCTGTTTGTTCTTGGTCTGGTCACCTAACTCCTTTGTTTCTTAGTCTTAAAATGAATGGTTTCTAAGGCCCCTTCTAGACCTCAAATTCTATTAATTAAGTAAATGATTAGGTTGAGAGCAGGGGTATTAGCATACATATGCTGATGATTTCCTGACTGCTAATGGACTTTAGTTGACTAAAGACTTTATCTGTGATATACACACAAGTAACACATAATACACACATTGCTTTGTGTGCCTGGTGCCTTGTGTATAATATGCACTTAATAAATGCATGTTGAATTATGCTGAATTAGAAAAAGCAATTTTATATTAAATTCAAGAACATTGTTTCAATACTAAGTTCTAAATCAAGCAACAAAATGTGAGAATATACTTGTGACTTCATTATTGTACAGGCTGTCCCAAAAGTCTTAGAGCAGTTTTATGCTTTATTAGTTTTAGACTTTTGGAATACCCTGTATTTATACTGTGATCTCAGTATTGTGTACCTACATTGCTATTGCTTATATTTGAATGTCTCTATACTAACAACTGTAAAAAAGTACATAGTATTGTCATTTTGTGTAATGAATAGCTTTGGATCTGCTCTGTTGGAATATCATTTAGACAGCTACATTTCTTTAATGCGCAGTAGTTAAATAAACTCCAAGGTTTTTACTCTGCAATAACCCATTAAATCATCTTAAATACCATGTCATAATGACAATTCGATGCAACCAGATGTGATATTTGGGGATTTTAAAAATACTTTCCCTAAGATATAGTTTCCTGATTTAAAATTCTCTAGCCTATTGGCACAGCTGTTAGATCTCATGGCTTTAGTATTTTCTGCCTTACATTAGTTATACTCTAAATCACGGGTGGCATTGCTTTAAGTGCAAACTAACTAAATTTCTCAGTACATTTAGATAAGCTGCTTTATGTGATCCACACTAGCATGAATTACCTCTTAAGGTATGATTTTCTCAGGATTGAAATGTGCAAATAAGTGTGATCACATCTTGACTTAAGAGCATTAATAATAGAGCTTGAAGGTGCACTGTACTATGAGAGAGCACTACATAAGTTAGCAAGGCATTAAATAACCCTGTGCTCATTTCGCCCCAGCTTAGAGCTAGAAGGATGAGGACACAATGCATGACTGTTGAAATGTACCAAGCCTACATCTAAATTCAACATTAATTATGCATGATAGTGATTTAACATTACCTGAATATTAAACTAATATCTATGCCTAATGCTTTGAATTGTAATTCTACATTAGCTAGAAAAGGACTCAGCAAGTGTGAGTCTTTCATTACTTTAATTTTCCCTCAATTATGGAACTGGAAATGAACTTTTGAACTGCCAAGTTAAGCAATGTGTTTGAATGTTGGCATAAACCAAAATTCTATTCATGATAATAATACCAGATACTGCAATGCCATTTGACAATTCTGTTATACATTGGTGCTGGAAAAGATTATGGTTACCATCAGAAGGAATTGCAGAAATTAGGTCATAACCAACAGTGGAAATGGACCATAATGAGTACAGATTCATATCAAGCAGGGAAGCTATATACCGCATAATGTCCTAGGAAAAGCTGCCATATTTGAATCTGGAAAGAAGCCCATTGCTGATACAACAAATCAATTGATAAGAAGTATCTTTATTATACTCTATTTTTCCCAAAAAGCACAACTCCAAATAAACATGTATATCACATAAAACAAATTACTCACCTAAAGTAAATTATATTTTATATTTTTCAAAAGTAAATTACACAATTGAATTTTCAGTGTTGTGTTTGTTAAGTAGTAAGATTAGAAACACTACTAAAAGGAAATGTTTTCAACATTTCTTTTTTAGTTTTTTTAGGTTGGTTTTTTTTTTTTCTATCTGTAGGATTACCAAGAGCAAAATGTAGGGAAAAAATGTAGTGAAAATTGCCTGTTTTGTGAAATATAGGAAAAAATATACCATCTGTGATTTAGCACAGTTCCCAATATTCCATCTGTGATAGAAGTGCAAGTTCTCAACCAAGGCTGAATCCCAGAGTGGATTAAATTGATAAAAAGTTTCCTTAAGAAGACTTCTTTTGTGATATGCTGTTATTCTCAGACTTGTGAATTTTTTGGATGAAATAGTAAACATTTGGCCTTTGTTGTTGTTCTGATCCATATGCCCACATATGAATACATACATATATGTGTATGTCTAGAGTCCCTATGTTAGAACAATGAATATATTATATGCATGAACACACACATATATAGCATGCACACATATACCTATGTTTGTATGTATATGCTATTTTGCTTATAGGTTACATCTATGTTTTATAACTAAGTCTTTCAATAATGCTCAATTCAGTATAAGATAGGTCTGCCTTAGACTTTATCTAATAGACTAGTTACCAAAATATGAAGGACTTCATTTAATATGGTTTTACCTATAGCCATCCCATATCATGGAGTGTTTGGACAGCATTATTTCAAGGCTCCAACATATCTTGTCAATACACTCTATACACTAAAGTATACAGAATACTCTTGGGTAGAATAGGCTATTGTCCATTTATACTGTAGTTTAGTAATCACTTTAAATAAGTATGTGCTAACAATGGGGGCAAATTAGACATCACAAAGACCAGGTCAGACCATGTTAATCTGAGTTCAATTTTTGACTTGGCTACTAGACTGGTAGATGTGGGTGCTTTATCCAAATGAATATAAATTTTCATCACTTATACTTTGCAAGTTATCTTGGGGTTTTTTTTTCCTTCCCTACTTATTTATTCTATCTTTTTTTTTAAATGGGCACAATTAACTTTTTTGTCTCGTGTAATTTTAATTTACGATTTCTTGAAATATAGCTCTGAAGAGCTAGGCTTTGATACAAAAGCCCATTGGGATTCACATAGAGTTTCTTGACTATGCCTTTAAACCTAAATCACTAACCTTCACTTATTGGTCATTAATAGGCTCCAGCCTAAACTTCATTTTGTTCATTGACTTTTGATGGCTCAGAAGGTATATAAATAACAGTTGTTTCTGTTCTGGCCAGACACTCTGAAGGTCTTCTCCTCCCTGACTGATTCTTTTGTGAAGGCAAAGCAGGCCATCTTTTAGCTCAGTTCTTATGTAGCCTTTAATTACTGAATGGGTGTTGCCTTAGACAAACTGAAATCTGGAAAAAACCTTAAAAAGGCCAACATCTCCCACAGTAGCCTCCCACATTGCCACTTGTCCTGACCTCTGTTTTGCCACTGAGCCCAGATAACTCTTGAGGAGAGAGCGGGGCTGATGACTTTTTATAGGTCTGCCTCACTTAAATCCAATTCACTTGCAAACCAAGACATCTCTCTCCTGATGTCATTGGTTGTCTTTGAGAATGAAAGACTAACAACAACACAGACTTGTAGGTTAAACGAATGCTATAGATAGAATTTATCTTGAAACATTTGAATGTCTCATGATTCTTTTGGAAAATATGGAGCAAAGTAGAATAGATAATAGTTACAATAATACCAATAGAGGTAATATTTGTAAAGCACTTAGCAGAGTGCCCAGCACATAATAGGTCACTAATAAATATTTGTTTTCTTCCTTTCTTCCTAGAACAATTAGATGGATTTGTAACTGGTAGTATGGTCATAGTATTATAGATTTAAAGCTAGGGTCATCTAGTCCAACCTCCTCCTTCTATAGATGAAGAAATGGACCCAGGGAAGTGAAATGATTAAGATCATATAGTGTGTATATGACAGAGCTAGAAATTAAGCCCAAATCCTGTGCTGCCTAATCTAGTGCTATTTCCACCATGTCTCTCTTTTAAAAAAATACAAAGATAAGTTATTAATGGCTCTACATGAACTTTGAAAATGGAAACCAAAGAAGTAATCAGTGTTCTGTGCTTGACTTGTGTGGTTTAATATTTTTTTCTCCAGTGATTTGGATAAAGACATAGGTAGTAACATGCCTATCAAATTTCAGATGATAATTAATCAACAAATATTAATTTGGTGCCTACTTTGTGCCCATCACTGGGGATACAAATACAAAAGTTAGACATTTTCTGCCTTCAAGGAATTCACATTCTGCTGACAGTAAATTGGGAGGGATTACTAATACATTAGGTGACAGAATCATGATTCAAAAAGATAAAGTTAAATAAGTTAAAATTTAATACAGATAAAAATGAAGTCCCACATTTGAATTCAAAAGACCAGTTTCACAAGTGTAAGATTGAGAAGACAGCTATGCAGTGTGCATGGGAAAAGAAAAAATATCTAGGGGTTTTAATGGACTGCAAGCTCAATATGAGTCAATGTCATATGACAGCCAAGAAGAAAGCCAATGTGTATGATCACAGGCTGCATTGAAAGGTAGACCATCTAGTAATAAAGAAATGATTCTCTCTATCTTGCCCAAGTCAGATTCCATGTGGATGCACAGGTCACCTTTTAAAAAAGTATAATGATAAGCAAGAAAGAAGTCAGAAGAGGACAACCAGGTTGTCAAGGACTTCCAGTTCATGACTTAAAAGGATCACATGAAGGAACTGAGAAACTTTAATAGAGGAAAAAGGAAGATTTAGGTGGGACTTGATAGCTGTCTTTAAGTATTTATAAGACTGACATTTCAAAGAAGAGTTAATCTGCTCAGTTCCAGAGAAAAGAGCTGGGAGCAACGGGTAAAAGTTGTAAAGTGGCTGAGTGAGATGTGTTGTAATGAGGAACTTCTTAGCAATTAGAATAATCCCAAAGTGGAAAGGTTTGCTTTGGGAGATAGATATTCCCTCTCTCTTGAGGTCTTAAAGCAAAGCCTTGTTGATTATTTTTTAGGTACTTTGTAAGGGAGATTCCTTTTCACATACGAGTTATGTTAGAGAATCTCTGATGTCCCTTCCAATTTTGAAATTCTCTAATTCTGTGAACTTAATTGGAAGCAATAGAATTGCAGATTTGGATTTCCTTTAGACTCTGTTGTTAAGTAACTAACTAGAAAACAGGCTATATAATAATGGTAACTTTAAATATTATGTATTATCTTATTTGATTTGATACTCAACCACAGCCTCATATGGTTGATGTTTTACAGCTGAGGTAATAGGGTTTCACAAAAGTTCAGAGACTTGGTCAAAGTCACACAGCAAATAATTGACAGACCCAGACTCTGCTCCAGGTCTTCTGACTCAAAACATTGAGTCTCCCATTACACCATACTGCTTCTCTGTATTTAAGAATTTCTTGTTGTTGTTTTTTTGTGTGTGTGTGATCACTACTTTATTATCAAAGTGTTCACAAAGCATAATATTCTCCAGAATTTTATTAGAAATCGAAGTTAAATTCATTCATGTACTACTATTTATGGATTCTGTTCCTTTTCCTTTTTTGAAAATTAACAAAATTTTGCCCTTCTTTGGTCCTTGGGCATTTCTTCCATTCTCTACATCTTTCAAATATTACTGATAATTCCTTTTACTCATATCTGCTACTTCAAGAGTTCTTAACCTGGAGTCTCTTTCTCTCTCTCTTTTTTTTTTTTAGCAAATGCTTTATTAACTTCTGTTTTACATCATTCATTTCCGCCAGATTTTGAGTTACAATCATTTCCCCCCCCGTTATTCCCCTACCCAACTTCCCAGAATAGCAGTCCCACAAGATATCGCTTCCTCCAATCTGCTCTCTCCCATACCTTCTCCCATACCCCCATCGACTTTTCCATTAGAGGAAGGTGAATCTTTGTGTCCCAATGCCTGCACATCTTATCTCCCAATTACAAGCAAAAGAGTATTAATAATAGTATTTATATATATTTGAAACATTTAATGTTAAGACCTCAAATTTCAGATCCATTTCCTTCCTCCCTTGTCACCCATTCCCTCTGGGGAGATAAGTAATTCAGTATATGTTGTACATGTCTAGCTATGCAAAACATTATCATAGTAGATATATTGTACAAGGCTGCTTATAATTCCCTCCCACTCATCCCACCCCCCACCTGGTCCATTCCCTACATGATCCTGTCCCTCTTCTATAGTGGGTACTTCCAACCTCCCCTCCCCCCAAGGATGCCCTCCCATCCATCATCCCTCCTCTCATCCCCCTTCCCCCTATTCTGCTGCAGGTTGAGATATCTCATTTAGTATGTATGTCATTCTCTCCCTGAACCAAATTCAATGAGAATGTGGTTTTGCCTTTTTGCCTTCCTATTCTTCCCCTCCCTTGCAACCACTTCCCCTTACTTCTTCTACATGAGATAGTTTACCCTACCCTGTCTCTCCCCATCTCCTCTTGCCACTTTCCTCTCTCACCTCATAATTTCCTCCCTTGAGTATTCTCCCTTCCCAACAAATTCAACCTATGCCCTCTATCCATATATAACTGTAACCATATACACACACATTCACATATGTATTCATATGACCACACACCCTTCTTCCATTATTTTCATAGTGAGAAAGATATCATTAGTCACAGTTATTGCTTTTCCATATAGGAATGTAAATAGTTCAACTTTGATAACTTCCTTTTGATTTCTTTTCACTGATTACCTTCTCAGGCATCTCTTCCTTCTTGTGTCTGGATGTCAAATTTTCTATTCAATTCTGGTTTTTTCCTCAAGAATGCTTGAAAGTCCTCTATTCCACTGAATGACCATATTTTCCCCTGAAACAAAATACTCAGTTTTGCTGGGTAGGTGACCCTTGGGTTCATTTTCAGTTCTTTTGCCCTCTGGAATATCATATTCCATGCCCTTCAGTCCCTCAGGGTAGAAGCTGCCAGGTCCTGGGCTATTCTGATTGTGTTTCCACAATATTGAAATTGTTTCTTCCTGGCTGCTTGGAGTATTTTCTCCTTGATCTGGGGATTCTGGAACCTGGCTATAATATTCCTGGGAGGTTTCTTTTTGGGATCTTTTTCAGGAGGTGATCAGTGGATTCTTTCAACCTCTATTTTGCCCTCTGGATCTAAAACATCAGGGCAATTTTCCTTGAGAATTTCTTGCAGGGTGATTTCTAGGTTCTTTCTTTGATCATGGCTTTCAGGTAGTCCAATAATTTTTAAATTGTCTCTCCTGGATCTATTTTCCAGGTCAGTGGTTTTTCCCATGAGATATTTCACATTACCTTCTAATCTTTCATTTGTTTGGATCTGCTTAACAGCATCTTGATTTCTCATAAAGTCATTAGCTTCCATTTGCTCCAGTCTAACTCTGAAGGAATGAATCTCCTCAGTGAACTTTTGAGATTCTTTTTCCATCTGGCAAATTCGACTTTTTAAGGCATTCTTCTCCTCATTGCCCTTTTGGGCCTCCTTTGCCATTTGAGTTAGTCTATTTTTTAAGGTGTTGTTTTCCTCAGTCAGGCTGTTGACCCTCATTTCATACTTTTCCTGCATCCTTCTCATTTTTTTTTAAAGCAATTGGGGTTAAGTAACTTGCTCAAGGTTACACGGCTAGTCATTATTTATGCGTGGGTGCTCATTTTCTGAGGCCGGACTTGATCCCGGGTCATCCCAACTCCGAGGCTGGCGCTCTTACTCACTGTGCCACCTAGCCGCCCTCTTCTCATTTCTCTTTCCAATTTTTCCTCCACTTCTCTTATTTGATTTTTAAAGTCCTTCTTAAGGTCCTCTATGGCCTGCAACCCACTCATGTTTTCCCCTGGGGCTTTTGCAGCAGGACTTCTGACCTCACAGTCCTTTTTCCTGCTCTATGCCCCCAAAATAGGAGTCTAGGGTTGCATTTTTCTTTTTCCGTTGCCTTGGCATGTTGCCACTTACTTACTTGACTTTTGGGCTTGTTGCCACACTATGGCTTTAACGCCAGATAGAGGAATTTTCGTCCCGAACGTTTGTGGGGGGCAACTTCCATTTCTGGCAAGCTGTAAACCCACCCACGACTTCCACCCTAGATCACAATCCAGATCCAGGGAGGTTAAAGCAAGAGCCATTACCCCCCAAGACTGATCGCTGGATCTCCCTAGAGTTCTCAGGCCAGGAGCTGGAGCTGCCTCTGAAAACTACAAAATGGCGTGTCTCCTCAGTGGCTTCTAGCCCCCAGAGGAGGGAGCCGACGCATTCCCCAAATACTGGTCCCAAAGTCCATAGGACACTAACCTCTTACTTTGTCCTAGGCATGTCTATGTTGAGAATTCTGGAATCACCACAGCTGCTGGTGTTTTGGGGTCTCTCCAGCCACTGCTGGCCCTGCCCCCCTGGGGCTAAAACCTCGGCTCACGGGGACCTGGGCTCCAGTCGGCTCGGCTCCCCGGGCTCTGCCACTGCGCGCTGGTGGCTCTGCGCTGGTCGTTCCTGCAGGGCTGCTGGGCTGTCCTCAGCGGGAGGTTAGCTTCTCTGTGTCGTTCTGTGGGTGCTGGGGCTCCTGAAGTTGTTTAGAGTCCCCTTTTACATAGTTTGGGGGGAATCTGGGGGCAGAGTGGCTTGGCTGAGCTGTTTCTACTCTGCCATCTTGGCTCCGCCCCCCCCCCCGAATTTCTTGTTTTAATGTTGTATCATTCATGTTTATTTGAAAGTGGAAGTCTATGGATTCTATTTAAGATTCAACTTGTTTTTAAATGAAGGGGAAATGCAATAAAGTATTTTAGGAGAATACTAAATAATTATGCAATGATGACATGGCTTTTTATAAATGTCTCACTTATTTAGGTACATTCAGCCTTAAATTAAATATTTTCTTCTTTAGACTGTGGAAGATGTATGGGTATATACCACAATGTTTT
Source organism: Gymnobelideus leadbeateri (assembly GCA_011680675.1). Taxonomy (NCBI): domain Eukaryota; kingdom Metazoa; phylum Chordata; class Mammalia; order Diprotodontia; family Petauridae; genus Gymnobelideus; species Gymnobelideus leadbeateri. The sequence goes on from WOXC01009206.1 coordinate 93,521, forward strand.
CATGAATCAGTGGTTTCACCTTGTAGATTTCACCTCATCTCTGTCAATATGTTGGATGCCTTCCTCTTCTCTGATATTGCATGACTACCAATGGAAATAAAGGGTTATCTCTAATCATCAGTTATCCTTCTCTCTAGTGACTGGCTCATTATTTTTTCCATTTCTCTGATGACATCATTTATATAATTTCTGTGCCACAATTTCTTACTGGTAGTGTGTTTTTTAGCTGACTCATTCATACTATGTGTCTCTATATTGCTCTTTGGGTGATAATTTTAATTCTTTAGAGAATAATATCCTATTACTGTAGGATATAGCATACATCATTAGCATAAGAATATTGTTAGAAAAGATTGGCTCATGGAAATATATATTATTTAAATGTTCAGTGGTGGTACATTTGGGCAACACCATTTCTTTGTCTATAAGTGGTAGTTCCAGAAGTATATCCCATTGAACTTGAATTTCTCACTAAAATTAAAGCACTGCTTAGTTAAAAGCATTTAGAGGCATAAAAGTTATGATTTTACTTCCAATAAAGTTGTTAAAAGATAGAATTTTAAGTTTAGTAATATGTATGTTAATTATATCCATTAATATATAGAGTATTTATGATATCTTGGTCACTGTGTTAAGCATTGGAGATAAAAAAACAAACCAAACCAAGAAAGCAAGATGGCCCCTACATTCCAAAAGGAAAGACAAAATATGAAAAGGATCTGGGATGAAGGAAGAAAGGAGGATAGGCAGGAAGCTGGCATGAAGTTGAAGTAGGCCAGAAGGTAAAAATAGAGAGTGAGGAGTATGATTGAGTCTCCTTATGATGTCATGGTTCCAGGCAGGGATTCTCCAGTCTGAAAAATCCTAAAAAAAATGCTGATGTTATTGCTGTGTACTTGGAGAATTAGAAATTATCTACTTGTATGTAAAAGAAGGCACATTTAAGTGAAAACAATATATATCAGAAATGATCAAGTAAGTATTTACTTGTTAAGGTATGTATGACAAGGGGCATCACCATGCAATGTAGTGAATTTATTCCCTTTCAGTTCTTCTTTTGGGTTTTAGGAATTTTTGTTATAGCAATTGTAGCAGTAGTTTTTGCAACAATAAAATTCAATCATGTGGAAGCCATTATTGGTCCTTGATAATTTAGAGAAAGAAACATCAAATCCATTATTGTCTTGAGGTGGGGATACTATTCAAGCTTTACAATTAATTAAAAGTGACTTAACTCTCCTTCCAACTAGTCATGACTAGTGAGTAACTAAATATTATTTCTTCCCTGGGACCAAATGAGACCTTGCTTAGAATAAATCCTTAATATAAATAAATAAATAAATCTTTGAAACATGAAAATCAGTTTACCAATTCCTTAGGATTCTTATGCAGAGAAACCATCTTTCTTTTTTGAAATAAAATAAAGGATGCTGAACAAAAGTGAGCTATGTTTTTTTGTATAACATAGTAAGGGTCTCATTTCTCTTGTTTCTTCTGAGAACAAGACATTTAATAGATTTGTAATATTATCAAAAGCACATCTCTCCAGTACCAGCCATTATTCAAAGATTTAAATTTCACATGTAGAATTAACAGCCTAATGAGGGCACTGTCGTTTATATTACAAAGCTGTACCATCTGGCTCACCACTTCAGTTTGGGGAATTTCTTAGGTAATGTGTTGAAGGATCAGCTTTTATGTTTAGTTCATAATGAAGCCTTCCAAAGCAAGGCACTAGCCAGTGAGAAGGTATTACTATATATCACAGAAATGAAAGCAACAGCTTATAACATAAATAGCATTCAGGTAGATAAGCATTGCTAACATAAAAAGCAGAACACTGAAAATACAAGCTCTATAATATCTTCAGATCAGTTCAGATAGACCAAGCCCTATTTAGATATGAAAGGATTACATCAATGCTCTATGTTGAGGTTTATGGATGCTGAATGCAGTCTCTACAAGTAGAACTGCTACCTCCTTCCTCTGCCCCAACCCTTTCTCCTTCACTAAGAATGGATACAGGGGTCAAGATGGCTGAGTAGTAACAGTACTTTCACACAGCTCCCACTTCTATCTCCTCCGATTCATGTAAAAAATGACACTAGACAAACTTTGGAGCTACAGAACCCACAAAATGACAGAGAGAAGCTAGCCTTCTGCTGAAGATAGTCCATCAGGTTGGCAGGAAGGGGCCAGCACAACACTCTGGGAGCCAAGCCCAGCCCTTTGATGAGCCCGAGGCTTTAGCTTTATGGCAGCCACAACCAGCAGCCAGCTGGAGAGACTTCAGATCACCAGCAGCTGTGGTGATTTCCAGAATTATCAACACATAGATGCTAAGGACAAAGTGAGAGGTCAGTGCAATGTCAACTCTGGGATCTGGTAGTTCAGGAGAGTGGTCTGGCCTTTACCCCCGGAGAGAGAATGTGCTGAGGCACCACAGCCATGCAGCTGCCAACACATGGCAGCTTCAGTTCCTGGCTTGCAGCTTATAGGGGGACAAAGTGACCACCAGTCTGATGGGTAATTGCTCTTGATTTAATCTGCTTGGATTTGGATCTCTATACTGGGTGGAGGTCCTGGGGTATGTGACCAGTGTGCCAGAGCATGTGGAGGCTCAGAGAAGGCACCCAACTAACAGCTCCAGCAGCTGAGAAAACCCCAGTGATTGGGACAAAGCTCCCCTGTCTGGGAGCAGAGTCCTACTGTGGCAAAAAGCTCATAAGTCAAGTAATTGAGTGGCAATATGAGCAAGCAAAGGAAGCAAAGTAAGCACAGCAATCCAACTTTACGCTCCTATGTTGGGGACAAAAAGGATCAAAGCATGGAACAGGAGGAAGACAGTGAAGTCAGAACTCCTGCACCAAAAGCTTCCAAGAAAAATATAAGCTGGTTACAGACCTTAAGAAGGATTTTGAAAACCAAATAAGAGAAGTGGAGGAAAAATTGGGAAGAGAAATAAGAATGATGCAAGAAAATTATGAAATGAGAGTCAACAACCTGACTGGAGAAAATAACATTTTAAAAAATAGACTAACTCAAATGGCAAAAGAGACTCAAAAAGGCAACGAGGAGAAGAATGCCTTAAAAAGCTGCATTTACCAGAAGGAAAAAGAATTCCAAAAGCTCTCTGAAGAGAATCATTCCTTCAGAATTAGATTGGAGCAAATGGAAGCTAGTGAATTTATGAGAAATCAAGATACTATTAAACAGATCCAAACAAATGAAAAAATAGAAGGCAATGTGAAATATCTCATTGGGAAAACGACTGACCTGGAAAATAGATTAATTAATTAAAAATTACTGGGCTACTTGAAAGCTATGATTAAAAAAAGAACCTAGAAATCATCCTTCAAGAAATTCTCAAGGAAAATTGCCCTGATGTTTTAGAGCCAGAGGGCAAAATAGAGGTTTAAAGAATCCAGCTACATGGAAAAATGATAATTGTAACTTATGAAACTTTTCTCAATATGAGAATAGTTGAATAGAAATCTATATACATATACACACACATATATGTAAACATACATATATATATATATGTCTATATAGGAGGGCATATGAATACATATGTGAGTGTGTGTATATGTGTACAGGTATACATAGAGAGGACAGGGCCAATTTAATGGGAAGGGATGATACTTAAAAGGGGAAATTAAGAAGTGAGGGAGGAATATAATGAGAGGAGATGGGGAGAAACAGAATGGGGTAAACTATCTTATATAGAAGAGCAAGGGAAAATGGTTACAATGGAGGGGAAGAAGAGGAAGGTAAAAAGGGAATGGGTCAACCTTATTCTCATTGAATTTGGTTTAGGGAGGGAATGACATACACATTAAATAGGGTATCTTACCCTACAGGAGAGTAGGAGGGGAGGGGATGAGAGGGGGATGATGTAAGGGAGGGAAGTGATGATGGGGGGGAGGGAAGTTGGAAGCACCCACTTTTGAAAAGCAACAGGATCAAAATAGAGAATAGAACAAGTGGGAAATGGGATAGCATGGAGGGAAATATAGTCAGTCTTTCACAATATATCCACTATGGAAATGTTTTTCATAACTACACATGTACAACCAATATTGAATTGCTTATCTTCCCAGTAAGGGTGGTGTTAGGGTTCCTGGGTCCTCAAACCTACAAGAACATATTACCTTTTCCCGGCATTGGACGTCTCCAGCTTCCAGACCTTCTGGAAGATCTTAACCCACGCAGAACACCCTTCTGATTTTGGAATTTTCTTTATTGACTCAGGACATACACGCGAACTCAGCCAGGTCTCTCCCTGGACTCCTCCCAGAACTCCCCGCCCCGTCAGGCAGCCTCCTTTTATCTAGCCTCCAGTTCTGGGTCATTAGCACCGCCTTCCCCGCCACTGCGAGCCAATCACGTACTGCCCCGAGAGTGAGGGGTGGTAACCCACTGCCCACATGGACATGTCAGCTCATCTGGCTAAGAGTTTCTGGTGTAACAGACCAGGAAGTCTCCTAACCAGGAAGTCTCTCTACTGCCACGTCGACACTTAAGATTGTTTTGCTGACGGTCCTTTTGGCCTTCCGGGTTCCTCCTGTAGCCTGTTTCTAATAGGCCAGGGACCCTCCTGCCACTCCCAGGCTGTCGCGCTGCACCCCAGTTGGCTAAGGACTCTTCAGGGTGGGTGACAAGGGATGAAGGGAATGAATCTGGAATTCAAAGTTTTAAAATCAAACGTATAATATATATATATATATATATATATATATATATATATATATATATATATATATACGTATATGTGTGTATATATGTATATATATATATATAGTATATGTGTGTGTATATATATATAGTATATGTGTATATATATAGTATGTGTGTATATATATTTATATATACACACATACTATTATTAATATTATTTCACATGTAACTGGGAAATAATATATATAGGCACTGAAGCATAGAGATCCACTGTGCCCTGCTAGAAAATTGGAGGGGGAATGGGGGAAGATATGGGAGAAAGTAGAATGGAGGAGGGGATATCTAGTGGGATTGTTATTTTGGAGTGGTGGGTAGGGGAAAAACAGGGAGAAAATTTTTAACTCAAATTTTTGTGGAAATGAATGATGTAAACTAGAAGTTAATAAAGCATTTGATAAAGTAATGCCTGAAATGTTCTCCCTCATCTTTGTCTCCTGATTTTCCTGACTTTCTTCAAGTCCCAGCTAAAATCCCACTGTCAACATGAAAACCTTTCATTATCTCTTAAATTTATCTTAAATTTGGTGCCTTACCTCTATTGATTATTATTATTTTTTAAAAGCAATTGGGGTTAAGTAACTTGCTGAAGGTTACATAGCTAGTCATTATTTATGTGTGGGTGCTCATTTTCTGAGGCCGGATTCGATCTTGGGTCATCCCAATTCCGAGGCCGGCGCTCTTACTCACTGAGCCACCTAGCCGCCCCTACCTCTATTATTTCCCATTTATCCTGTTTGTATGTAGTTGTTTATATGTTGTCCCTAATATTAGACTATGAGCTCCTTGAGAGCAGGGTCTTTCTTTATATACCTTTTTCTTTTTAAATATCCCCAATGCTTAGCACAGTGCCTACAATATACTAGGCACTTAATAAATGTTCATTGACTGACCAATTCTTTGCATAAGATGTTTTGTTGAACCGCAATCAAGACAGTCTCCTATTATATTTTGTTAATTATGATGATAGTGGCCACAGTACCACATTAATAGAAAATGAAATTTTATATAGCTTCACCCTTTTCTGTTGGTATTTGTGGAGATAGTATATAGGTATGAGCTGCCAAAGGGAGAAGATTGTATTAGACCCCATGCCTGCTTGTATGTCATCAGTGTACCATTGACCTTGGGCTCCAGCATCCCCTTGCTGGTGATGGGACAGATATGAACTACTCATCCTGAGCTCCTACTTCCCCCCAGGTTACTCTGTACATGGTTATCTTGAGGATATATTAGTTCGACAATGATAAATCCCTAACAAGGGTCATGAGGATTGAATATACAGTTCTATTATGCCATCAATGTATCACATTTTTGTGGTGATATTGATTATGTTTGACCATGTTTATGGCCTAGGAATTACAGCCTGACTTCACATCATTTTGTTAGTCCAAATTTCTCTTAAATCTGTGTAAATTTCAGTTCCCAAATAGTCAAGTCATGAAATGTTATTCTACCCCAAGACATCTAATATCTCGGCCTGTGGTTAAATGTGTAGGCACTGGTGCTTTCAAATGGGAACCAATAGAATCTTCAGAAAAGCCCTGTCTTTGTGAAGCTTTCTTTAATCCTTTGTACTCTTTCTATATGTCAATAATGCCCAGCACATAGTAAACACTTAGTAAATAATTATTGAATAATTCAATTTTGAATAATTGAATATTGAATAATTCAATATTTAGATGTGCCAGTATCATTATTCAGTATGTCTTTCATGAGCATTCCAGTAAGAAATCTGCTTATAATCTCCCCAATAATTATTTCTTTTTTTAAAGCAGTTGGTGTTAAGTAACTTGCTCAAGGTTACACAGCTAGTTATTTATGTGTGGGTGCTAAGTACTCAGGCCGGAACATCCTGGGTCATCCCAACTCTGGGTCCAGCGCTCTCACTCACTGCGCCACCTAGCCACCCCACTTCCCAATAATTATTTCTAGCACCAATTTTTTTTTTCTCTTTTAGTAAGCTAACTCAATATGATCAAGATTCTTGTTTGAAGTGATACAACCAGTAATTATTGGAAGTAGGAAGTGAAGTCAGGTCTCTTGTAACTCCAACTCCAGCTCTCCTACAATTACACAACACTGACTCACTTTTTACCTCTGATTTGGTTGTTTTTTTCCCTTCTTTTCATTTCCTTACAAAAACAGCAAGATAAAAAGATTACCCTGTATACTGCAGGCAAGATTTTTCCTCATAATCTCCCTGCTGTTAATTTCTTAAGGCTGAAACTTTTATTTTATTTTATTTTAAAGACTGGAATCCTTTTAATTTGTACTTTTGGTTTTGGCATTTTTGAGCCTTAAGAGCTTCTAAGAATAAAGTAAACACATGATACAATCAAACAGAGGAAATAAATACATATGAAATGAGATGAACAAAGAGAAGAAATAAACCCATAGTGGAAGAATACTGGGGAAGGAAGTGGAAGTTGCAAACAGAAATTGAAGGTGTAACTGGTAAAAGTATTTCTGAGAAGAGGGACAGAATAATGAAAATACTCTTTTCTGGGTCCAATTGGACCATTCTTATAGGGGTATATTTGGAATTCCAGGTAAGAATCCTTGTCAGTTCCCCCAAAAAAAGGTGAGAGAGAGAGAAGAGGAGAGGAAGAAGGGAGAGGGAAAGAGAGAGAGAGGTGGGGAAGGGAGAAGGAGGGAGAGAGGGAGAAGGAGGAAAGAAGAGGAAGGGGGAAGAGGGAGGGAGGAAAAGAAAGAGGGAAGGCGGGGGGAAGGAGAGAGAGACAGACAGAGAGACAGAGAGAGAGAGACAGACAGAGACAGAGACAGAGAAGGGAGTGGAGTTAGGCAGAGAGGGAAAGGGAGAAAAGAAAAGGAAAAAAGTTCAAACCTTAGTCCCTTTCTGTCACTTCTGATTCCAAGAAGGACAAGGAATTCAAAAATATATTTTGGGCACATCTCCAAATGAGTCAATTCCTGGACCCCCAAATTAATGCATGGTGGATGCAGTCAGAAACTCACTTTAGAAAACAAATGAGAAATTCAGTGTATATCTCTTTTTTTGTAGGTGGGCATTAGTGAAAGTCCAATAGATATGCCATTCATATAAATATGAATTACAAATATATTAGGGATTTGGCTTATGCATGTACTCCATCAACTTTCTTAGCTGATACAACTAGTCCATGTGGAGGAGCCTAGAGCTTCTGAGAGAATCCTGATGACATGTAAGGAAAATACCTATGAGAGACTGTGGAGCAAGTTTAGACATTCTTTTTTTTTTTTTTTTTGGAGGGCGGAAGGCAGGGCAATTGGGGTTAAGTGACTTGCCCAAGGTTACACAGCTAGTTAGTGTTAAGTGTCTGAGGCTTCATTTGAACTTGGGTCCTCCTGACTCCATGGCTGGTGCTCTGTTCACTGCGCCACCTAGCTGCCCCACATGTAGATATTCTTTAACTACATCTGGTTTGCTAAAGATGCGGTGAAGGAAGGTCCTTTGATTTCAGTCATTTAAAAAATTCTATTAGCATCAGTCACCTCCTTTTTTCTTTTTTTTTTAATAACTATTCCTTTTTGTAAATTTTATTATTTATTTTAAATATAAATACAAAAGGAGAAAAAAAAACATTGCCATGTACACTTCAGAACATAAGAGAGGATTCAATATAAAACTATAATTTTCCATTTCAAGAAAAGCTATTTAATAAATACTACAGTTTTGAAACCTGTTCAGCTTTTCTTTGCTTCCTTGTAGGTTTCATTTTGTTCTTGTCTATGTACTCTTTTTTACTTTTCCTCTCCTCCCCCCCACACTTCCCTGCCCTAATGAAGGCTACAATTAAGCATGGTTACACACGCATACATACATATATTCATATAGATGTATAGATATCCATAAACATACACACACATATATACATATGTATATGTATATAATACACACTCATACATATATATGTAAGACTGTACTATTTATTTCTACTTGTTATCTATTTCTCTGAAGGTAGATAACATCTTCCTTCATAAGTCTAAGACTTTCCATGTTTTTCTAAATCAACCAGCTCATCATTTCCTACACCACAGCAATATTACAACCCAAACACATCCTATCTGAGAGATTGTCTATGAAAAATTATTTTCCCCCAATTCCCTCCATTCCTTCTATTCTTAGCTGCATAGGTTTTATATATGCAAGAAAATTTCAATTGAAAAATAATCAAAATTATCCATTTTATACTTCAAAAATGCTTTCACCTTATAATATAGTTTAAGGTCTGACACTGCCAAATCTGCTTCCTTTACATCTTTTTCCCCTGATTTCTTTGAAGGTCCTGACCTTTTGTTCTTCTATGTGAACTTTGTTATTATTTTTTCTAGCACAGTATGATAATTTTTTTAGTAATTTGACTGGGATGTCATTGAATAAATAGATTAGTTAGGCAAAATTGTCATTTTAAAATTATATTGAACTTACCTACTGATGAATAATAAATATTACTTTAATTATTTAGATCTGACTTTATTTCTATAAAATTGTTTCTATAAAAATTGTTTTAGTTTATGTTCATTTAGTTCTTGTGACTATTTTGGCAGGTATACTCTCAGGTATTTTATACACTCTAGTTATTTCAAATGATCTAAAACAATATTAAATAAGATTGTCAGCAGTGTAGTTTTCCTATTTTTCTCTTTTTGATTAAATCTATTTTAGCTTTAGCTTTGTCTGAGATCATGATTATTACCCCTGCATTTTTTACATAATAAATTCTATTCCTTATCTTTATTTTATTTTTGTGTGTATCTCTCATTTTTCTAACATTTCTTTAAAGCAATATACTGTGGAATTCAAAATTTTAATCTGCTGTCAGTTTCCATTTTATGGGTAAATTTATCCCATTCACAGTCTAAGCTATAATTACTTCTCATGTATTTTCTTCCTTCCTATTTTGCCTCACTATCCTTTGCACCCTATTCCTTTCCCTTCTTACTCCTCTACTTTACTTCTACACACTACCTTGCCCTCCTATTCCTTAACCTACCTCACCCTTATCCTCTTCCTCCACCCTATCTTCTTGCCCTCTTGTTTTTTTCTGTATCTAGAACACACATACATGCACGCACGCGTGCGTGTGCGCGCGCACACACACACACACACACAAAAGTCAAATTTTCCACTAAATTCTTCTATTTTTGTCACAAATAACTGAAAGTCTTTCGGTTCATCAAATGCTCATTTTTTTTTCATTCAGGATCATAGTTAACTTTGCTGGGTTGTTACCCTTGGTTGTAACTCCAGTTCTTTTGTTCTATAAAATATAGTATTCCAATCCCTGTGGTCCTTCAACATAGTAGCTGTTAAGTCTTGTGTAATCCTTATTATAGCTCCATGATATTTAAATTGTTTTTTTCCTTGTTGCTTCCAATATTTTCTCATTAATCTTGGAGCTTTGAAATTTGGCTATGATATTCTTGTAAATTTTCCTCCTGGGATCTCTTTCAGGTGATGATTGGTGTATTTTTTTTTCTTATTTCTGCTTTGCCTTCTTGTTCTAGAACTTCAGGGCAATTTTCCTTGATAATTTCTTGTAATGTATCAAGATTCTCTTTTTTAATCATGATTTTTAGGTAGTCCAGCTATTCTTTTTTTTTTTCCAGAGATTCCATTTTATTGTCTCATGTTCTAGACAAAGAATTTGACCATTTCCATCAACTTTTGCTGGAGGGAAGTTATGACAGTGTAGGGAAAGAGGCAGATGACAGTGTCTAGTGCCACTGGTGAAACTCAGAAGGCCACTTGTTTCCATGATTGAACTTCTTATCAGATGAAAGAATGGACATCAGAGGTTTGGTGGGTCGAGGTCTTTCCGGAATCCATAAGTTGGGGGAGAAAGGTGTGGGCAGGTCCTTAGGGTTCTGGCTCTCTAATCTATTTGGCCTTTGCTTTCTATAAACAGCCTCTTTTGGTAATCCAAAAAGATCCTCATGGTCCTCCAGTAGTTCCTGAGAGCCTCAGGGCTAGCGTTCTTGCCTGGCCACTTGGGTCTGGCAGATATTGTTTCTTTTAAACCAGCTGACACAAGCTGGATCTGCAAGCAGGTCAGGAGGAGAAGGAAAATCCAGCAGACCCAGGGTTCAGGGGAGGTCATCCTGATCAAGAAAAGAGAAGGGATGCTTTAATCAAACTGGTTGACTTGTACTGCCAGTCCAGCTATACTTATAGTATTTTTCCTCTCTATGTTCTCCAAATCGGTTGTTCTTCTGATGAAGTATTTCATATTCTTTTATTTTTTCATTCTTTTGATTTTGTTTTATTATTTCTTGGTGTCTTAGAATGTCATTAAGTTCCTTTTGCCCAATTCTAGTATTCAAGGAGTTATTTTCTTCCTTAAGTATTGGCTTCTCTACTTCAAGTTAGTTGATCTTTTCATAATTTTCTTGATTTTCTTGGATTGCTTTTATTTTTCTTTTAATTTTCCCTTGATTTCTCTTATTTGACTTTTAAAGTCTTTTTTAAGTTCCTCCAAGAACTATTTTTTTTTGTGATTGGGACCATTTGACATTTCTCATTAAAAAGGAGTGGCCTTTTTGCTTGGTTATCCTCCTCTGAATATGAACCCAGATCTTCTCTATCCCTATAGCAGCTAACTGTGGTTGGGTTCTTTCTCCTTTGCTTGCTCATTTGCAGGATCTTGCTCTTTGTGGTCCCTCAGATGGCTGTACACTAATAGTTGTCCTCTCTGCCCTGGAATTAAAATGGACTTTGCTCTCCTGAAAGTGCCCACAGACAACAGGGTACCTGCCCCTCACTACTTCACTGACCAGATGTGTGCCAGTTCCTTCTCCCTGCAGCCATAGCCAGGTATGTGTCTGGTCAGCAATGCTGTGCTTGGCATCCTTTGACAGTGGAAGGTCCTTCAATCTTCTCCTGCTCAGCCCTTGGAATCCCACAGTTTGCAAAATGAAAATATCTAAGGCGGGGCTGCCTCTCAACCTAGCTGCCCCTATGGCTTGTTGTTTATTGATTTTGCAGTGAGCCTGGAGGTGTTTGCACTTCACTCAGGCTGAACTTTCTCCCCTTGGGGCTTTTGCCCCTGGAGCAGGGTTTTTCTGGGGGTCTTCTCCAGTTGTTTTAGGAGAACAGCTATTTAACCTTAACTTTTGTTTATTTCCTTTGCTTTATATTCCCTCTGAGGCAATGTTCTTTGTTTTTTGTTGAGGAAATTTAAAGAGCAGAAAGTTTTCTGCCCTACTCCATCTTCCCTGAATCCTCTCCCAGGCAACTCCTTTTTCCTCAGTTCTTGGCAGATAATGGTGATTCCTTCTCTCATGGTATCCAGTGAGAGAAAAAATTCAGAACTTCTTTTCTTCTGAGACCAGATGGCCCTTACAAAAAAGGCTGGGGTCCTTTGCCTTTGCCTTGTTCTTTTCCATTATAGAAGAAGGGAGTGGAACCTCTAGGACCTTATTAATTCAAGGGGTTTGAAGGGTGCCTTGGAATCTTAGTATTCCAGGCCAGGTTTTATAGCCAGCAGATTCCCAAAGGAAGGAGGAGAGACCCCATTGATTGGCCCATTACAGTAAAACAAATGAGGACTTCTCCAGTAGAAAGACTGCCTCTGGACATGAACTTGGTAAGACCAATACTGTGTAGCAAATGAGCTAAATTTTGTACCTACTCCCCTAGAAGCCAAGGTAGAAAGGGAAGAATATGCCTTAGAGGTATTAGGGAAAATATTTGTTCTTTTCTCTTATTATACTTTTGAAATATATCCCTTTTTAAAAGCTAACCATCTTTTAAGTTGAGTGATTAAGTGATGCTGCTGCTGCTAACAATGATGATAAAAATAACATTTATATAGCACCTACTATGTACTAGGCACTGTACTAAGGACTTTCAAATATTATCTCCTGTTATAAGTGGTTAAATGGAACTAGGATGCTAGTCATATGCCCCTAACAAAAGGAGGAAAATAATGGGGGTTTAAGCCAATGGCGATAAAAAAGTGATCCTACACCCTTAGAATTACAGCCTGAAGCCCATAAGGGAGATGCAGTTGGCTAAGGAGAGGGTCAGAGCATACTAACTACTAAAGAAACACTGATAAAATATCTCTACTTAGAAACAAATCCCAATTTTCAGTCTATTATTAACTGCACCAAATTCATAGTTAACAAAATTGTGACTATAATGTCATTTGACAAGCTCTCCTTTAATCTTTAGAATTCATATATCCTTTGAAGGGCTGCACTGGACGCAGAGACATTTTGCTCAACAGTCTTGATTTTGACTACAGAGCTGCAGCTGTTCTTTGTGTTCTATTACCATTCTTCCCAGTCCTCGTGGAGTGGTGGTGGGCAGCACATTCCCCCAGTGCAATGGAAGTTTTGCCATAATCTAGTTAGTTGCTGAGCCACTGGATACTTGTGGTTTAGTATAGCATTTATACTATATTTATAGTATAGATATATAGTCTTCCAATCTGTGGTAGACAATAACAACAATAATAACTGGCATTTATATAGTATTCTAAAGCACTTTGCAAGGGGCTTTACATATGTTATCCTGTTTTATCCTCATAACAACCCTAGAAAGTGCTACTATTGTCCCCATTTTGCAGATGAGAAAGCTGAGACACAGAGAGGTTAAATGACTTGTTTAGGATCCACAGTTAGTAAGTGTCTTAAGGCAGGATTTGAACTCGGTTCTTAATGACTCCAAGTCCAGCACTCTATCCATTGTGTCACCTAGGTAGTTCCTGTGTTGAAATAACTCTTCCTTTCACTTTCCTGTTTCTACTTATGCCACATTTTCCTTACCATAACATTACCTTGCAAGCTCAGTTCCTATACTCCATGATTGGTACTAATTTGGGCTCACTTGAAAACTAGCTGGTTAATGCTTGGGTTTAAATTGCCAAGTATAAGAAGTGACTGAATAATATATTATGCTTTTGGTTATAGGCTGAAACAAGTTGTATTGCAAGGATATATACGTACAATTAAGAAAGTATTGGTAACAACAGGAACGTTGTTCTACTTTTGTCTAGAGCAATGGTGCATCTTTATTTAGAATGTGGTGGACAATTCTGGTTGCCCCACTTCAAGAAAGAGATAATAGACTAAAGGACAAGAAAAAGTGAACTACATTGAGCAAACTATTTTGTTAAACACAGATTAATGAGATTGAATTTTTTCATTCTAGAAAAAAATATGCTAAAATGTATTATTATCTAATCTAGAGAATGATTGATATCGATAAAGTGGACATTGATTTCTTCATTGCATCCTGAAATGAGAAACTCCTGATTAAGTTACAGAAAAATATATATTTGTCCATATTACATCATATTATAGCATATAGAATATTATATCATATAGAAAATGTATTAAGTTCTATCATCAAAAAATAGGCAGCTTGCAGCTTGTGTAGATAGCATTGTATCTGAGGCTTCTAAAATGACTAGTCTCTTTTTGATGGAGTGTTCTTGATATTTCTTTTTTTTTTAATTAACCTATCAATATACATTGCAGCATGATTAGCCTACCAGGGTTGGGGAACCTGTGGCCTCGAGGCCACATAAGATCCACTAGGTCCTCAAGTGTGGTATTTTGATTGAATTGATTAGAGGGCCTCATGTGGCCTTGACACCACAGGCTCCCTACCCCTGCCCTAACTCCTTTCCCTTTGCCTTATCAGAGTTTCTACTCTAATGGGAGGGGCTAACTCTTCTTAATATTCAGAATTCTGTGTTAACTTTTGGCTGTTCTTCCATATACCGTTATTTTTCCATGCACTGATAAATCTTTGGACTGTGATCCTCAAATATTATTGATACTCTCTCATTCCATCCTGCACCTATATAAAGGCTTAAGTCAGTGACATTCTTCTTCCAACTAGGCCCCTCCCTGGGCATAGTCAGGTGGAACAGGCCATAAGAACTTTGAATCTTCCTGGAGTTATTCAATTTCTACCATATTTTTCTTCCATAAAAGTTCTCATTAGAGAACTGCTTTACTACTTACTGGAAAAAGGTCACAGTATATAGAAACAGAAGGGGCCTTAGAAATCATAGAGGATTCATTATATAGATGAGGAAGTTAAGGCTCTGAGAAATTAATTGCCAGTTGTGTCACTCAGGTCCTTAGATTCCAGATCTAATATTCTTTCCACTACTTTCTGGAAGGTCTTACATTGGCTTCTGCATCTATGTAAACATATTAAAATAAGTAGCATTTGCTGACCTTAAGAGTTTTGCTTTATTTCAAAATGCTGGTTTTCATGAAGGTACACACCATTTCCTACTTAGGAATATTTGGAGAGTGGGATTCTAGCCCAACTAAGAAATCCTTGTTAGTATTGTGAGAGTCAAGAAGTCCTACAAGTACCTCTCCAGTCAGGACTTTACAATGTGCACCAATTTCAAGCAGCCTCTTGTAAGACTCTTTTAAGATAAGCCTACGCCCTCCATTATGTCACCGTCTTTGTAGCACTTGATTTTTCTGCTCAGTACATATGACCACACACTTGTCTACAAGATTGGAAGAATTATAATGAATGCTGATGGCCTGAACTCTCCACTGAACAGATTATGATCTCCACTTGAAATTTGTGATATTACAATACTTCTAGGACCTATCTTTAGGCTGCTCTAATGTCACAATTAGCTGTTTAGAATCCCAGATTGTCAAGGAAATAGTAAGAGAACCTCTCATCCTTGATAAATTCAAGTCACATAGCATAGAGGAACTACATACTCATGTATTGAAAGAAATGGCAAATGTGACCCAAGGAGCCACTGGCTGTGATATTTGAAAAATTATGGTGAATGGGAGAGTGGTTACAGTACTTAAAAGGGGCACAAAATCCCTCCCCCCCTTTTTGTTAAGGGAAGGAAATAGAGTCTATGATTATAGACTAGTGACTTTGACTTGATTCCTGGGGAAATTTTAGACTGAATTAAATCATTATAAAAAAGAAAGAATGGATCTTAAGGAACCAGTATAGTTTCATTAAGTCATATTAAATTAACCTCATTTCCCACCAACTTTTTTTTTTGACAGAGTTATTAAATTTAGAATATTAGTTTCCTGAGGGAAAGGACTATCTCAATGTTTTTATTTGTGTCTCTGCGACTTAGCAGTGTTTGACATATAGAGTTAGGGATAGGGACATTGGTGTAGGCAGCTCATGGTAGAAATATCTGTTACCACTGTAGATTAGCACCTTTTCTTAAAGAATTGCCCTGAGAGTTTAAGTTATTTGCCCAGATCAATTAGTCAGTATACGTCAGTGGCAGGGCTTGAACCCAGGCCTTTCTGGCTCCAAGGACAATTATATCCTGTTATACTTGTGACATAGTAAGTGTTAAGTGTTTTAAAAAGTTTATAAAATTAGTAAATGCAGGGAATGCTGTAGATATAGCTTACCTATACTTTAGTGGAGTCTTTAATAATAATAAACTAATAATAATTATCATTTTCAAATAATTTTTATTTAATGATAATAATAATAAACTAATAGAGTATCATGGGATTTCTATATAAAATATAGAGCTGTGGGCTAGATGATATTACAACTGTAACTGGTTAAATTGTTGCTTGACTCAAAGTTGCTTGATTCAAAGAATTGATGGCTCTATGTCAAGTCCTGATAAGAGGTCTCCAGTGATCTCTGCTTGACCCAATGCTATTTAACATTTTCTTAAGTGAGCTGGTTAAAGGTATAGATGGTGTGCTCAACAAATCTGTAAGTGCTACAGATCAGGGACTTACAACTAAGACATTGGGTGACAGAATCAGAAGATCTCAACAGGCTAGGACGTTGGGCTAAGTCTGACAAAATTATATTTAATAGGATAAATATGAAGTCTTACACTTGGGATCACAGACCTAGACCATTGGTAGGCCGGCCTCTTCTTGAAGTTGAGGAAGCTTTGGACCTTCTGTATAAGCCATAGCACCTTCTCTACTGTTCCATCACTTCCAAAGTGCTCTAGGCATCAGAGTCCATCCCCCATTCCTTCTGCTTTCTTCCTCCCATCTTCTTCCTCCTTTTCTCCCTTCCATTCTCCTTTTCTCCCCCTCCCAACTTACTTCCTCAGATCAGGCAAGTTGCTTAATTGTAGAAGTAGTTGTGTTATGTATGTGTATGTTTAAACAAAAGAAAAATACAAAAAAAAAGAGGAGAAAAGAAACTGCACAGGAATTTGTGGCAAGATTCTTTATCCAGCCTATTACCATCATGCTTTGTCACCCTAAGCAAACAGTGAAAATAAAAGTACAGTGCAAATAACTAAGGAAGATAGAAGTGAGTAATTGGAAGATGGCCAACAGACTTGTTGGTAGTTGCCATGCCATGTTTACTGAGTCTTTTTTTTTGCCCCTCAGGTTTCTTTCTTTTAAATAATTTTAGCCTTTTAAAAAATATATAATAAATTGATAATTTTCAAACAGAGGTTAAAGAAAAGCCCTTGTAAAAAATAAACATAGTCATAGTCAATAAACATATCCAAAAATGTATGTCTTTTTCTACACTCTGAGTCTATCACCTCTCTGTCAAGAGATGTGTAAAATGCTTCATCACAGATTCTCTCAAGACATGTTTGGTCATTGCTTTGATCAGTTCTTAAGTCTTTTAAAATTGTTTTTCTTTACAACTTTATTGATCTTACATAGATTTTTCTCCTGGCTGTACTCACTTCATTTTGTATCACTTCATATTCTCTAGCATTTTCTGAAATAGCCTCTTTCATCATCTCTTACAGCATAGTAATGGTCCATTACATTCAATTCATATACCATGCTGATGTATTCTTCTCACATACCCAAATTGTAAGTAATAGTAAGTTCTACCTTTTCTTTTTCCTCAACACATTAGTGTCTCCTTTTTTATACTTCCTTTTCTTCAAACCTTCAGAACTGAATCAATCCATTCTCAGCTCCTCTTTTTTCTTATTTAATTCTTTCATTTCCCTTTGAAGACATTAAGATGCTGAGGAAACACTTGTTTCTTCTCCCTTAAAATATTAGCATCTTATCATCCAATTGTTCAAATAAATTTTTACCTTTCTGTGTTTCTCTTGATTCTTGTGTTTGCATTTCAGATTTCTTAAACAGTTCTGGTCTTTTCATTAGAAAAGCTTAAAAGCCATCTCATTTATTTAAGATCCATTTTCACTCTGTAGATTCACCATGTAAGATGTTTCAGGGTAAGTTAATTCTTGGTCACAAGTCCACATCCTTTGCCTTTTGTAATATTTGGAAGATCTCTTTTTATTTATAGTAGAAGATGTTATTCTTATGTGATACTGACTATAGTTCCTCAGTACTTAAACTCCCTTTTGTGGAAGTTCTGGATTTTGACTGTGACATTCCTAGGCCTTTTACTTTTTTGGGGGGGTGGGGAGGTCTCTTTTAGGAGATGATTGGTAGATTCTTTCTGTATTCACTTTTCCATCTGTTTCCAATAGGTCAGAGAAGCATTTGTTTAAAATTTCTCAAAATATAGTCTGGGTTTGTTTTCAGCATGACTTTCATGGAGTTCAATGGTTTTTAAATTATCTCTTTTACCTGTTTTCCAGGTAGATACCTTATATTCTATTTTTTCAATCTTTTGATTTTGTTTTAATATTTCCCATTGTCTTGTGTAATACTTGATTTCTGGTTAATCTCTCCTAATTTTCATTTTAAATTAAATTTTCTTTTTTAATTAAATTAAATTTTCTTTTTTTAATTAACAAAACTATTTTCTCTAATGCTCTAAATCACTATTGATTAGAGAAATGAAAATCAGAACAATTCACGGTTCTACCTCATACCTATCAGACTAACTAATATGACAGAAAAGGAAAGTGATAAATGTTGAAGGGGATATGGCTAAACTGGGACATTAATGCACTATTGGTGGAGTTATAAATGGATCCAACTATTCAGTAGAGCAATTTGCAACTATGCCCAAAGAACTATAAAATTGTACAGACCCTTTAACCCAGCAAAAACACTACTAGGTCTGTATCCCAAAGAGAACAATCACCCCCTCCCCCGCCACCAGAAAAAAGGAAAAAGGACCTATTTGTATAAAGATATTTATAGGAGCTCCTTTTCTGTTGGCAAAGAACTGGAAATGGCTGAACAAATTGTGGTGTATTATTATAATCGAATACAATTGTAATGAGTAGAATGCTTTCAGAAAAAAATTGGAAAGACTTACATGAACTGATGCAAAGTGAAGTGAGCAGAACCAAGAAAATATTGTACTCAGTAATGGTAATATTGCACACTGATCATCTGTGAATGACTTAGGCATAATACAATATGCCTAAGTGTTCCAAGTGTTCCAAGACAATTCCAAAGAAATCCACCTTCAGAGAAGGAACTGATAGGAACTGAACAGAGAAGGAACTGATAAAAGTTCACTTTTTTTCATGTTTTCTTTCATGATGACTAATATGGAAATATGTTTTACGTGATTGCAGATGTATAACGTATATCAAATTGCTTGCCATCTCAGGGAGGATGGAGAGAGAGAATTTGGAACTCAAAAAAAATGAATCTTAAAATTTGTTTTTTACAGATAATTGGGAAAAATATGTTTTTTTTGAAAAGCTGTTCTTTCTCCCTTCTATGCGTTCCCATTCAAGAAAAAACAAAACAAAAGAAAAAAAACACCTAAAACTCTTGTAAAAATATGCATGGCTGAGCAAATGAATTCCTGTATTGGCAATGTCCAAAAAATATATGTCTACTTTAATTTTTAGTGAGTTAATTTCTTGGCTAAAGTTTACTACTTTTGGTTATAAACTATTTAATCTCTTGGCTAAAGTTTACTACTTTTCGTTATAAACTATTTAATCTCCTTCCAGCTCTGTCTTCCAGAGCTTTTGTTTCATTTTTAAAAATCCTCACTTCATTTCTTCTATAAACTCACATAATCCTTGTTGAAGGTTCATTTTTCCTTTGAATTTCTTGTAATCTTTAGTGTTGTTTTCTCCATCTAGGTTAGAATTTGAGGTATCTCTGGATCTATAATAATTCTTTGTAGTGCTTATTGCTTTCTTCACTTTCTTCACTTCTTCAGACTTAGTTCCTGGACTTGGGTTTCTAAAAATCATCAAATATGCATATTTTTCTGTTCATTTATTGTATCCTTTCAATAGAATATAAGCTTATTGAGGTTAGAGACTTTTGTCATTTTTTTTTTCTTTGTATCTCCTTGGTATAGGACACTGACTTCATAGTAGGTGGTTAATAAATAATGCTTTCTGGATGGAATTGGATGAATCATTTATGATGCATTGTTACTGTAGTTTTAGATCAAGACTTATTTTGATAATTTCAATTCTAGCCTTATTTGGAGATTTACATGATAAAAATGTGTTCTGATCTGATTCTTTGATCATTTTTACCAGAGGAGTTAATATTTTCTAGGAATTATGAAGCTCAACTATGATGATTTCCTTCCACAATAATTGAGGCCATAGAGCTGAACAGACTGTTGTAGTATTGCCATGGCAATATTCTATGAAAACATTCTTCTAAGCATTTATTCAAAAACAATTTGTTAAGCACCTACTATGTTAAAGTACTCTGGCACTTTTCTTAAATATAAGAAGAATATAATATTATATATATATACACATATATACCCACACCCATACCCCCCTACATGTATGGTCACAACCCTTAAGGAACTAAATCCAGACTATGGGGTTAGAACTAATTGATATAAAACAATTGGACAGTAATATAATATAAAATATAATGAAGAGAGAATGGATTATGTCAGTTCTGCTACTTGGGTAAATCAATTCACTTCTCTGATTCTCTATTTCCTTATCTTAAAAATGAGAGGATTGGCATGGGTGTGGTCTGAAAATATCCATTTGGTGAGCTGTGATCCCATGGTGCTAAAGGAGCAGTAGAGTCACTGGGGATCCCAGTGGTTGGGAGTGAGTTTGTGGAAGAAGTTTGGGCTGGGACCTATTGGTGAATCAATGAGAGCCAAAGTGATTTGGGTTAAAGGCATGGTCCTCAAAAAAGAAATATAACCCATAAACCCTAAGATATCTTTCAAGGTTTCAGCAATCAAAAATTATATTCCTTTGGGCAGAGCACCTGAAGGTAAGGGTATGATTCCTTATGTGGGCAGAGGGACAGGAAGGAGGGAGAGGAGGGAAGAAATGAGGGAAGGAAGGAAAGAAGGAAATATCTGTGTTGCCCAGTTGGGACTGTGCAGTTGCATCCCCAGTGGGGCAACTACTACTCATAGATTGATGGTTCAGATTGAGTGTAAATAGCAGTTGTTTCTATATTGGCCAGACACCCTGAGGGTCTTTCCCTTTGAGATTGATTTTTTTTTTTTTGACTAGGTAAATGAGGCCATTTTTTCCCATCATTTCTTTCCTAGCCTTAATCACTGAATGGGCATTACCTCAGAAAAACTTAGACCTGGGAGAGACCTTAATTGAAAAAGACCTAGGTCTAGGGTGGCTAGGTGGCACAGTGAATAGAGAACCGGCCTTGGAGTCAGGAGGATCTGAGTTCAAATTTGACTTCAGGCACTTAACAAAAAACTAGCCTGGTGACCTTGGGCAAGTCACTTAACCCCAATTGCCCTACCTTCCTCCCTCCAAAAAAGAAAAAGCCTCGGTACTTCACTGCATCCAGGGTCATCTCTAGTTGCCTGATTTGTATCTTGTCACTGGGCCCAGAAGACTCTGAAGGCTAGAGCAAGGTTATTGACTTTGCAAAGCCCTCCCTCACTTAAATCCAATTTATTTGCAAGTCATGCCATCACTTTGGCGATATCATGGTCCTCTTCCAGAACAAAGGACAAACAACATCAGTGGAAGAGGTAGAATTTTGTGTGGCATTTTGAAGGATGGTAGGAGAAGGAATTCCAGCTTGGTGGAACAAAATGAACAAAAGGCATAGAAGTAGGAATTAACCTGGAATATGGGCTAAGTAAGAGGTAACACAGTAAGTATAATGGATAGAGAATCACCCTTGGAGTCAGGAAGACCTGAATTCAAGATATGCCAGTGACAAAGTATATCCCTGAGAACTTAACAGTCTTTAACCATTTTTCTCTCTAGAAAATTCAGCACACTGCTATCAAAGTATTTTTCCTTAAGCTCAGATTTGATCATGTGACTATCTTAACCAATTTTAGCAGCTTCCTAATGCCTCAAGAATCAAATATAAACTACTCTTTTTTTGCTTTTAAAGTCCTGCACCTAGGCCTCAACCTATCTTTCTGGTCTCACTGGACACTTACTCTCCTCCTAGCACTCTGTGATCCAGTCAAACTGGCCTTCACTCTGTTCCTCATACAACACATCATCTCCCATCACTTTGCCTTTGAACTTAGTATTTTCCTTCTTGCCTGGAATGTACTCCTTCCTTACCTTCACTTCATAGATTTCTTCTATTCTTTAAGATGCAGCTCTAGAATAAACTTCTGCATATCTTTTCTTATGCCCCCAAATGCTAGTGCTCTCACTTGCAATCTACCTTGAGTTGACAGCTTTGCATATATTTTTACTTATTTACCTTCACTTTATACTATATATAATTATATACACTCTGTCTTTTCTATTAAAAAGTAAGCTTATTGCAAGTAAGGACTATTTCATTCTTTTTGTTTGTATACCCAGTGCCTGGCTTACTGTCTGGTACATACAGCATACATAATAAATACTTGGTTATTGATTTACATTTCTCAATTTTTAAAAGTTGTATCATTTAATAAGAAAATGGCTATTCTTTTATAGAAACGCCACTTTTTTCGTTTTGTTTTTGTATGGGCTGCAACTGTCCCCATGTCATTTATTACACCAAAGGGAAGTTGAAGCAGCAGAAATCTATATAAAAAAGAACAAAATATAGAACACACTATCAAGATCACAAAATGGGGAAAACTGTTCTTTCAATAAGATCTCGTGTCAGGAAAGTAGAAAGATGGAAATGCCGGGGCTTGCCCTATTAAAAGTAAGAGCAGAACATATTATTTTATTTAATGGAACAGCAATGTTATCCTCCTCTGAGCAGACAGAGTTTGATTAAAAAAGGCAATTTGGTCACTCTTGTTCAAATTGTACATACCCTACTGTGGAATAATACAAAATACATGCTTTCGATTTAACCCCTTTGGTACAATATGAAATATAACACGATAACCCATTCTTTGGAAGAGAATTCCCCTTCCAAAGGAATTTGATGTGAAATCTATGCCCTTACCTGTATTATCACTGTTTTTTTCTGTCTCTGTATGTCTGTGTGTGTGTGTGTATGTGTGTGTGTGTGTGTGTGTGTGTGTTTATTCATAAGAGCTTCTTAGGAGCATTTTTGGAAACTAAAGGAAAGTGATGATCACAAGTTAGACTATCTGTTTCTTTTCTTGCATATTTTTATAAAAATTTTTAAGGGATCTTGAGCAATCTCATACTCAAAGAAACATTGAATACGGGTTTGAAGCCTGGCTCTTCTACTCGGTAGCCATTTGGCTTTGTATAAATCACTTAACCTCCCTGGGCCTCATTTCCTCATCTATAAGGTGAGAGGACTAGATGATTTAAGGATTCCTTCAGTTCTAGAGTCTATAAAGTAAAAGGTCCCATTTGGCTTTGCTAGAAACTGAAAAAAAACCTTAAAGATTTGTGTAGCCTTTTAAGTATTATAAAGCACCTGTGTTGTATCCCATTGAAGTAGGGTGGGAAGTAAATATTTTACCCTTTTTATGAATGAGGAAACTAAGACTCAGAAAGGTGAAGCATTTTACCCAAGATGTATGCAGAAGCTTATGCTGGAGCTGCATCTTAAGGAAGAGAAGAAATCTGTGAGGCAGAGGTAAGGAAGGAATACATTGCAGGCATGAGGGCCAGTTAGTAAGTTCAAAGGCAAAGTGTTGGGAGATGATGTGTGAAGAATAGAGAGAAGGCCAGTTTGACTGGATCACAAAGTGCAGGGAAGAGAGTAATGTCCAGTGAGTGAGACTGGAAAGATAGGTTGGGGCCTTGATATATGGCTTTAAAAGTAAAACAGAGAAGTTTATATTTGATTCTAGAGGCATTAGGAAGCTGCTGAAATTGGTTAAGTAAGGTAGTCATATGGTCAGATCTGAGCTTGAGGAAAATTACTTTGATAGCAGTATGTTGGCTAGACTGTAGTGTCAAGAGAATTGAGGTAAGGAAACCGATTAGAAAGCTGGTCAAGTAATCTTGGTAAGGTGCAATGAGGGCCTTAACTAGGGTAGTAACTGTGTGGGGAGAGAGAAGGTGTTGTGTTTGTAAGGTAGCATGCAATTAGAAATGACAAGATAAAGTGCTTAGATTTATAGAACAAAGGAAGGTTTGAGAGTAAGCCTCCAAAATAAACCCCCCCACCCCCACAAAAAAGTACCTGAAGTTTTCCCAGTTCCTTAGCACTGAGAGAATTGAAAGAATATGGCTTACACTTCCAGATGGGGCATCTGTCCTTATCTTCCATTCTTCAGAAGCTGCGCAACATGTCCATGTTCTCCAAAATAACCAAACAGGACTGAAAACCTGAGGTCAGGTTGAGCAAGAAACAGCCTCCTAGCTGTCTGACCTAATGGCACCTGAGGGGTCAGGCCCAAAACACAGGCAGATACACACACACACACTACAAAACAAAACAAAAATCTGCACTTCCAAGGTACTAGGGAAAGAGAGAGCTTTACATACTTTCCAGTCCTGGCTGGAGAAAAACTTGAGATTAGCAGTATTCCCGGTCAGGGAACCATAAAAATGAAGAGGTTAACCCCCAAAGACGGTTAGGGTTGTTCTGGAGACCCCAAAATACTAATGTGCCGGGTCCTGCTGAATGAATTAGATTCTAGTCTTCTCAGCCAAAGAAAAGTAGTTTATTAAAAGTTTGCTTATATTAGACACAGAGTAAGTCTGTGCTAGGTTATTCTATAGTGCTCTCACTCATATGGAGGGAAGATGGGATCTTATATACAGAAAGTTGTGGGAGGAATCTAGGGGTGGTCTAGAGGAGGAGTTTGGAGAGGGTCTTCAGGAGGAGTTAATGAGGTCAATGAGTGATTAAGGGTGGGAAGTTGCTGAAGGCTACCTGGAGACTACAGATAATGGTGGGCTAGGCCAGTTCAAGGGTGGATTGATATTTTGATAGGCTCAAGGGTGGGAAGTCTAGTAACAGAGGTTTGGGCTCAGCCACAATGTAAGGCTTATGGCATCATGCAAATGCTTCATCAAATGGGATAATTTAATCAGAGTCCAAGGTGGGGCTCCCAGAGCCTATATCTCAAGGACTCAAGGAGAGCTCAAGGGGGCTCCCAGAGCCCATACCTCATCACAGGTATTCTGGTATCACCTAACCATCCCTGGAGAATTGTTTTCTGTTCAGTATCTTTTGATGAGGGTATTATCTCTCCCAGATTTGTGTTAAAACTCTCAACATTTCTCTTAGAAATGTTCTATTTTTGTATACATCTAAAAGAGAATATTCCCTAGTTTTACCCAGTCTATATGTGAAGCTCTTGACCTTCTACAAGTTGCCATCTGTCCAGCAGATAATGTATGTAGTTACCATTTTCTTTGGGAGAGGGGGCACTCCTATATGTTGGTCCACGTCAGTGTGCTTTTTTGTCTTTCTGGAATTGCAAGTTTTTAAAACCCAAGCTACCTGACAACATACTGCCACTGAGTAAATGCTTTCTGAGAGTTGTAATGATATGGAGTTATTTTTATAAGTCCAAATTAATCTATTTTGAGTTGTCTTTGACATCTAGTGAATGTCTTTTTCCTTAGCTAAGCTACTACAAAGTCAGAACTGACAGCTATCTATTTGGAGTGCATTCAGAACTTGAGAAGAAACACGGTGGGGTAGTGGATAGACAGCAAGCCTCAAAGCCAGGAAGATTTGGCTAATTTGGCTATTTGACAGTGGGCAAGTCACTTAAACTGTCAAAGTCCTAAAGAATATACTGACCTGTATTGGAAGAGAGAGTTTACTCATAGAGAAAGAAAGGAGTTCCTAGTACCAGTAATATCATAGGTTCAATCCCTATTCTTCAGGTTTTAAAGGGTCTTTGTACCCCCACCTTAAAAAGTGAACTCTTACATTTTCAATGATGTATAGACTCTGTTAGGCCACTTTATCAAAAGGCCTTTTCCTTCTTACAATTAGAGATAAGGCTTACTATGCAAATACCCTAGGGGCAAGCAACAAATGGTCTCATATTCATACTGTGATATAAACCATTGGTAATACCAGATTCTTTCCCGGGAGCAGGTTTTGATAGGGGAAAGGACAAAGAGATCCTTAAGTGCTGGGGGTGGGTTAGATGAGAGGACAATCTGATGGGCAGGGAAGAAGACCTGGGAGGAGCAGATTGGTTGCACTGAAGACAAAAAAGGCTACTTCATGATTTTGCCTAGGGCTGACCCTGCTTAGAAACAACCCTTCTTGCTTATGTACTTTGAAAGTAATTTGTGTCAGTTGTTTCCTTCATTAATTATTGCTCAGCCAAATTATAAATAATTTTTTTACTCCTTCCTCATATCAATTAGAATAAACAATAAGAATCATTTCAACTGCATGAGAATTAAGGATTTAACAACTCCTTTATGAAGAGGATTGGATGATTCTTTGCTATGAGATAAACACATTAAAAAGGGGGAACAAAACAACCTAATGAAGTCTTTAGCTAAATATTCAGAACCAAAAAATTAGTAGAGAGGGACAGATGCTAGAAACAGGAAATACTCTCTTACTAAACAGAAACAATTTGATGGAAGAAATCAGAAGAAATCCATGCTATGTGACCAGGGAAACAGAATGGTTAAAATTGGGGATCTCCTCTCTCTTGTTCTCCCTTTTGCTATCCCCACATATATCTTTTGTACACTGGATCCATGCATAAATACTATGAACAATTAAAACAATAAGAGGTATTTGAGAAATAGCAAGAAGAGGAAGTCATAAAACATTTTATGTTCTCCCCCACATTATTGTCTTTGCGTCTAATCTTTCTCTCCATTTCAACCTTCACACAGTTGCCAAATTGATATTCCTAAAACACAAATCTAACTATAACTTTCTTCTACACTAAAATCTTAAGTGGCTTGCTATTACTTTGAGGATAAACTGTAAGATCTTCAAGCTGGTTTTTTAAACCCTTCATAATCTCCCTCTCACCTAACTTTCCAGTCATTTCATATTCCATCCTCTGTTCCATTCAATCTGCTCTGCTAGCTGTTCCCTATAAAATAATGCTTCATCTTCTTTTCGTAGAGGTTGACAATGCACTCCCAACTCAGCTCTGAGCATCAAAACATTGCTCAGTAGCTAATTTTCACAGGAAGTCTTTTTTGGGGGCCATTTAGATTTTACTGACTCCCTGGGGTTTGAAATCAAAATTTTGCATTTACTTCTCTATAGACAACCGGTATTTCCTTAGTAGAATGTAAGCTCCTTCAAGACAGGAGCTAATGATTTCCCTTTTATTTTTGTCTCTACAGCTCCTAACACTATGCTTCACATGTAATGGTGCTTAACGAATATTAAATCATGCTGTTATTAAACAGATTTCTGTTGGTTGATTTTTTCTTAGGTTGTTTCAGATAAAACATCTGCAACTTTTTGCTTCATTTTTCTTTGATAGACTATTAAAAACTATTTTGAATTTAAAGAAGGATCCTAAAGATTTTGAATATTTTTTTTGCATATAATACTTGTCCAATATTATTGTTAGGAAAGCAGTCCTTAATATTTTAAAGATGTCTATTTATGTTTTTAAAATACTTAGATAATTAGGAAGAGAATAGCAAACCAAAAATAAGTTGCATTAAATATCTTTTTTGTGATGAGACATAAAAAGATATAGTATACCTTTTGTATTAGTGGGTATAGAGTTATACATATATTTATAGGAAAAAACCCTACACCCTCAGTTCACCTTCCTTGCTGTGAAGTGCCATCTAGTGTTTGTTAGTCTTTGTTCTCTATTCTGGCCTGATTTCCTCTGGGTTTAAAAAGTATAAATATGTTTAATGACATCAGCTTCTCAAACCATAACTTCTCAACAGTTAAAATTTTAATATTCTGTAGTTGGTTTTTGACTTAACATACCCTTCTGAAAAGGGTATATGTATTGTATATATGCTCCCCCAGAACTGAAAGCTTGCATCACCCTTGCATGTAATCTATTACCTATTTAGCTCGATTCTATTCTTTGGCCCCAAGAGGGCACCAAGCTTGTTCTTGTATGGAAGATGAAGCAGTCCGTTTCCCAGGGCCTAGAAATTCTCCGACATATTCTCTCACTCCTTTTATTAACCAGTTTCTTCCCTTGATAAGAAAGACTCTCAGGTTTATTTCAGGGAAACTGAGAAATATAAATTTTCACCGGGGATCTTTTCTACCTTTGAACGACCATCTGTACTAAGTCCTTTTCTGTTTAAAGGCACTGTCACCTACCCTTCCAGCTTTATGCCATTCTGAGGTCCTTTGCTTCTTATGGCAAATTAGCTTCCTTCTTTAAGGAAAAAAAAAGTCTTATTGATATCTGCTACCTTTTGGTCAAATGAGGTAATATTTGTAAAAACACTTGGTCTAGTAATTTTCACATAGTAGACACCTAATAAATACCCATTTCCTTCTCATCACTGTCATTTCCCAATACATCTCTCCCTTCTGCAGTCTTTCTTAACTAGAGAACCATTCCTCATTAATAAAAAATAATAAAAAGAGGAGAATAAAGCAGTTCAGGAAAACTAACTGACACATCATTGACATCTCTTAGTGTATTCACTGTCTCATCTCCATAGTCCCCCACTGCTGCAAAGAAGTTGAAAGAAGGGAAGTACATTATCATACCTTTTTTTCTGGTCATTATCATTTGGCAGCATTCAAGTTTTGTTGCTGTGGTTGAGTACATTTATATTCTTGTGGTTATTGTATGTATTGTATTCCCGGTTCTGTTTACTTTGTATCACTTATACAAATTTTTTTTAAGATATGATATTATATATATATATATATATATATATATATATATATATATATATATATATATATATATATATTAGAATATCCTCCCCCGCCTTTTCCTGAGACTGACTTTGCCTATTTTTCACTCAGATGGAAGTGGCCACTCATAAACCCGATCCCGATCAATATTTATTGGCATAGAAACTTTTACCTGCTCCATTATTTTTTTCTTATCTGGGCTAGTTTGCTTCTCTGCAGGTATTCCAGTAGCCCCCTTGTCCTGGAGGTTCACCATATTTGTGACAGACAGAACAGGTGGCTTTCTCCCTGCTACAGCTCAAAATTCCTCAATTTAAGTGATCTACCAGCTTCAGTTGTCCCAAGAAACACAGATTTCAGGTATGTTTGATCATACCTGTTTATATTACTTTTTATAATATATTTTACTGATATCTTCAAAGGAAACACAGGTGATATAAAACCAAAATACATTAATAAAGTCAAATAAAAAGAAAAAATTGTTTATCAAAACTAACCAATAAATTAAAAAGTTTAATGAACACAAACTTGGACAGACTTCAAGAGATAGTGGAGGATAGAAAGACCTGGCATATGGTCCATGGGGTCAGGAAGAGTCAGACATTACTAAACCACTGAAAAATCACAAAATAATGTTAAATGATGTATTCCATACCCATAACCCTTCAGCTCTGTAAAGAAGAGGGGTAGAATAACTTCTCATATCTCTTCTTTGGGACCAAGTTTTGTCATTATAATTCCTCTATATTCAGTTTCAATTGTTATGTTGTCATTGTTCTTTCAATTTATATTATTATTGTCATTGTGTATATTGTTTTCCTAGGTCTACTTATTTCACTTAGGCTCAGTTAATACATATCTACCATGTTTATCTATTTATCATTTTCATTATTTCTTAATGCACAGTAATATTCTGTTATAATCAGATACCACAATTTATTTAACCATCCCCTAAATGATGGCCATCTATTTTGTTTCTATTTCTTTGCTGCTATAAACTGCCATAAATATTTTGCTGTATGTTGGACCTTTCTTTCTATCTTTGCCTTCCTTTCAGTGGGATCTCTGGATTGAACAGAATAAATATTGTAGTCATTTTCTCAATGTAACCCTGTATTACTTTTCAGAATGTTTGCATTACTTCCCAACTTCACCAAGTGTGTTAGCATGCCTATCTTTCCACAATCCCTCCAACATTTATTTATACCCATATTTTGTCATCTTTTCCAATTTCCTGGGTGTGAAGTGAAATATTGGTTATTTAAAGTAAATTAGCTTTCTATGATTGACATTTGCAATAGGGAATACTGGTCAGCCAGCAGTTAGGAAGGGGCTCTCACCTGGACTGGGTATTTCAAAAATATTATATAGTATCTAGTTTTCTCCTGGGTGCTCAGTCAGAAGGAAAATAAACTCCTTATAGCTCTAGCTTATGTCACCATGGTATTTTAGTAGCTCACAGCTCTATGTACAAATGTCATGATTTAGTTCCAGGTTCTTGTCAGCTTTTGACCTGCCTGAAGGAGAACGGTG
Source organism: Gymnobelideus leadbeateri (assembly GCA_011680675.1). Taxonomy (NCBI): domain Eukaryota; kingdom Metazoa; phylum Chordata; class Mammalia; order Diprotodontia; family Petauridae; genus Gymnobelideus; species Gymnobelideus leadbeateri. The sequence goes on from WOXC01009206.1 coordinate 123,764, forward strand.
GCGATAATCATGAACAGATCCTGTAAGTTAAGCCTTTGTTGTTGTTCAGTTGTGTCCAAGTGTTGGTGGCTGCATTTGGGTTTTCTTGACAAAGATATTGGGGTGGTTTGTCATTTCCTTCTCTAGGTTATGTTATAGATGAGAAAATTGAGCGAATATGGTTAAGTGATTTGCCCAGGGTCACACAGCTAGTAAGTATCTGAGGTTGGATTTGAACTCAGGTCTTCTTAACTCCAGGTGAGATACTCTATCCACTGATCTAGCATTGAAATGTATAATAAATACTCAGCATTCAACCATTTAACTTACAAAACTTCAAGAATTCTTGTTATTTTATTAGTAACCTTATTTTCACTTTCATGTTGGCAACCAAACACATTCACTGGTACTCTTAAGCATTTGGCCTCCCCTGATGCCTGTGCCATTTCTGGCCAGTGCTGCCTCTCCTCTCCCTTGCATTTTATGGGATATTTAATGGTTACTGTGTTAGGAAAAGTTCATGTTATCAAAATTAATATTTTGTTATAGAGAACTGTATACTGAAAATATATTTTTGGCAATCTCTATTGAAAAATTACAATTTTTGGCAGTTCTGGAACCTAACGCCCTACTTCCAATCGGTCCAAGGGATCAACATTTGTGCGGTTTTCTAGGAATATTACCTCTGTGAAAGTTGAAGATTGACTGTGTATTTATTTTTTATATATTGTCTCTCTTGGTTGCATGTAAGTTCTATGAAGGCTGGGACTATTTCCGTTTTGTCTTAGTATCTCCATCCAGCACCTATACATACAGAGATACATACATACATGCATAGCATATAGAAGGTGATGGGGGAAGTTTGGAGGAGGAGTAGACATGTGACAGAAAGGAAATTTGAGTTGAGGAAACAGGGACTTCCTTGTTAAGTAAGTACCAAAAAATGATCATTGGCAAATAGAAAGAGAGACTTCCTTAAACACAAATTCATTGAGAGGAGAATGAAAAGATTGGTGGGGTGGGGAAGGCCTTGCAACTTGACATATGGGATTACCATGAGTCTACTACCATAGAAGTCACCTCTGGAGGAAGAAAGCAGGCTAGAGTAGGGCTAGGGAGGAACTCACCTGTGATATGGCTTAGGTAGGGGAGGAGGAGGAAGTAGGCCATCTGACAGCTTCCTATTTTACTTAATTATTCATGCTAACTAGGTGCTAAGCTCAGCTGTTTCTGTATGTAGAAAAAATGCAAGTGCTGTCAGTGCCTTTTAAATTTCTAAATCCTGGAAAAAAGCCCCAGTCACCCCATCCAAGTATTAATTCTAAAAGCACTGTATTATATTCATGGACTTCATTGGCACAGATTCATGGGTTAAAGGCATTTCATGCAGTGGCACTTCTTAATGTTGGTAAGGGGGATGTGTTATAAAAATGCTACAAATGGCAATTTTGCCTCCTCTCTGCCTTTATCTGTCTGCATTGCTCCCATCCAGAAATTAATCTGACCCAAGTAGTAGACATTCCAAATGTAACTCACCACAATAATTCAGAATGGGGAGATAGAAATCTATTTGTACTCTGAAAAACAAGAGGCAGGCATGCCATTTTATGAGACTTAGATCTTTTTGAAACCACTCTTAACAAATTCTAGGTTGGATAGAACTCCTTCAAAATAGTAGCTTCATTCTGTTGCACCATATTTTTTCATTTAGGTTTTCCGTGTAGAGAATTGGCTGCTGTATGCTCCACTCGCTTCAAATCTAAGCCTTGACTGTTGCTTCAAGAAAATTCAGGGCAAATATATCAGCAAACATTTCCTGATTTTGTGAGATCAAGCTGGCTATGAAATAGTGTGAAAGCAAGCAACGAGAGCTCCATTTGTTCCTTATTTAAAATTAGTTTGGACAGAACACAGTGTTTGAGAGTGTAGTGAAGAGAATAAGTCTGTTCTAGGATTAGGGAATAGACTAAAATGAGACATCTTTTCTAAGACATCCAACTTTTCCCCCCCTAACTTTTAGTAATTCATCTAGTATTCCTGAATTCTCAAATGATAAGCCTGGCACATAAAGTCTCTGTAAGGCAGCGATATGGAACAGTTTCTGATGTTTGAAGTACACAGTGGAGTATGAGAAGGCACAGAATATTCTTGTTCATTGCCAAATTTTGCTCTTTCCTGGTATTCTTTGGGCCCTCAAAGTACCTTGGATCCAATAAGATGCCAAGTAGCTTAGGACTGGCTTCAGGAGGTAAAGTCTGTCTAGGGGTCTGGTTAGTTTTACTCCATCTGGAAGGTGACCCCTTGTCATACACTTGCACATGTGAGTCCAAAGCTTATCAGATTGTGAGGAACCACACTGTGTGTGTACGTGTGTGTGTGTGTGTATGTGTGTGTGTGTGTGTGTGTGTGTGTGTGTTTGCGTGCACAAATGTGCCCATGTGCTTCATGAGGAGTTTGAAGTGTTATGGCCAAATTATGTGAGCTGAATTAAAATGTGATCCAAGCCCTTAGCAATGGTATCTGAGGATTTAGACTCTAGCTGGGAATAAGGGGAGGATGAAAGACTCCTCATACCTCCTTTTAAGTTTGGCATTCAGGGACACACCTGCTTTGAACATAAATAAAAGTCCCTTTAAGGCAGGGGTTCTTAACCTGTGTAGTCCATAGACCCCTTAAAGGTCTGTGAATTTAGATAGGGGAAATTTATATCTTTATTTCAATATAATTGGTTTTCTTTATAATTTTATATATTTTATTGTATGCATTTAAAAACATTATTCTGAGAAGGGGTCCTTAAGGCTTCATCATGACGCAAATAAGGTTAGGAATCCCAATTTCAGGGCAAAGCGGTTGTCAAGGTCTCATAGCTAATATAGCTAGGAGCAAACAAACTCCTCAGAGAGAGTTCAGGTTCTCCTGAACCAGCATCTTTGACAGTTCTAAAAGGAAAGAGAGCCATAGTACTCCCTACTGAATTATTCTTAGCTCTATAGTGAACCCTAGATAACAATTGTTTATACTTCAATACACAGAGGATCCGTCATTTCATTCATGTAGGCTCTCCCTCTGCCAACACTGCTACATAGTAGATGGTTTTTGAGAATTCCTATGGCCAAAAATTCATCACCGTCTTGCCAATGTGGTAATGAACGTCTCTGATTTCAGCTAGTGTGGTCCTGGGAGGATACACACAAAGTCCATTACTGAGATTGCACTCTAAGACTCTCTGACTTGGGAGCACCTGCTAGGGCTTAAGATCCATGGGTTCAGCTTTCAAGAACCCAAGGTAACTTCCACACTCTAATGAGGCATCAGAGTAGCCTTGAATGGAGGGAAATTATACTGTGGTTAATTTTACAGTGGCAGTCAGTCAACAAAGCTCACTAAGATATTATTTATGTATATATTTTCTTCATTGACAGAATGTACGCTCCTTGAGGTTAGGGCACTATTTCATTTTTAGTTTGGTATCCCCAGGACCTATGCACATTCAGTAATTAATAAATGCTTGTTGATTCATTTACTGTAGGTTTTAGCAGCGACACTAATAACATAGTAGACATTTAGGAGCAACACTTAATCTGTTTAAATTTTTTTTTTCATGACAGAGATTTCAGGAATACAATAAGAAAAAATGAACTTGTTTTTTTAGTAATAAGAAAATTTGAATGTAACTGAGTGATTACTTTGAATACTGGGTAATTAGATTTTTTATTATCTTCATTGATTTCTATAAGTCTCTGTAAAAGTTCCTCTAGTCCAAAAAGTATTAGAGCAGTTAAGGCAGCAGTTCTCAAAGAGTGGTCTTGGGAATGCTAGGAAACCCCTAGACCCTTACAGAGGGTCCACAAGGTCCAAATTTTTAATACTATTAATCATGAATATACTAAATAGCAATAGCTACAATCCACATCAATAAAAACTCTTTGGAGTTTTAAATATTTTTTAAGAGTGTGAAGGGATGCTGAGACCTGTTGAATTAAATATAGGTTATATTTAAGGAATAGATCTTGGCAAACTAGGTTAATGTATAATCAACCCCTATGTGGAAAGCGTTGAGTAGAAATAGTCAATAAACTTGAATCAGTGAAACCTGACATATCTGCTTCTCAGAATTTAAATGAGTCACTTGGTGAAATTCTATAGAGAGAACAGATAAAAAACTCTATAGATTCTTTTGGAAAAGCCTCCTAGTTGGACTCTGGATTCTATTTTCCATGTCCTTGTGACTAATGTTTGCAACTAATAATAGTTGGGGACAGATCCCACTGGAACAGATATCATCTGTAGTTTTAGTACAAATTAACCCAGTCATGTGATTTTCATCAGGACTTGACATTTTATTTACTGTTGCTTGAGTTAGAAAAGGGTTTCCCCAAAAGATCATAAGGGAAACCTGCCAACAGAGGAAATGGTGGGTAAGTGGTACCTGCTTAGTATTCAGATTCCTGCTATTCAATCTAAAATGACAAGAATGTCAGAACACACACACACACACACACACACACACACACACACACACATATCTGTGCTAAACATCATCAACTCTTGGATGATACTTCTGTTCCACACCAGTGCAGCTTGTAGAATATTTATTTGGCAGTGAAAAAGGTCACAGTTTTAAGGCAGTTCAGAAACCAAATGTTCTAGTAATATGGCAGATTTCTAACAAAGCACCCCCTTGGCTTGACTGGTTCTGGGCCTGTGCTGGATTCTGCTTTTAGAACAAGCTTACCCCCTAAGTATACTAATGAGGAAACCAACATTGGCTTGTAAACTGTAGAATCAGAGGTCTTCATAAGAAGGAAACTATTTATGCTACTAACTGAACTTAAAAAAAAAAGCCTACATTAGATGTGACATATGTAGAAGCAATAGAAAGAGTGCCTGGATCACCTCCTCCCTACCCCCACGTTCCTGCCCCCCCCCCCCCCTTTTTTCACACTCCCAAGTATTTTTTTTTTTTTTAGGAGCATTTGTAGAAACCTGGACTAAAGCAGAAAACCATCTCTTTAATTATTTTCCACAGAATGTCTCTTTAGTGCCCCCTGTTGCTCACTAAAATATTGTGGCTCAGATGGAATTAATGTTTCAGAAGGGTTTGAGTTCCTCAGCTTTTTCTCCCATTTTTGCACCGCAGTCCGAAATGATCCAGGAAGAGATCCTATGGTTGATTTCAAAAGAAATCTCACAGACCTAGGAGAGCTAGTTTAAAGGAAGCATATTCACTCTACCTACAGCAAACATTTCATGGTGCAGCCCTCTGTGTTGCTAGGAGCTGCTGATTTCAGAATCTTAACTAGCCACGTTTTCTGTTTTGATAAAAGCAATCATAAGCATTTTAGAGACAAATCATAAAACTGCTTACTTAAAGTCAGAAGAGATTTGAGGAAATCAATGCATCTGTGGGTTTGTGGTTTCAATGTTTTTATAACTATTAAGATGCTAATTACTAGTACAAGAAACAGTTAAAAATCGAACAAATTATCAGCAGAGTTTGCACCAGCCTAGTCATTGTAAACTAACCTATTTGGCTTACTGTATATATTATATTTATTTTTACTTCTCTTGGGTATATTAACTGAGTCTAGTTTTATTCATTAAAGACTCAGATTGTGCTTATTTGGTTAACATCTGTTAGGACAGGGGGGGTCTTACTCTTAATTGGTACCATCTGGAAAGGAGAAAGAAAACACACAAGATGATAGCTAATAGAGGGGAGACCTAGCACTTCTGTACCTTGCAAACACTTGATTTTCACTCTCAATGTTTATGTAATATATTGGGGATGTATTTTTATGTTATTTATCTGATATCCTTTAAAATACTTTACATGGAGAATTAAACTTTGAAAGTCCACCAAGAAGGCATTTGGGGCCTGCAAGTTGTTGTTCAAGCTACTGATAAGCTCTCTTTTTTGTTCTTTGTGAATATAGAATATCTTCATTTCCACAGTTTCTTCTTTCCCTGTTCCCCACCACTTATTCAGCACTTGTTTCTTCTCTAGCATTGGTTTCCATAGCTGCACGCAATCACACTCTCACACAGATGCCATTCTGTGTTCAAAGCACTGAATGCTACAGGGCATATTAGTGTTTTTATGCTTTGGATCTATCTTTATGTAATTTGAGAGCTCATTAATAGATACCATTTTGTGTGATTAAAAAAAAAAAGAAAACTAGTACATGACAATCTTATAAGGGAAAAATGGAGTGAGTAAGAACAAAATGACTTTCTTGTCATTATGTAGATTACAGTCTAGAGATGAGTGGAGACCAAATACTCAACCTGATGGGGAACTGTAGGTTGGACCAAAGTAATTCTCCTTACTCATTTCTTTATTGGGTCACAGTAAGCATTAATCAGCCACGTAAATGCATTATTTGGGAATATTCAGATTTATTTTTCTTGATATAGAGTATTTCATTACATAACCATTTTTGTTCTATTTAATTCTTGCTCATCTTAAAATCTTGGACATGATGGCTATCTCTTTGGGATGAGATGTGTTTAACCAATCTGTGTCTGTAGTCAAAATAGGCTCTTATGTCTGCCAGCCTGATAAAGGTGACCTGAAGTACTTTCTGCTCTTTTTGATGAACCCTTAACTCTGCCTTCAAAAATCCCCAGATCTTTGATAATCTAGAGCACTCAGTCTCTCTCTCTCATTTTAGTTATATGTGTAAAGTTACATACATAAGTATATATATTTCTTTATAAATATATGTATTTTATATATAATATAAATTATATATAAAGTTATAAATAAACAAATGCATGTATATGCATAAACCATATGCATATGCATGTATCTTTATATATATATATATACATATATATATATATACAATTTAAGATTTGAAAATTGGAACAACCACTTATCATTATTAATAATGAGTTGGGTTTTCTATTAGTAATAATGCCAGTGGTTAAATAAAGCTCAGGTAAAATGCTGAATTTTCAAAGTCAACTATTTTTCAGGTTTTAACACAGGCTAGAGACTCCTGCCACCCACAGACTTTTTTGAATACATATGTCTAAGCATAAGTAGAAAAGGAGTTGGAGATATTGTTATTCTTTTCAGAAAAGGATCCAAGGATAAAAATTTACATTAGATATTGTAAATGAAATAAGATAAGAATTAATCTTTTGTGTTGGTCTAATGTTTTTAGTATTATTTCTCCAGATCCTTATGCTTCTAGCTAATATGCAGTGGAACATGCATTTTGAGATATTCTCTAATGTACAGGCAAATTATTGTATTCTCCAGGTGGGAAATTACTGCAAATTACTGGCATTTTCTGGGACCTCAAATTATTCCAGGTCCAATAATTGGCTAATTATATCAAGATTGACTTCAGCAGGTAAGGTCTGTATAGGAATTTAGACAACCTCATTCAATCTGGAAAGTAGCCCTGAACCATAGACATTCATATTTCAGTTGTTGATTTTCCAAAACAAAAATAGCTGGAAGCTTATACATGGACCTTTATTTGAACTCACAGATATATTCCACAGTTTATTGTTTTTGGTTTATATGTAAACATTATATCTATATTATTAACATTAAGCCTCTAGAAGTAATGAAGTCTAGATGTTTTTTAGAACCACCAAGCACACTTACCTACATCCCTGGGGCAGCTAGATGGTGAAATGGATGGAATGCCAGCCTGGGAGCCAGGAAGACTTGTCTTTTTGAGTTCCAGTCTGGCCTTAGACCTTACTAGCTCTATGACCCTGAGCAAGTCCCTTAACCCTGTTTGCCTCAGTTACCTCTTCTGTTAAGTGAGCTGGAGAAGGAAATAGCAAACCACTCCAATATATTTGCCAAGAAAACCCCAAATGGGATCGCCAAGAGTCAGACATGACTGAAAAAATGATTGCACAGCAAAAGTTTCTCATTACCTTACATCTTTTTTCTTCTGTGATATTTTATGAAAGGATTCCTCCTTCTATTTTCTTTCCCCCTTTTGCCTTTACTCTTTGATTGGCAAGGATTTCTATTGTTTACTGACTGAGGTAGTTTCTGGGTAATTTCAACTTCCTTGATGTGGTGACTTTTTGCTCCAGTTAAACTTTTCCAAATAATGGTGATAATATTTTAGCTTTTGTTACTTTCTCAATTTTCATAGGTGACAGTTTGTTTAAATATAGTTCGGGGGTTGCTCTAATCACATGTAATGATGCTTCAACTGTTTCCTTTCTTCTAATTTGCTATTCATTTTGATATTTGCTCCAAGCAGTGGATAATTTACTGTCAACAGCTGTTACATTTTCTTCTTCCATTTCTTAATCCTAAACCACATTTTCCATTTTTTCCCCCACCAACTTCCCCTGTGAACATCTTTGCACAGAAGTCATTGAGTATCAAGGTCATATTTACTTAATTTGGAGAATATTGTCTTGGTCTTTATAACTATACATCTCCATTCTCTCCAACAGAGCTTGGCAATAAGCTGCAATTATTTTCATGGCATTTATTTGCTTAGGTTCATTGTACACAGTGAGGTGAGAGATCAAAAGTCTCATAAAATGATTGCCATCTTGTACATGCTCTTTTTTTCCTTCACTTTTTTAAAAAATGGAAAACCTGTGAGCTACTCTTCCACTGGGAAAATTTGTTTTTTAAAAAGATGGTAGATGCCCTTAGTCTTCTGTTTGGTTTGGCAAAAAAAGTTTATGCTAAGCTATTGTTGTTATTGTCTTCCAAATTTTTGTACTTGGCAAAACTACATAGTGAATGCTCAGTGAGGTGGTCTCTGAGCCCTTTCAGCCCTTTTCTCATGGACTCTATTCTGTTTTGGCTAAACTTTTCCAAGAAATGGTGATATTGAGAGTCGATGTCTTAATTTTTGTCTATTTCCCATTATTCAGAATCAACAGCTCATTTAACAATTCAGATTGGAACTGCTGAAATTGCTTATGGTGTCTTCTCATCTTTGTTCTTCTAATTTAGTATTGATTTTGACTTTTGCTTTAATCAGTCAATGATTTGTCTGCATGTAGACAGTGCATTCTGAGGCTTTTCTAGTTTGCTATAGTATAGTTAATTTCATGTTTTATAATGTTATTTTTCATATGCCAATTCCAGTGTTCCTAATGTAGTGGAATGAGTACAAGCCTTTGGCCTTTTAATTTTTTGATATCAAATGATATTTTCCAACATAATTTTCTACTGTCCTTTTCCTGTGCTTTGAAGTCACTGACCACCAACACATGTATTGATTTAGTCCAGAGGACCGTAAGTTCTTTATGGAATTTCTCTAATTCTTCATCTGTTCCAATAGATGTTGATACATTTTCATTTTCATGTTGGCCTACTTGCTTTCACTTTGGCATGAGTCTTCAATGTAAGATGGTAAGGCAGCTCTAAAAATAATGCATTTTGTTGCCTATACATGGAAAGCAAGTCAACCAGCTCCTGTGTTATCCCCTATGAGGGGAGCTGTCTTCTCATTTAGTAACAACTTCTTTGTCTTTTTTCATTTATAGTGAGAATGTCAATACAAATGTTGTCTGGTTTTCTGGAAAGGGGAAAAAATCATTGACTAAATAAAACAGTTAGCTTATTAGTTATTGAAATATATAAGGTTTTTAAATAAAGAAATCTTAAATTTTTCAAACATTCCTCAACAGTTCTAATGAGATGTTCTATCTGTTGATATATCAGCTCACTAGTCATTGGAAAAATAAGGTACATTAAAAACAACAATACTAAACTAATATTTTCAGGTAGTCCAAGCTACATTACATGATCATTTGTATCCTCCATGGATTTTTTCCCACCATATTAGGACTTCTTGACTATGCTTTCTCTGTATTTTTAATGGACCTGAGAAAATATTAAAACGAAGGAAATGTTTTTGATGTTTAATTTTTCATTCTGCCCTGCTGATTAGTACAGGGAAATGTGGGAAACTTGAGGGCAGTAATTATGAGGTAAGTAGTTAATGTTGGAATAGGGTGTAGGATCCTTTATCTTTGAATCATATTTCTATACTTCCTTTGGCGATTGTATGTTTTGAAACAAAATTTAAAAGTATACCTATGAAGACTCTGTGTAATATACTAGGTTATGTTGTTTTTTTGGAAAAAGTAAGTCGCTTAAATTCATTTTTCTGTAACTGTAAAATGAGGATTAAAACACCTTCAGCCTACATATCTCACAGTGTTTTTATGGGAACCAAAAGAGACTGGATATGTACTGGACCTATGATTTTATTGGCATAAGATACTCCCACATAAGGAAACTTCCTTTGTTAATAAAAGAATCTACTTTGCAAGTTATAGTTTAACAAAGTTGACTAGAGGATTCAGAGGTTGAATGACTTCCCTGAGCTGTGTCAAAAGTGGGCCTCGAGCCTTGTTCTTTCTGGTTCTATGTTGCTTCTACTTTGGGAACTAAATATACGTGGAAAGCACTATGTAAATTCCACTTGCTATTATGAAAGGGACACGTTTTATGCATTTTTAAGTATGCTATATCAGACAGAGGTGTGGTTGGATGGCTCAGTGGATAAGCCTGGAAGTCAAGAAGACCTAAGATCAAATCTGGCCTCAGATACTAGCTGTGCAACCCTGGGCAAGTTACTTAAATCTGTTTGCCTTAATTTACTGGAGAAGGAAATGGCAAACCACCAAAGTAGCTTTGTCAAGAAACCCCATGGACAATAGGGTTCACAGGGTCACAAACAGTTGGACCCAAATGAACGATGGAGTAATGACAATGTCAGGTGGACTTAAGGTTCTGTCATTCTTCTGTTTAAATTATAGCTATTTTTAATGATTGTATACTGACCCTATTATCTTTTGTGTGGGGGGGCAAGGAGGTTGTAGTGGAGGGGCCAGTGTATGAAAATAGCAAGTTTTGTTCCATATGAAGCAAGAAAAAAATTCCATAGGCTAGGTTTTTTGTTTTGTGTGTGTGTTAAGTGTCTGAGGCTGGATCTGAACTCAGGTCCTTCTGACTCCAGGGCTGACGCTCTACTCACTGTGCCACCTAGCCACCCCTTGTTTTTTTTTTTGTTTTGTTTTATTTTGTTTTTAGTGAAGTATGTGTTAAAAAAGAATACTGTGTTTGTATCTTTATCTGTTTTATGAGTTGCTATGGCCATAACGCCTTTCCTTGGTTGCCTGCCTTCTGATGATAAGGCTCTCCATACACAGTGAGACTGTTCCTTCAACAGAGGGCTCATCCTGGCATTGGCTCATACTTGAAGGCTCTCTGACTTGTTAGACCCTACCAGAACTTCTGGCCTAATCTGTCGGGGGGGGGGAGGGGGGCTTCTGATAAACTAATGATTGAGAATCTAGAGCTACTTCCACAACTGTCTTGCCTTCCTGTTTCTATTGGCCTTGCTCAAAAATGGATAATCCTAGCTATCAATCAATGAATAAGTATTGACTGGTATTGTGATTCTGCCTGCTAGAGTGTTGTTGTGGATACTAATGAATTAATATTTCCCCTTCTAACACAGTGCTTGCATTTTGTGCACCTCTTCTAGGAGATTCCTTAAAGCCAAAGGACACCAGGACCAGGTAAAGGAGCTATTTTTTCAGCAGATAGATGTTTTGTGACCCTTTCAAATCATAAGCATCAGAAGGATGTTTGCCATGTCTATTTGCATAACTTGTATTTATATTTCACCTTTATTATTGGCAAGGATAATAAACTACAACATAAACATAGTTCCTCACTAAGACCTTAGAGGGACCGATATCACCAAATATCAAAACCCATAAGGCTAAAATATCAGAATGAAAGGAAACATTCAGTAAGGCATAAGAATGTTTTCTCTAGAGGATTAGAACCTAAAATAGTCCAGTATTTGATTAGACTTTTCATACAGTTCTTTTGGAATCATTTAAGGATAGCCAAAGTCCCTATGAAAGTAGTTTCATCTTGTATTTCAGGAATCTTTATTTATATCCTTTGCGGATGCAAATGTTGATGCAATAAATAATAATAATAACAGCTCATATTTATAGAGCACTTCAAGGTATACAAAGTGCTTTATAGATAGCTAAGTTGGACAATGAATAGAGAGATCTGGGTATGGAGTTAGGAAGACACATCTCTTCAAATCTGGAGTTCAAATCTGGTTCAAACACTTTCTTGCTGTGCAACTCTGGCCAAGTCACTTAAATGCTGTTTGCCTCAGTTATCTCATTTGTAAAATAGGTATAATAATAGCAGCGGATTGCTATGAGTATCAAATGAAATAATGTTTGTAAAAGTCTTAGCACAATGCCTGGCACATAGTAGGCACTATATAATTGTTTTTCCCCTTCTCCTTCCCCTTTATCACATTTGTTCCTCATAATAATTCTGTGAGGTAGGTGCTACCTTTGTTATCATTTTGCAGATCAGGCTCAGAGGGAACATGACTCTTTTAACACCCTAGTCAATTGTTTCCATGAGTTGTTATGGCTGGGAGAAAAAAAAGTCCACCACCTCTCGATTTATTTATTTTTAGCTAAGCAAGTCCTTGGTGGACATGGTCTATTGTCAGACTTATTCTCTAAGCATTGTAGTAGATCCTTTAAGGACTTTGAGTTCTGTTGACCTACCTTTCAAGGCCAATGCTATACCATAAACTGGAATTGAACTAAAGCTTTAGGGAAAATATACACAAATAAAAATGGTATGCTGAAGAAGAAATATTTGCCTATTTCCCCTTGAAATAGAGTTTAGAAAAAAAAGAAAACCAACCAGTGAATTGAAGTTTCTGGTTGATAGGCTTCATAGGCTCTTAGAATTAAGGCTAAAATTTTGGATGTTAGAGATTATCCAATAAAACTCTCTAATTTTAGAGCTGAGGAAATGGAATTCCACAGAGATTAAATTTGCCCAAGGGTATGTAGGTAGTAAGTAGCTCAGCCAGGATTTGAAATCAGGTTTTCTGAATCGAGATTCAGGATTTAAGTGCTGTCCACAGAATGAACGTGGCACTGTATCAAGATAAATAAAGTCCTTATTATGTGCCAGGTGTTCGTGGTAGATAACAAAGACAAAAGGATTAGGGGAAGGGGTGCAGATTACAATATATACACCAGAGGCGGAGCCAAGATGGCAGAGTAGAAACAGCCCGCCCAAGCCACTCTCCCCCCAGATTACCTCCAAACTATGTAAAAGGGGACTCTGAACAACTTCTGAAGCCCCAGCACCCACAGAATGACACAGAGAAGCTAACCTCCAGGTCTTAAGATTAAATGTTTCAAATATATATAAATACTATTATTAATACTCTTTTGCTTGTAATTGGGGGATAAGATGTGCAGGCATTGGGACACAAAGATTCACCTTCCTCTAATGGAAAAGTCAAAGGGGGTATGGGAGAAGATATGGGAAAGAGCAGATAGGAGGAAGCGATATCTTGTGGGACTGCTATTCTGGGATGGTGAGTAGGGGAAAAACTGGGGGGGGGGAGGGAATAATTGTAACTCAAAATCTGGCGGAAATGAATGATGTAAAGTTAATAAAGCATTTGTTTAAAAAATATATATATATACACCAATAACTATAATATAAGATAGCAAGTGATGGTGATAGAAGAGACATGGATGAAATCATCCATGAATATTTGAGGAGGAGAGAACACTTTGATCTGGGTAGTTTAGGTAAGTTACAAGCAGCATACTGAACCTGAGCTAAGCCTTAAATCAAAATGACCCATTCCTAAACTACTCTTGTGAAGAAGGAGAGGTAATGAGGGAACAGAATGGGATAAGGAGAGAAAGGATGCAATAAAGAGGGAACAGTAGAAAGTTTCAGTGAACTTTCAACATTTCCTACTTAAAAGTACAAAAACCAGGCAATTCTTATTAAAAACCATTTGTTTATGGATATGCTATGTCTCCAGAACTGCATTCGAAATTTTTTCTTGTTATAGAAGGCCTGGTGAGAATTGACAGCTGTCAGTCAGTTGGCCACCAGCAACTGTCTAGCCAGTAAGGAAATGAACATGTTGGTGGGAAGATTACACCAGAAAGGTCAAACTGAAATAGAAAAGGGGACCACTAAACTATACCTAAGCACACCTGTGGGCAACATATTGACTTGAAAAGCCACATACTAATATTATTTTTATTGTATTTTAAAAATATTTCCCAATTGCATTTTAATCTGGTTCTGAACTCACTCATGAATATTGTGGTCTGCTTGTGGCTAAAGTACCATGCTTTTTACTTCTCTGGTTTATACCAAGAGACCATATTGTTTGTTTTCCTTATACAGCATCTAGAACCCTCTCCTTTAGTTATGGGTCTTACATATTAGAAAATGTCATAGTCGAAAGAATAACCATAGACCCTAACTCTCCATAGATGTGAATGAGACCAATGAATAGCTAATAAAGTTTGTGTGAGAAATTTTGTTTTATCCTTAGAGAATGATCACCAAGCTCCCCAAAATTATCCTCACATAAAATATAGTATAGTAGGTAAGTCCTGCTGAATGGAACTAAGGAACAAATTAAAAGAAAAGCAAATAAATCCTCATAGGTCTGTGGGAATCTCTCACACCATTTTTTTATGATTAGTGGCAAGCAACTGACAAAAAAAATCTTATGGCATAGTTAAGACAAGGGAAGAGCTGGAGGGATAAATCTCCAAAGTTACACCAGTTGTCTTCTGGTTTTTGTCATTTGAGAATAGGGTATCTTCTAGCTACTTAATGGGAAGACATTGTCATCTGCAATCCACCTTTTCAAATTAAATAAGCAATAAGGCAATATGGTACTTATTATTTGTGTTTCAGTCAGAAAACTAACTATAGTTTTGGTATAACATTCAAGTTTATCTCTTATTTTGGAAAGAGCTGATAAAATTCCATTCCTTAATAAGATCCTGTATACTTGGTGATTGTTTATGGCTGAAGAGTGAATGGTCACAATTTTGAAACATGTATGTTTCCCTGACACTGGAGCAGAGCTATTTTCTGTCTAGGAAATTTGTCATTTTATAGGGATTTCAGTATTTGTCTAAAATGCTTGAACTTCACGGGAAACAATCCAATAATACCAGTCACCCAGGGAGAAATATTTGTATATACAGAGGGAATTTAACCTCAAACATTCAGTTCACCTGTTCACATGTGATTTAGATTGCTCCAGGCTCTTTGGCAGACTGAATGCTGACACCCTTTGAAGTTTAAAGAGACCCAGCAACTGGTCTTTGGAGGCATATGATGTCTTTTTCAGCCTGTCAATGGAACGCCAGGTAGCAAAATTAAGCCCCCTGAAGATTTTTGTATACTTGTAGGCAGGGAAATTCTGCAAGGCTCTCTTTCACCTAACACTCAAGAGGGACTACATGTGAGTTGCTGGTCTAATTGACTGATTGTAGTGCATGACACCCAGCATCTGCTCCCCAGGGTTGAGTGACAAGGACATGCCTTACTTTTATGAATAAGGAATTCATGAGAAAGTGAATTAGTCTCAACAACCCATTTATGCCACTTTTAAGAACCTGATGGGCAATGACCAGTTCTAGTGATTCACTTAATAAAATGCCACTTTTGTTTGAATTGTATTTGATGAAGTAGGTGAAATGGGAAGAGAGTTCAGAATGAAGTGGAAAGAGTTTTGGATTTGTGATCAGATCTGTCACAAGTCATTAAACTATTCTAGGCTTCAATTGTCTCTTTTGTAGTGAAATGAAGGGTGGGACTAGATAATCCACATTAAAATATAAAATTCTAAGTCAGGATGGTTTCATTCTTTGTACTTGCTTCTGCAGAGCATAACATAGTACCTAGCATATTGTAGACATTTAATAAATATTTGATTGATGGATAATATCTGAGATGTCTTTCAACTATCATTCTTTGAGTCTTCTTGTTTTGGGTCATCCTCTGGTTGTTTGTTTGTTTATTTATTTTTTGTTTTTGGTCAATTGCATGTGTTTACTTTTTGAATGCCCCTTAGATATATATCATTGTAGAAAGACTAATGATATTCTCTGATTTGAAGAAATTTAAAATCCAAAATCTTAATAGGAACTCCTTTTTCAAAATGGCAATAGAGGGAGAAAGAATACAAGTTTAGAAAGTGAAACAGAGACAAAGTAAAGCTGTGAAAAAAATGAAGGAAATTTTGTGTTTTCAAAATTATGTTATTAGGGAGAGGCAGCCTGGTATAATCCATTGGGAGTTGACTTTGGAGTCAGGAAAGGTTCAAGTCCTGCCTTTGACATGTACTTACAATGCGGCCCTGGACTAGTCAGTTATCCTCTGGGTGGCTGAGGTAATTCTTTAAAACCCCAAGTCTCAGAAGCATTGCCAGGTACTAATGCATGTTATGGGGAGTTTCCTTATTTGAAGTTTTCTATACTAAAGAAATCAGACGTCCATCTCGTCTCATCATTGTGCTGGTATTTCTTGGTAGGGAAAGAATAGTGTTGAAAACAGTTTTAGTAGTAGGAAATATTTCCTATTAGCCATTCCATAGGCTTCCCTTGAAAAAGTTCACAGGACAAGAGATCTAGACAGAAAGAACGCTCAGAAATGATCTTTCATTTTGTAGATAATAAAAATGGAGACCCAGGAAAATAAAATACCTTGCCCAAAGTCATACAGGTAAAATGTACTTAAGAAACAAGTTAAAATACTCCCTTCTCAGTGATATTTTTTTTAAACAAATACTTTATTAACTTCTGTTTTACATCATTCATTTCCGCCAGATTTTGAGTTACAATCATTTTCCCCCCATTATTCCCCTACCCAACCTCCCAGAATAGCAGTCCCACAAGATATCGCTTCCTCCAATCTGCTCTCTCCCATACCTTCTCCCATACCCCCATCGACTTTTCCATTAAAGAAATCTTTGTGTCCCAATGCCTGCACATCTTATCTTTATAAGCAAAAGAGTATTAATAATAGTATATATATTTGAAACATTTAATCGAGAATTATCAGATCCATTTCCTTCTTGTCACCCATTTTGTTCAGTATATGTTGTACATGTCTAGCTATGCAAAACATTATCATAGTAGATATATTGTACAAGGCTGCTTATAATTCCCTCCCACTCATCCCACCCCCCACCTGGTCCATTCCCTACATGATCCTGTCCCTCTTCTATAGTGGGTACTTCCAACCTCCCCTCACCCCAAGGATGCCCTCCCATCCATCATCCCTCCTTTCATCCCCCTTCCCCCTATCCTGCTGCAGGTTGAGATATCCCATTTAGTATGTATGTCATTTTCTCCCTGAACCAAATTCAATGTGAATGTGGTTTTGCCTTTTTAGCCTTCCTTATTCTCCCCCTCCTTTGCAACCACTTCCCCTTGCTTCTTCTACATGGGATAGTTTACCCTACCCTGTCTCTCCCCATCTCCTCTTGCCACTTTCCTCTCTCACCTCATATTTTCATCCCTTGAGTATTCTCCCTTCCCAACAAATTCAACCTATGCCCTCTATCCATATATAACTGTAACCATATACACACACATTCACATATGTATTCATATGACCACACCCCCTTCTTCCATTATTTTCATAGTGAGAAAGATATCATCAGTCACAGTTATTGCTTTTCCATATAGGAATGTAAATAGTTCAACTTTGATAAGTTCCTTTTGATTTCTTTTCCCTGATTACCTTCTCAGGCATCTCTTGCTTCTTGTGTCTGGATGTCAAATTTTCTATTCAATTCTGGTTTTTTCCTCAAGAATGCTTGAAAGTCCTCTATTCCACTGAATGACCATATTTTCCCCTGAAACAAAATACTCAGTTTTGCTGGGTAGGTGACCCTTGGGTTCATTCCCAGTTCTTTTGCCCTCTGGAATATCATATTCCATGCCCTTCAATCCCTCAGTGTAGAAGCTGCCAGGTCCTGGGCTATTCTGATTGTGTTTCCACAATATTGAAATTGTTTCTTCCTGGCCGCTTGTAGTATTTTCTCCTTGATCTGGGGATTCTGGAACCTGGCTATAATATTTCTGGGAGTTTTCTTTTTGGGATCTTTTTCAGGAGGTGATCGGTGGATTCTTTCAACCTCTATTTTGCCCTCTGGATCTAAAACATCAGGGCAGTTTTCCTTGAGAATTTCTTGAAGGGTGATTTCTAGGTTCTTTCCTTGATCATGGCTTTCAGGTAGTCCAATAATTTTTAAATTGTCTCCTGGATCTATTTTCCAGGTCAGTGGTTTTTCCCATGAGATATTTCACATTGCCTTCTAATCTTTCGTTTGTTTGGATCTGCTTAACAGCACCTTGATTTCTCATAAAGTTACTAGCTTCCATTTGCTCCAGTCTAACTCTGAAGGAATGAATCTCCTCAGTGAACTTTTGAGATTCTTTTTCCATCTGGCAAATTCGACTTCTTAAGGCATTCTTCTCCTCATTGCCCTTTTGGGCCTCCTTTGCCATTTGAGTTAGTCTATTTTTTAAGGTGTTGTTTTCCTCAGTCAGGCTGTTGACCCTCATTTCATACTTTTCCTGCATCCTTCTCATTTCTCTTTCCATTTTTTCCTCCACTTCTCTTATTTGATTTTTAAAGTCCTTCTTAAGGTCCTCTATGGCCTGCAACCCACTCATGTTTTCCCCTGGGGCTTTTGGAGCAGGACTTCTGACCTCACAGTCCTTTTCCCGCTCTGTGCCCCCAAAATAGGAGTCTAGGGTTGCATTTTTCTGTTTCCTTTGCCTTGGCATGTTGCCACTTAATTACTTGACTTTTGGGCTTGTTGCCACACTATGGCTTTAAGGCCAGATAGAGGAATTTTCGTCCCGAACGTGTGGGGGGCAACTTCCGTTTCTGGCAAGCTGTAAACCCACCCACAACTTCCACCCTAGATCACAATCCAGATCCAGGGAGGTTAAAGCAAGAGCGATTACCCCCCAAGACTGATCGCTGGATCTCCCCACAATTTGTAGGCTGGGAGCCGGAAATGCCTATGAAAACTACAAAATGGCGTGTCTCCTCAGCGGCTTCTAGCCCCCAGGGGAGGGAGCTGACGCATTCCCCAAATACAGGTCCCAAAGTCCATAGGACACTAACCTCTTACTTTGTCCTAGGCAAGTCTATGTTGATAATTCTGGAGTCTCCACAGTTCCTGGTGTTCTGGGGTTCCTCCAGCCAGCTGCTGGCCCTGCCGCCCTGGGGCTAAAACCTCAGCTCACGTGGACCTGGGCTCGGCTCAGCTCCTGCGCTCTGCGCGCTGCCGGCTCCCAGACCACTGCGCTGGTCCTTCCTGCAGGGTGCTGGGCTGTCCTCAGCGGGAGGTTAGCTTCTCTGTGTCGTTCTGTGGGTGCTGGGGCTCCAGAAGTTTTTCAGAGTCCTTTTTTTACATAGTTTGTGGAGAATCTGGGGGCAGAGAGGCTTGGACGAGCTGTTTCTACTCCGCCATCTTGGCTCCGCCCCCCTCAATGATATTTTTAATGTCTAATCATTCTTTCACCAAATACTTACTGAGTACCTACTTTGTGCAAGGATATGTGCTAGGTATTCAAAGGATATTCAAATATTCAATATTCCATTTTACTAAAGAAAACTCATGATAGTATTTCAATGAAACTTTAAAAAAATATAACAATTGTTTCAGAACAGTTTGTTTTCTGTACTTTGTGTGTCTATAATAGAGAGAAAATTTCAATTCATTAAAAAAATTGATTTACTTAGAACCTAAACAATTGCTTTTTGACCTAATATATGTCAAACACAAGAATGCTGGAGCCAGCTCTAATTGTCTTACAGGAGCCAACTGTTAAATTTTTAGCATGAACATTTACATCTCCTAAATGAATAAGCACCATAAATCAGGGATTGATTTATTGTTCTGTTGATTATTTAAACTTAAAAAAAGTAATGGAGAAAAGGTAATAATATAGATTAAATTTAAAATTTGTTGTACTTTACATTTTTTTTGCAGGGGGCTGGGGGAGTGGGAGAGTTTAATTAACAATTACTAGCACACTTCCTGGCTACTACCATTGTTAGTATGTTGTGATGGAACTAGTTCTTACAATCTGTGGTTAATTCATTATTTCTGTATTGATGAAGACACAATATACAATCAGGTTGATACAATTTAATTCCTTAAGAAGTCTAAGATGTAATTGTTATCTTCATGTTCCACCCTTATTTTAACAAAAACAAATCATTTAACAAAAACAAACATTAGTAATTTATATGCCCAGATTGTGAGTCAAAGAAAGATATGAGTTGCTGTGAATATGTTTGAGAAGAGAAATTTCATGCTACATTGGAGAAAAGTTTTGAAATCTGGATGAGAAAGAAGAGCTGAATGTAGCAAGAAATAATGGAATACATGGACTTCCGCAGGATAAAGAATTCCAGTTATTGCAGCAATATTTCCAAGAGCCTGAAGTAAAATACCATTAATGAAAGCAAATTAAGGATCGTTTGTTTTCATGGACTTATGAGGAAAAACTAAAACAAGTTATGAACCCAATCCATAGATAAATTAGAATGTGTCTATATTAATGCCAAATATTTTTCTACATGACCAGAGAGCAGATAAATTGCCTGTAGTCAACACTACTCATTCATCCATTCATGCAACAACTATTTATTAAACACCTACTTTGTGGAAATAACTCTGCCAGGTACTAGATGAGATAAAAAATAATTTAACATGGATACTTGTCCTAATGAAGAGAATGACACTTCCAGATATGAAATAATTATACAGCAACTACAAGAGAATGACACTTCCAGATATGAAATAATTATACAGCAACTATCCAAGTGTATCAGCCATAGAATATTAAAGGTGGAGTGGTCCTTAGAGATCACTGAAATTTCTTACTTTACTGATAAGGAAACTGAGGCCCACAGAGATTAAATGATTTCCCCAAGATCATACAGCTCAGCAGTGGCAGAACCAAGATTAGAATTTGTGTGTCTTAACTCCTAATCAATCTTGTGCTCTTTCCATTAAGTCATCCTGTCTCTCATTTGCATATGTGTAAATTTAACCTAAGGCTGATTAGAAGTAGCTAGAATAGTTGACTGGCACAAATGCCAGGGTGGCATAATGGGTAGAGCTCTGTGCCTGAAGTCAAGATGACCTGAGTCACTGTGTGACCCTGGGAAAATCACTTAACCCTGTTTGCCTCAGTTTCTTCATGTGTAAAAAATGATCTGGAGAAGGAAATGACAAACCACTCTAGTATCTCTGTCAAGAAAACCCTAAGTGGGGCCATAAAGAGCTGGACACCATGAAATGAGTTAACAACATCACAGATGGCTGAAACAGTTCACTAGATATAGACTGGCAAGTCAACTCAAATTAATTTGTAGAACTAAAGTTTTAAAGGGTAATTTTGTATTATGGGGAGGAACCCCTCCAAGTATTCTTCTCTATGTATTGGATAAATATTTGATCTAGTTTAAAAACAGTGGTAGGGTATAGCACCTGAGCATAGAGTGTTCTTGTTCTCATGTACTTCATTTAAAAGTTTATTAAGAATTTATTCTGAATTTATACAATGTTGGAGTAGTAAAGAATGTAATAAGAGAAATCACCATCACTTACCATATTCTGGGGGAAACTAGGTACCTCTGGTACCAATATTTAGAGGGAGACTACACAGTCAATTCAGTTCAAATGTGCAAGATACTGTAATTATGTACTAGGACCATAAGGACCAAAACTATTTCTGCCTTCATGTAACTTAAAACTGCATAGACAGGATAAGATATGCACAAATAGGTATTAGCAATAGCAATGACGATGGCGATATGCTTTTATGTAGTACTTTAAGGTTTACAAAGGACTTTAAAATATTATCTTATTCTACCTCAAAACAACCATGGGAGGTAGGTACTATTGTTATTACCCCCATGTTGTAGATGAGGAAACTGAGGCAGACAGAGGCTAAGTGACTTGTCACAGTTAATGTCTGAGATCAGATTTTAATTCAGGTTCCCTTATGTCCAGATCCAGTTCTCTGTCCATGTTGCCACTTCCTTGCCCCTATTATATAAGGTCGTCTATAGTCACTTTCACAGCTTATTGCACATTAATTCCCTTTCTGATACTTTGTGTTACAGATAAATTGACCTGCTTATTTTCCCAAAACTCAGTGTGCCCTTTCTCATTTCCATGCTGTTGAACAAGTTGCTTCCTCTTTGTCACTCCATCCTTCCCCTTCCCTCTAAAGACCCCCAGCTTCCTTCAAGGCTCAGCTCATATACCATCTCCTGTTGGAAGTCTCGCCTTTTCCTCAATTTATCTTGTCTAGGTTTCTATATTTAAAGGTTATGTATTGTTTTCCATGTTAGAATGTAAGCTGATAGAGGGAAAAGACTGTCTTTTTTTTTTTTAATTGTATTTGTACCCTGCTTAGTACAATGCCTAGCACATAGGAAGGGCTTAATAAATGGTTGTTTCTTTTCCTCCTTCCTTGAATGATCTTTTCAGGATAGAATTACCAGAAGCTGACAATTTATTAAATGTGAACTGTGAGGGGTGGGGCAGAGTCAAAGATACCTCAGATTTTGAGCCTGGGTGACTGGGAAATGCTGACTCACTACCATTACCCAAAATAGAGAAGTTTACAAGAGGGAGAGGTCTTGGGTGTATTGAGTTCAAGCTTCTGGGTTGTACATTCAAGTGGAGGTATCCATCAAGTCTTCGGAAATATGGAACTGGAACTCAGGAAAGAGATGAAGGCTAAATGTATACGTAAACACTTTTGGAATACCCTGTATGTGTTCATAGTTATTCACCTTATAGAAGGCAAGCTTCTTGAGGGCTGGGACAATGTTTTTGCCTTTTTTTGTATCTCCAGGGCTTAGTGAGGTATCAGGCAAATAGTATGCTCTTAAATGCTCATTGACTGACTCAAGATACTTCCACCACTGGCAATTACCAGTGTCTGAAATTCTTCAAATTACTTTCATTTTTTTTGGTCTTGTTAGAGTGAGCAAGAGATAGCCAATGGATAACCCCTTTTCCTCCACTGATGTTCTCAAGATGTCAGGAGAACTTACGGAAGGCTCCTAGAACACTGGGTAGAGAGCATTTAGGGTGAATCTATGGGAGAAAAGGAACAAGAGTGACTCAGGATATGTAATCTGCATCATTGTAGGGAATACCAACAAAGACGAGTTTATAAATCCATTCAAGACTGAGTATTTGATGGAAGACATTATTAGAAATTCGCTATAAAAATCTGAGAATGTTACCTGTGGTAAATAAGCATCCATTAACATTTATTAGCCAGTGTTCAGGCTGAGTTCATCAGATTAGCGCTTATCATTTAATAGAAAGCTGGGCCCCCACTGTATGCAAATATTCAGAGACTTCCTCTGTGTATACTTAGATTAGTCCAGCTGCTTTCCCAATCCTTGCTCTCTTCAGTACTGTTTCTATTTCCTCTCTAAGCACCCTAGGGACTGAGTTGTTAGAGAACAAATGTTTCGGCTTTACTTTCCTCAGTTGTGAAAAGGGTTTATTTATGAAAATATTTGGAAATAAATTTCTATCCTGAGGCATAGAAGGGGTATGCTGATAAATGCTTAAGTAGCCCTTGGAGGTGGGGTGGGCAAGATGCATGTATGACACACTTTTAAGTTTAATCTGCATTATTAACATTTTATCCATCACTTCCTTAAGTCTAGACCATCAGCAAAATAAATTAAGCTTTGCTCTTTAATGGTTGTCAATTTTAGAGGTGTAAATACCCACAATGAAAATTTTACAGTCATCTGGTTCTAGCATATCCTCAACTGTAGGACTGATAGTTTTAATGGGAGAAGAGGGGGTGGGGGAATGGGAGATGTATGGAAAAGCCCCAAAGTGAGGCACTGTAGTTGAGATGAGGCCTCTTCTGGATAGGTTATTGAAGCTGGGCAGGGGCTATGTGTGGTTCCGGGTCAGTGGAAATGGACAGCACAAGTCTCTGATGGCTGGAAGAATGACATTAACCCAGGGAACAGAAGGTAGGAGAAGGAAAAGGACAGAATGACTCATAAAGGTTAGTATATATGATAGAGAGGTAGAAAGAACTATGAAAGAAAATCTTGATGATTTTTATTGCACTGGATCCATTACAGAAGATTTGGTCAAACTATGATAACTTTGTAATTCCCAAGCCAGGCTTTTACAGAGTTCATCATTTCAGATGATGAACTTTAAAACGTAGACAGATCTCACACTTCTAAGATTTTAATTCTCAAAGGCAGCTGAGTAGCATAGTGGGAAAACAAAAAACAAAACAAAAAACCCTGGGCTTGGAGTCTGAAAGACCTGAATTAAAACCCTGCCTCAGACACTTGCTAGCTGTATGTGACCCTGGTTAAATCACTTAACCTCTCAGCCTCAGTTTCCTCAGCTGTAAATTGGGAATGTTACCAGTACCTACCTCATAGAATTGCTATAATATATATATATACATATGCTAATATAGTATCCTATGTATCAGATAACATGTTTAGTGTTTTGTAAACCTTAAATTGAAAAGCAATTATTAGTGATAGCATATATGTACATTTATATGTGGATAAACACACATATCCATTAGATTGTAAGCGTCTTGAGGGCAGGCACTGTCTTTTGCTTTTTTTTTTTTTGTATCCCCAGGGTTTAGCATAGTGCCTGGCACATAGTAATCACTTAAAGAAATGTTTATTAATTGATATACTCTATATATGTTTTATGCATATGTAAATACATATTTTTGTGTTTATATATACATATACACAGTCTGAGTATATCTTTTTGGGCCTTTTTGTTGTAACTCTTAAAGAACAAAGAAAGACCTGGGTGATGTAAATGAAATGCAAGTAAGGAGGAGAGAATACATTGGAGATATCATTCTGGGGACTGCTGAAGTCAAAACTGCACGTATTGATTTTCTAGAGGAATTAGGTGGGGGAAAGATAGGCTTTCAAAGTTGGTTAAAAAATGAACTTGTCCTTTCTAAGGCCTAATTAAGACCCTCTGTCAGAAACCATAAAAAGAACTGTATATAATATCGCTGGGGACAATGAAAGCTGTTGGCCTCATCCTCTGCATTTAATAGGATGTCACAATTCAAAGAAGTAGTCTTTTTTTTTTAAAGCCCAACTCATTAAACTATAGCTGAGTGACCCTCCCAGTCTTATACCTGTAACATATTTGGATTCTAAATTCATGTTATCGATTTATTTCTGAGACAAGGAGGTTGCTCTTAATGTTGATGAGAACAACTTTTATTTCAACTGTGGCACAACTAATGGGCACTGCTGCTTGATAAAGCTTTATTGCAAATATTTTTTATGCACACACACATATATACATATACATACAGAATATATATCTAAATCTATCTATCCACCTATCTACCTATCTATCCAATCTCCAAATGAGCTGAGGGGAGGGGGAACTAAAACTCTAACCTTAAAACATAATGATATAAAAAATTCAAAGCTATATTATGCTTTCAGATATATGTACATTTAAAAAAAATCACAGATACAGTAACCTAGACCAGCAAGTGAACCCTGATAACATGTGGATGCAATATGGGTAAGAAAATGCATGATGACAGAAAGCAGTTATAATCTATTCCAAATGGACCATCATCTGGATATTTGAAATGCCAATGTTGTAAATAGTATTTCTTGTCTCATAGGATGTTAGAGCTGAATACAGATGAAAGCCAACATTTATGTCAAGAAATGGCAGATAAGACCAATTTTAACCCCTAGAAATTTTTACATTGTCAGATTCGTGCAACTGCCTGTTTTCTATAAATACTCAAGGCAAAATCTTTGAGTTTTCATCTATACAGTATCCTCCAGCAACTCTTTTATAATCATAGAATTTTAGAGCTTGATGGGCCTTGAGAAATCATCTAATTGAGTCTTCTCACTTTACAGATGAGCAAACTGAGACCCAGAAAAGTTGAGTGATTTACTCAAACTTAAATAGCTAGTTAGTGGTAGAGCAAAGACTAGAAACTAGAATTCCTGACTCTTAACCTCCTATTAAGCCACATTGCTGCTCAGTAGAGTTGAGTACTATGTAATGAATTGATTGCCTACTTTTTGTTTGTTTGTCTGTTTTCAATGAGGTTCTTGTACACAAACACTAGGTGTATCTGTTTCCATTGTCCCTGTCCCCCCATTGTTGGTGGGACTCTTGGTAGTGAAAATCTCTCTTCTGAAGGGATGATGACCAATCTGTGAACTAAGATATCAGACTTAACATTGTTGCCTTAGGTATGCAGAGTCTAAAGGACAGGACTAGAGTCATGCAATGATTGTCAGAAGCTGAATCTGAACTCATATTTTCTTGATGATAAACCCCATATTCTATTTATCATGTAACACTGCCTCAATGTGCTTGTTGAGATATATATCTCATATATCTATATCTATATCTTGTTGATATGTATATATATATATATATATATATATATATATATGTACAATAAACAATGGAGAAATAATCAAGTTATGTAGGTAGTCTTGGTCCTCAGTTTTAAAGTTTATGCATTGACTATACAAATAATATTGACTGTTACAAGACTAACTTTTTTAAGGACAAAGATTGTCAGTCATCTTTGGGTCTTCCTAAATAGAGTAATATGTGTTTAATGAACATTTGCCCTTGGCTAAATATTTACTCTAGATGGATCCTGTAAGGGATGTTACAAAACTCCAAATGAATGTTGAAAGTGCTTTTTAAAAAATTGGGCCAAGGAACTCACAGGAAAATAGAAGGGGAAAAGTCATCACTCTGTGGAACCTGTAAAGCAGAGATGTCAGACATGTGGCCCATGCGCCTACAACACTTCCAGATAAGGCCAAAAGCAGATTAAAATGTAATTGGAAAATAGTTAACAGAATAAATAAAAATACAATAAGAGATATGAAACATTCTATTTTAAAACAAATGCAGTATGTAGGTCTTATGTATGGATTATCTTTATGTATGTATTACATATATACAATCCTTATGTATGGTTTAGTGACCCCACCCCCATTACTATTTGAATTTGTCACTACTTTTATAAAGTAACTGTAGCCTATTATTTGGGCAATATTTATGAAATAGTAAGAACTAGTATTTTACTTTCCTGGGTCTTATATATTAAAAATGGATAACTGAGGAAAGTCTGGAGATAAATTTAGGAGTAAAAGACCAGCCATGAGTGTTCAGACAAAAGTAGTTTTTTGCCTAAGCATATTTTCTTCATTTTTTATATTGTAGATGAATCACAGTCCTTTCCTGAACCTGATTTCTTCTTAAAAGAAAGGCAGTAGTTATTGTATTTAATATGAGGGCTTCCAAATATGGGAATTTTAAAGTTTTTTTTTTTTTTGTAATTTCTTGCCTTTTTGTTTCTTTTTCAGATTGGGCACAGATTATTCTAACACGTTGCAGCAGAACATTGGTTTTCCATCTTATTACATACTGGAAACAGAACTAGTGACCCAACGGCATTATTATTTTTGTACATTCATCATCAAATCCAATTCAAAGTTTCCTAGAACTATATAATTGTAATGAATTTTAGAGATCATCTGATGCATGAGTTTTTAGTTGTTTTTGATGGGTCATGGATTCCTTTGGCAGTCAGGTGAAGCTTTTGAATCCCCTTTGAAGTTAACAAAAAAAGTGTTATAGCATAAAGTATAAAGGATGTATACTTATAGATAATATATATTTAGAATATATAGTATGTAGAAATAAAGTATATAGAATTATAAAGGAAACAAATTATGTTGAAATAGAGATATCTATATATCTATCATCTATCTATGTATCTAATAAATTCATGGAATCTAGGTTAAGAACCTCTGGCCTGCTGAATCCTGTAATTTTATATGTAAGAAAATAGAAACCTAGAAAAATTGATTAACTTTTCCAAGGTCACACAATTAATGATAAAAACTAAAATACTATTATTTAATATTATTATTTAAAATAATCATCTTTGAATAGAACTTATGAGGTGGGAGTCAAACTTAAAAATGTTAGTTATTTTTTTTTTTTGCTGGTATATTTCATGTCTTTTTTCCTTCTACAAAATAATCCTCTGTCCTCTCATGTAACAAACAGCAAAATTCAAAGTAAGGAGCTATATTTCTTTTCCTCTACCTCTGAATCAACACTGACAAACGTATATAGTATGTGCTAGAGAGAGATCAGAACAGAGAGAATGACTCCCATGAAGAATAAATGACAATTTTCAGAGGAAAAATTATGGGAACTTTAAAATATTTTATCATTTAGTGCACTTTTCCATTCCCTGGAAATAACGCAACAACAAAAATGCTCTTGTCGGCTACACTTTGGAGCAGAGTACACATTCCTTAGCTGCAAAACAAAATCCCAAGCAGAACAAAGAGATTTGCATTCTAAGTGATGCAAAGCAGCCAACAGTGTTTTAATGTTCTGTTTGGTCTGTGATGTCTTCATCAGGCAGTCAAAGGAAGTGTCTGTGGCAGCAGCAGGTCCCCAGGAGCCTGTCAAATTCCGTTTCCATGGTATTCCTTCAGGCAGCACCATAGGCAGACAGTGCTGAAACGGGCCCCTGCAACCTGTTTTGAACAGTGTCTCTGATGTAAGGCCCCAGAGCGGGCATCAAACTAGCAACAAGCCGCAAGAAAATAACAATTTTGCTTTTCACAGGTGTCAGAACTGCAAACAAAGGGCTGTTTATAAAAGATGCAACACCCCCTTTTTGTCAGCTTTAATGGTTTAAAGTCAGGCAACTCGTTGTCAAGTTAAGGAAGCATTTTGGAAGGGACTAAGGCTTCTTTAGGGAAATGCTTCCCAAAGATTTATAATTGTTTCTTTTTTTGATTGTCTGAAATGCACTCATTAATATTGGGTCTAGTTGGGCTCTTCTAATTCTAAAAGTAAAGGATACTAACCAGTTTTTAAATGATTTCATTATACTGAAAAGACTCTGAGAAAGGAGTGTTCTTTAAAACAAACATTTATCCTTTGCTCCCCCTACCCCCTTTTCCCCACAGTTAACTGCATTGCCTGGTAGTTGGTGTTACTTAAGCTAAATTCCCTTCTCTGTAAATTCTAAAAATTCTGAAGCACATCATCAAGTTTAAATGAAAAAAATTTGAGCAGAATTACAAAAAAAAAAGTATGTCATTTGGAAAGGATGTTTGACTTTTTGTGGTAATCCAAGGAAGAATACAATCTAACAAACTGGATGAGACAAACGGTATTATAGTAAATTCCCATTTATCCAAAAAACTATTAATTTAATACTCTGCCTAATTGAGCTAATAAAGGTGCTAAAGAGAATTAATTCAACAAAATAAATTTAGTAATAGACTAGGTTGGACAATTTTTATCTTTGATTATTCAAAAGACCTGCCAGGGTCTTTGCTAAGGACATTAATATGACTGTATGATATTGTGGGGAAAAATTGATTTTATGAGTTTTCTCATTTGTTTGGATTCTGGGTAAATGGAACGTTTTACTGTCTGCTAATTTGCATGTACAGATATGGGGCTTTGTAAGTATCCTTAAGGCATTTCTTGCCCATGCATTTGCTTTGTCTCTCATATTAGATTGCAAGGTCTTTGAATAATATAGTAACAGGGTTGATTTCAAAAGGGAGACAGATAATCTTCAAGGCATGGAGTTATACCAAGAGGTGGAAGTAAGGTAGGATCTGGGCTACAGTAGAGAGACTTTAGTTCTTCATCTAAGTGCTTCCTTCCTACATTGGTGGAGCAACATAACTTGGCTCTCTCACCTTTCTCTTTAAATTAAATTCTTTGGTGTGGCTGCTTGATATAGTGAAAAGAACTCTGGGTTTGGAAGCAGAAGATCTGGGTTTGAATTCTGACTCTGATGTCCATGGCTTTTGTGAATTTGGGTTATCTGGGGGCATCTCATTTTCAAAGATGCCTGCTCTGGGAAAAGATCTTTTTTTCCTGGCCTCATTTTCTTTTAAATAAAATGAAGGAATTGGACTACATGATTTATAAGGTCCCTTAACTTGATCAACTCTAATATTTTTTTTTCTTTTTGGAGGGCTATTGGGGTTAAGTAACTTGCCCAAGGTCACACAGCTAGGTTTTTGTTTGTGTGGGTTAAGTGTCTGAGGCCGCATCTGAACTCAGGTCCTTCTAACTCCAGGGCCAGCACTCTACTCACTGCACCACCTAGCCGCCCCAATCAACTCTAATCTTTGGTAACTCCTGAAGACTGGCCTTAAGATAGGGATTTACTTTTTCTCTTTGTTATATCTATCCACATCTCTTAGTAAGTACAATAACCAAAATCGTTCAAAAACATTGTTGCCTCACTATTTTCTTATTAGGCTAAACTCTAATCTTTGGTAACTCCTGAAGACTGGCCTTAAGATAGGGATTTACTTTTTCTCTCTGTTATATCTATCCACATCTCTTAGTAAGTACAATAACCAAAATTTTTCAAAAACATTGTTGCCTCACTATTTTCTTATTAGGCTAAACAGTATTATAATAATACAATAAGCTAGAACTTATATGACAATTACTGTAAAGTTCACAAATGTTAACTGTTTAGTCCTCAGAACAAACCTGTGAGGTTGTTGTTATTTGTTATTATCCCCTTTTTGTAGATGAGAAAACTGGCAGAGACAGGCTAAGTGATTTGCCCAGGGACACACCATTAGAATGTATCTGGAGCAGGATTCCAACTGAGGTCTTCCTTTCTCCAAGTTCTGTGATTTCTCCATAGCTTTTCACAGATACATTAATCCAAGACTCTAGGTCCTGAGAAGATAGGATAAGCAAATAGATCCTGGGAAGATAAGACACAATGGAGTTACTGGACCAAGATAAGCAGGAGGTAGGCTGATGTAAGTACTGTAAAGAAAAGTATCTTGTAAGATATTCCCAAGGGCAGGTAGAGGTAGAAATGGATATGAAGTGGAAAGTAAAGAAAATTTTATTGCATGGATTGGTTGGTTGGGTTGCTTTAAAAATTCAGTTTAATTGTATGGTATTAAAAATGTCTGAGAGGTGGCCAATGCAGATAATGTGGTAGATAAGTATCTTGATGTTTTGAAGAAAATAAATTGAAAAAGGTAGATAAAATGGCCACAATTAAAAAAAATTTTGGTAATTAAACAAATGCTTTATTAACTTCTGGTTTACATCATTCATTTCTGCCAGATTTTGAGCTACATTTTTCCCCTACCCATCACCCCAAAATAGCAGTCCCACAAGATATCCCCTCATCCAATCCGCTCTCTCCCATATCTTCTCCCATACCCCCTTCGACTTTAACACTGGGGCAAGGTGAATCTCTGTGCCCCAATGCCTGCACATCCTGTCTCCCAATTACATGCAAAATAGTATTAATAATAGTATTTATATATATTTGAAATATTTAACTTTAAAACTTCGAATTTCAGATCCATTCCCTTCCTCCCTTGTCACCCATTCCCTCTGGGAAGATAAGCAGTTCAGTATGTGTTGTACATGCACAGCTATGTAAAACATTACCATAGTAGATATATTGTAAAAGACTGCTTATGTTTCCCTTCCACTCATCCCACCCCCCACCTAGTCCATTCCCTACTTTGATCCTGTTCCTCTTTGAAAGTGGGTACCTCCAACCTCCCCTCCCCCCAGAATGCCCTCCCCTCCATCATCCTCCCTCTCATTCCCCTTCCCCCTACTCTCCTACAGGGGTGATATTCCATTTACTATGTATGTCATACTCTCCCTGAGCCAAATTCAATGAGAATATGGTTTTGCCTTTTGCCTCCTGCAACCACTTCCCTTTGCCTCTTCTACATGAGATAGTTTACCCCACCCTGTCTTTCCCCATCTCCTCTTGCCACTTTCCTCTCTCACCTCTTAACTTCACCCCTTAAGTATCCTCCCTTCCCACCAAATTCAACCTGTGCCTTCTATCCATGTATACCTGTAAACATATATACACACATTCACATATGTATTCATATACCATACACTTCAATTATTTTCATACTGAGAAACTATTATACTGAGAACTATTTCCATATGGGAATGTAAATAGTTCGACTTTGATAAGTTCCTTTTGATTTCTTTTCCCTGATTACCTTCTCAGGCATCTCTTGCTTCTTGTGTCTGGATGTCAAATTTTCTTTTCAACTCTGGTTTATTCCTCAAGAATGCTTGAAAGTCCTCTATTCCATTGAATGACCATATTTTCCCCTGAAACAAAATACTCAGTGTTGCTGGGTAGGTGACCCTTGGGTTCATTCCCAGTTCTTTTGCCCTCTGGAATATCATATTCCATGCCCTTCAATCCCTCAGTGTAGAAGTTGCCAGGTCCTGGGCTATTCTGATTGTGTTTCCACAATATTGAAATTGTTTCTTCCTGGCTGCTTGGAGTATTTTCTCCTTGATCTGGGGATTTCTGGAACCTGGCTATAATATTCCTGGGAGTTTTCTTTTTGGGATCTTTTTCAGGAGGTGATCTGTGGATTCTTTCAAACTCTATTTTGCCCTCTGGTTCTAAAACATCAGGGCAATTTTCCTTCAGAATTTCTTGAAGGATGATTTCTAGGTTCTTTCTTTGATCATGACTTTCAGGTAGTCCAATAATTTTAAAGTTATCTTTCCTGGATCTATTTTCCAGTTCAGTGGTTTTTTCCCCATGAGATATTTCATATTGCCTTCTATTCTTTCATTTGTTTGGATCTGTTTAATAGCATCTTGATTTCTCATAAAGTCACTAGTTTCCATTTGCTCCAGTCTAATACTGAAGGAATGAATCTCCTCAGTGAGCTTTTGAGATGCTTTTTCCATCTGGCAAATTCGGCTTTTTAAGGCATTCTTCTCCTCATTGCCCTTTTGGGCCTCCTTTGCCATTTGAGTTTATTTTTTAAGTTGTTATTTTCCTCAGTCAGGCTATTGACTCTCATTTCATACTTTTCCTGCATCCTTCTCATTTCTCTTCCTAATTTTTCCTCCACTTCTCTAATTTGGTTTTTAAAATCCTTATTAAGATCCTCTATGCCTGTAGCCAGTTTGTATTTTCATTTGGGGCTTTTGGTGCAGGATTTCTGACCTCACAGTCCTCCTCCTGTTCCATGCTTTGATCCTCTCTGCCCTGCAAATAGGAGTCTAACATTGCATTTTTCTGTTTATTTTGTTTCCTTTGCCTAGGCATGTTGCCATTTAATTACTTGACTTTTGGGCTTGTTGCCACAGTAGGACTCTGCCACCAGACAGGGGAGTTTCCATCCCAAATGTTGGGGTCTTCACAGCTTCCGGAGGTATTAGTTGGGTGGCCTCTGTGAAGCCTCCACACACTCTGGCAAGCTGGATACCCACCCCAAGCCCTCTACCCCAGACCGCAATCCAGATCCAGGGAAGTTAAAGCAAGAGCAATTATCCCCCAAGACTGATTGATAGGTCCCCCTACAGTTCAAAGGACAGGAGCTGAAGTTGCAACTGAAGCTGCAAAATGGCATCTGTGTTGTGTCTCCTCAGCCACTTCTAGCCCCCAGGGGAAGAAGCTGACGAGTTCCCCAAATACTGGTCCCAAAGTCCATAGGGCACTAACCTCTCACTTTGTCCTTGGCATATCTGTGTTGATAATTCTGGAATCGCCACAGCTGCTTGTGTTCTGGGGTCCCTCCAGCTGGCTGCTGGCCCGGCCCTCCTGGAGCTAAATCCGAGACTCACACAGGCCTGGGCTCAGCTCCCAGAGCACTGTGCTGTTGGTTCCCAGCACACTGCGGTGCCTGTTCCTTGTTGGGCTGCCAGTCTGTCCTCAGTGGGATGTTAGCTTCTCTGTGTCGTTCTGTGGGTGCTGGAGCTCCAGAGGTTGTTCAGAGTCCACCTTTTACATGGTTTGAAAGTGGAGTGGGCTGGAGTGGCGTGGAAGTGCTGTTTCTTCTCTGCCATCTTGCCTCCACCCCCCCCCCCAATTTTTTTTTAATGTGGATGAAACAGACTTATTTTGGGAAAAGCATGCTTCCTAAAACTTACATTTCTAAGAAAGTAAAAACTTACCTTAAATTAAATATGTATATGGATCACCTAACCTTTTTTTGGGAGGACATACAGAAGAGATTTTAAATTAAAATCAATGATTCTTTATTGTTCTCAAAATATTCATGCTCTGAAAGACCAGAAACCTCAAACACTCAATAAATCAATCAACCAACCAACATTTATTAGGTGCCTACTATGTGCCAGGAACTATGTAAACATGGGGATACAAAAAGAGGCAAAAGATATTCCCTGTCCTTCAGGTTATAGTATAATGGAATTCTTTGACAGTCAAATAAGAAAGCATGGGAAGACTGATTTTCAAAGTTATTTTAACCCAGCTATTGAAAAATGTTTCAAGGCAATAATATTGCATTTAAAGTATTACTGATTTTAGGCATTCAGTTACACTTGGTTTGATTATATGATAATTTAAAAGACCTTCCTTCCTCCCTCCCTCCCTTCCTTCCTTCCTTCCTCCCTCCCTTCCTTCCTTCCTTCCTTCCTTCCTTCCTTCCTTCCTTCCTTCCTTTCTTTCTTTTTCTTTCTCTTTTTTCTCCCTTCCTTCCTCTAGCCTTCCCTTCCCCCCTTCCCCTCCCTTCCCTTCCCTTCCTTCCCTTCCCTTCCTTCCCTTCCCCCCCTTCCCCTCCCTTCCCTTCCCTTCCCTTCCCTTCCCTTCCCTTCCCTTCCCTTCCCTTCCCTTCCCTTCCCTTCCCTTCCCTTCCCTTGCCTTCCCTTCCTTTCCCTTCCTTTCCCTCTTCCCTCCCCCCCCTCTCTCTTTCTTCCTTTCTTCACCACCAAACTCATTTTTATTTCAGCCTATGGACCAAAAGAACCATCGTAACATTTAAGGCCTGCTACCTAAGAAACGTTTGAGCAAACAATTGCTAAAACTATGAGGAACAAATACAATTTCCTCTACTGGCTTCTTGAAAATTATAACATCAAAGATGTGATAAAGTTTTTTTCACTACCCTTGGCAACAAATACCTGCAAGCAACATGCAGTATAGCTGTGCATTTTGCCAAATTGTGCTAATAGTAATTTTGAGGGTTTTTTCTTTCAAAAGCAAACTCTGATAGAAGAGATATCAAATATTGGAAGGAAGCTTGGTTTTGATGAACTAAAAAATGATCATGCTTGGGCATGGTTCTGTTTGCTTTAGAACAAATAGACTGATGATGACCTTCATTTATGTTGGCAACAAGAGTCTGAAGAAATCAACAATGATGCTGAAGGAACAGATGATATACAAATGAAGGAGTTCATTTTTAAATCATTTGAAGATATATTTTAGCTATAGTAGTCATGACACATATATATATGTATATGTGTATATGCACATACATGCATACATGTGCACACACATATATGCATATACACACATACACACATATGCTGACCCTAATGTCAATTGAACTATAAAATTTGCTGAGGAGGGGATAAAGTTCTTTGTATATATGTACAATGTATATATGAAGATTTAAAGAAAGAAAATACAGTTAAGTCTATGCTGCTAAAATATTTTCAGTGACATAATGACATTTTTATCATATACTGTTATCATAGGCTTATCTTTAGGCATGGCTACTTAAACATTTGAAAATTTTAAAAATTCTTCTTTCTATAGCTGTTCTATTGCTTTTAATTTGAAATACATTTTCTTATCCTTTGCTATTTTATTACATTAATAAACAGATTAAAAACTTATTTAAAAACATTTTTAATAGAATTATAACTTCAAATAATGTAAACTTGAAAAATGCAACTACTTCACAGGTTCCAATATTTGCTGTAATTGGGTCTTATCTGTACCAGACACTACAGGATCTGTAATAACCTTTATAACAGTGATTCTCCAACTTTTTAGTCTCAGAATCCCTTTATACTCTTAAAATTATTATGGCCCTCCCCAAAGATATTTTGTTTGTATGGATTATACATATCAATATTTACCAAATTTGAAATTAAAATATCATACTAGAATTATTAAAATAGTTTTGATCTTGTGAACACCCTGAAAAATTGGTCTAGTGGATTTCTGAGAATCTTTAAACCACACTTTAAGAACCACTGCTTTATAGTGATCATTGGGTTTATGTAACACTGTTGTATGTTATTCCAAATTGAATGCTATTTGTTAATGCTCCTAAATCTTTTCGTCTGTGCTTCATAAGCCCTTTAAGAGTCCAGAGCATTTCATATTTATCTTTATTACTCTAGCACTTAGTTCATAGCACACTCTTAATTTATATTTCTAAATTGAATCAACCTTTCTTCCTCTCTCCCCCTTTCTCTACTTCTTCCTGTTTGTCTTTCCTCCTCCCCCTTCCTCTTTTTTCTCTGATTATCTCTCCACCTCCTCTCTACCCCTAACCATATTTCTTTGGGTTCCATTCCTCTCTTTAATCCATCAGTTAATTGTACTGCCATTGCTTTCTCATCAAATGTATGCCCATTAGTCAGGTTCAGTCTCTGTATTTACCTTCTCTGTGTGGCCTCGTTTTCCCACCATGCATTAAGGAAACAAGGACAACTCTTTTGGTCTCTCCTGCTTACTTTTATGAATGTTTGCCTATGACCCTCATTTCTTCCTTTACTCATAGTGTTTCATTCCTTCCTTCCTCCAGAGGATATGATCATGTGCCAACTAGGATTGTAGAGGAGTACCCCCGGATTACTGTTCCAGCAGGGTTATTCCCAATTTGAATACAGAATCATTGTATCCTCAGTTGCTTTGCCTATTAGAAGTCATTTTGGAATGTCTTTTAAAGGGTGTGGAAAGGCTATAGTTCTGTATCTGGACAACCAACACCTCAGACATCCAAAATTGGGTGATATGCTGAAGTTGCATGTACAGAGACTTGGCTAAAGACTACTACTATCTGTTAGCTATCTGTTAGTTTTTACTTTGTAATTTGGAGCTAATAAATAATGAAATTTCAGCAAGCTACCAGTTTCTGGATAATGTGAAAACAACAGGGAAGGAATCCTCTTGTATTTTTTTCTTTTCTTTTTCCTCTTGTATTTTTTTTTCAGAGTCATTCTACAAAGTTAGCAAATCATAGAACTGTTATCATTTAACTTTAACTGACCATTAAAAATATTAATGGAAGTCCAGACCTCCAGGAGCCATCAAGTCTCTGTTTCTGGTTCAGAACTCTTAAATGTCTAAGAGTAGGCCAATTTTTCTTTTTCTCATTCTCGCTTTCTCTGTATATCTGTCTGTGTATCTGTCAGAGCTGATCATAGAAGAATTCACCTTTCTCATATATTTTGCTTGATTTTCATGGCTGCTATCTCTATACAAGTGCTCTTGGAGCTCCATGGAGCCTCCATCCTTCTGCCAGCATATGTTACTATATGTAGGGTTACTTGATTCAGTAAAGGCCTTAGTAAGACTTTTGGGGTGTGGGGTTGATCCTGATTGCAATTAGTATTGGAAAAAGTATTGCTACAGAATCTCTATTATGGAAAGTGCTCATAGTATGACTTAAAAAATTAATTCCACTTTGCCCTTTGTAATACTATGACTTGTGCTGACTGTGTGCATCTGTTTAGAGTCATGTTAATTGGTTGTTAGCCTTACTATTTTGCATCAGAAATTTAAGTAACATAAATTCTTAACAAAGCAAAAAAAACATACACATCTTTTCAGTTTCTGCCCTCTTATTTGTATAGTTAGACCTCCCTAGCTTCTTTTTGATAAAGTATCAATAAAAAGAGGATTTGTTTAACAATGAAGCATTTTAAAATTCTCTCTCTCTGTATATATCTATATCTAAATCTATATCTATACCTATACATCTGTATCTATATATCCCCTCTCTCTATATATAGATCCTCTCTATATACATCTATGTGTCTATCTTTCATTCTCAAAGAGGACCATGACATCAGGGAGATGATGACATGACTTGCAGATGACTTTGATTTGAGTGAGGGAGGGCTGTGCAAGGTCACCAGCCTCACTTTCTCTTCCAGAGCCATCTGGATCCAGTGGCCTGATATTCATCAGGATGACTGGGGATGGCCCAGGATTCAATGAAAGATCGCTTTTGAACTAAGGTCTTTTCAGGTTCTCACTTTGAGTGAGGTAATGCCTATTCAGTGAATAGGCCTCTTTAATAGGACTCCCCCTCTCTGGAGGAGGAAGTGAAGTTGGTGACCTTGCACAGCCTTCTCTCATGCAAATCTAAGTCAACTCCAAGTCATGTTATCATTCCCTGATATCATAGTCCTCTTCAAGAATGAAGGAAAAACACAAACTGTGAGGAGTCTTCTCCCTCTCTTTCCCCCTCCCCTTCCCTTACTTTCTTCACCAGACTGTGCTCTGTGGAAAAGAAGGTACATTTTGTTGGCTGAAAGTTGCCTCATTAACTTGTGTTTTACTGACTAGATTCCTTTCTCAAAGACTGAGCCTTAAACCCAATTCACTCTGGAGCTCATAGATTGGACAGCAATAGGTCCTTGCCCTCCTAGCACAGAGTGAATATAAATAGTAAATAGTTTCTCTTTTGGCAAGCAACCCTGAGAATCTACCCCTCCCAGTTAATAAAGTGGCCTTCCCTTGGTTATTTCTATATATCCTCTAGTTTATTGAACACTGATTATAGAACACTTTTGCTTTTTTGATTTGAAATTTGAAATTGAGTATGTGTATGTATAAGTATTTGGGCTGTAGAACCCAAGTCACAACTTTCATTACCCTTTGCTCAGCTCCTTACTACTTAGGAAATTGTCCCTTCCCCCCTCAAATTTATAAGAATGTTCCACTGAAACTACAAACTTCCCATGTCAGAAAAGGAACCCAACACTTTCCACTAGAAAGAAGCCCTCCTTTCCAATTTCTACATTGCCATGAAGGGTATCAGTTTCTTCCAACCCCCTTCCCCTCCAAACAAATACATATATACACACTGTACCTCAAATAAACTATAGATTTGTTTTTGTCTCTTCTCTTCCCTTCATCTCCAAATCTAATCTGTTGCCATGTCCTTGGTCATTTTTCCTTTGCATTTCTACTACCTGTCTTACGATAATAGCATTTAGATCTAAAAGGGAACTTAGGCATCATCTAACACAGTCATATCAAACTCAAGTGGAAGCAGGGTCACTAAAGCTCATATATATTCTCTGTGGGGCACATATTATCCTAGAAAAATCACATATTAAAATTATCTATGTTGTGTTATATTTTTTATTTTGTTAAATATTTCTCAATTATGTTTTAATATATTTAATATGGACAACTCTGATCCAACCCAACCACATTATCTTATAGATGAAAGAACTGAAGTTAAATATATGTAGTGACTTGTTGGGTCACCCAGAGAGTAAGTGTACAGTCCAAATTTGAATCCATGTTCCTTGTGCTCTAACTCCAAACTTGTGAATTCAGCAAATGACCATCTTCAGTTTGATGAAAATTCTGCTGTTCTCTGATCTTTCAAGAACTTTTGACAGTGACTCATCAATTATATCTGCCCATTTCCCCAGAAAACTTATTATGTAGTTTCTGGGCCTGATTATTTGAGTTCATTAAAAGCAGCTATGATTATATTCACTTTCTTGGGTAATTTATTTTTGTTTTCAAACCTTGTAATGGCAAGCAAAGAAGTACTTAGTGCCTTGTTTCATATACTTAAATATTTAGCACCTTGTTTGAGCCCCTTGTGATTTGAAGGTAGGAGGAACTTGCTGATGTAATAAAAAGGGGCAGAACAGAAAGGAAAACCACCACATATAAGGAGGAGCACAGCTGAGACAGAGCAGAACTGAGAAGGGGAATGGTTGTGGAGGTCAGGCACTCTGTTTGTCTGTTCTGTTGTGCTTGTGATACTTTTAGAGAAAGGGGACCTCACTGGAAGGCCTGAAAGAGGATTTTCTTGTTGTCTATTTACAGAAGTCCTAGAGGAGGGTTTCAGAGGTCCTGGGACTATACTATTGGTTTGTGTTGAGTTCTCAGACCTTGTTTGTGGGTTTGTGCTGAGTTCTCAGACCTTGTTTGTGGGTCTATGTTGATTTCACAGGCAGATAGTGAATTGATGATGGTGTCAGAAATGTGTATAAATGTCGTTTTGGTTCTGCCAAGCTTTGTCTTCCCAGAAAGAGAAATAGCAAAGGATCTGAGGTGGACTGTGAGCTTCAATATGGAATGGCAACTGGACAAGGAGCTAGACTAGGAGCTGAGAGCTACCTGCCTGTGAATCCAGAGAGCTGGACCCATGGAAGAAGAACCATGGAATTCAGGAGCCAGCTTCCAGTCAAGATGAAAAGACCTCTCCTTGGGTACTTAGTGCTGATTGACAAGTTCTTGATTTACTGTGATCTAGGGGTGGGAGAACTTTGTACTCTGTACCTTGTACCTCTTAAGGATGTTTGAGTTAAGGATGATTGAAAACTAATCTTCAGTCAAGAAGAAAGAAGACTTTTTGCCTGAGAGATTAAGACAATGGGATCCAGGGCTGGGAAAACTTAGATCTTTGTACTTTGTGTCCTTTGAGGAGTATTGCTCCTTAAGGATGATTGGATTAAGGACTTACTGAATGATATCTTTTGTTTAAAACTATGTGGCCACTTTAAGTGAAAACTATGTGGCCACTTTAGTGATAAGTTGTTATGTTATATCATTGTGAATGCTGTACTTTGGTTTCTGGGAAGGTTTTGCTTTAGTTTACTGCTGAATAGAGAGTTCACTATGCTATGTGATCAGAACCTGAGAGCTATTCACAGCAGCAGTCCTCTGGAAAACTGCTCGTGCTTGGCTTTACAAACCTATATCTTTTACCTTTTGGAAGAGCATATATTCTCTCTACTTCTTTATAATTGTTGTTCAGTTGTTTTCAATCATATTTATCAACTCTTTTAGGGTTTTCTTGGCAAAGATATTGGAATAATTTGCCATTTCCTTCTCTAGCTCATTTTACAGATGAAGAAACTGAGGGAAATAGGGTTAAGTGACTTGCCTAGGGTCACACAGCTAGAGTCTTACCAAAACCAGGTCTGGTGCTCTATTCACTGCCCCATCTAGTTGCCTTGTCCTTTGTAGTGATAGTTGCTAAATATTATGTGATCTTGATGTGACATCTCAGAGAACAAAATATACATCAACAGCATTGTAATATGGACAACTTTGAAAGCCTTAGGAATTCTAATCAATGCAATGACCAAGATTCAAGAGGACCAATAAAGTAGACAGGTAATAATGCCTGGGAGGCAATGGCCTTGATATGCAGAATGAAGCACACATTTTTTGAAATGACCAATGTTGAAATTTGTCTTACCTGACTATATTTGTTGCAAAGGGTTAAAAACTGTTTTTTTATTCTTTCTCAATTGGGGAGAGGCATGAATTTAGAGAGAGAGAGAAACTTAATTGAAAACTCAATTTTAAAAAGAGATTTTAAAGAAATTTTCTATCTTATTTTTCCTAGGTTTCAATACCTTTTGGGGCATTTTTGTTCTGTCCTTTCCAGTATGATGATATAGAATCATGGAATACAATATTTCTCAAAGATTTAAAGGTGTATGTTAATTAAATGATTATGGGGAGATTCATTAGTATTCATGGGTAGATTGTAGCTTATTACCAACAAAGAACCTCCCAGCAAAAGCATAAAGTAAAAAGATATCCAAGAACTAACTGACCAGAAAAAGGAGTGGACCAATCATGTAATTAGAGAGTATGGGAAGATTAATGAATGATTTGTGTGCTTCACTGATATTCATTCAATGTCAAGAGAACCAGAAGAAGGCATTCAGAATGTTAGATCAATCCCCTGTGAATGATATATGGAAGGATATATATAAGAACAATATAGGATGAGAAGGCATAGAGTACCTATATGGATGAGATAAAATAATAGAGTTTATCTTTCTTGCTTGAGGATTCTTCTCAGCAGGAAAGATAAAAAAATGGGACTAAAATACAGGTCAAGAAATCCTTATCCCCATCACCTGTTATCATTTCATCCACTGTAGGAGTGACTCTAGCCCACTTTTGATTTTTTTTTTCTTTTCTCTGATACATTTATCTCACCCCATACCTTTTGTTATTCTTAGAATTCCTCACCAGCCTAATCTTACTCTAAGTGTTAATACTCTTGACTTGAATCTTTTGTTCACCTTGCTAGTTCCTCATACTCTGTGTATTCCTGTATAGACATTTGAGGCTGTAGATTTTATTGCTTTTTTTGGAATTGGACTGTATTTTTCTGTGTGAATTTCTGGTCTCTCCTGCTATCTTTCTTTCCTTATATTGTAGCTATGCACTATGATATTTCATTTGATAGATTCACATAGGTAGTTTTCTGTTTCCTCCTTTTTTAGTATAAACCTCCTTTGTTTAGATTTGCAAAGCTCCAAGAAAGAACTTTCTTCTCAGCCCTTGTTGCATAAACGCTATCTTGAAAGGTAAGCCAAGTGAAGTGTGTGTGTGTGTGTGTGTGTGTGTGTGCGTGTGCAGATAGATAATAGTAGAATTTACCAGAGCTTACAGTCTACTGAGTATATGTGTATGTGTGTATACACACATGTATAAGCATATATATGTATATATGCGTATATATGTACATACATACTTCTCCCATTCCTTCACCCTCTTCTCCTTTTGCTCTCTCTTGCCCTCTGCCATTATTACTGTGGCACATAGCCTTCTTTGCCATATCACAAGCAGGAAATGGTACCAAGCTGTTTCTTTGATAACAGTACAAGTGCATGGAACACATTTGTTGTATTCTTAGCTTCCGTATGTATTAATGTTCTTGGTATAGTCAAGAGGCATATAGGGAAAAGTTCTGTTGTTGGAGGTAGGAGATGGAAGGGAGGAAGCTTACTAAAGATAGAAATAGTAACAATTACAGTAACACCACCTCTAGCAGCAGGAGTGGAAATGTTAGTCTGCCATTTCTGAATGCATTTGAGCATATGGACAACTTGGGAGTGTTGTCATCAGCCCAGAATGGAGTGAGCCACGGTATCCTGGCACACTCATTGTTTTATTTCTTTTAGCTACAGTATATCGATGTGATAGCATACCTGGAATTGTCAAAGGGAGTCTAGGGACCATGACAGTTTTATGGTTATCTCTAAAGCTAGGTACACACTGTGGAAGATAACAACTGACAAGGGAATTAAACCTATTCCCATCTCTTTTCTTTCTCTTCTTTAATTATAATTATTGCTATTAAGCAAAACCAAAACTGTAATAATGGCTAACATTTTGTGGTGTTTTACAATTTGCAAAGTGTTATCTTTCAGTGCCTCTGTGCTGATTTTATACGATTAGCCAATCTTTTCTTTTACTTATTCAAATAAACTATGTTTAAGTAATTCAAAAGCTAAATTAACTAATAATTTCAATAGTGAATAATGATCAATAATCATATTAGTGAAAAATAATCAAATAAAGTAATTATTAATGATATTTTACAGATAATTAGGTACAGCAAGTACATCTCCATAGTGAGTTATGAGAAGGTTGTTTTTTTTTAATCATAATTTGACCTTGAAGACTGACCTTGTTGTAAGATTGCTAACTTATATGGAGTGGCATAAAAGATGCAGGTGACCAGAAAGGACCAGATATGTATATATACATAGGCAGTAACACAGTAAGAATGAAGCATAATAAAAAGACAGCACAAGTACCCACAAAATATTGAAAGAATCAAGTTTTAAAAGAAGGTCTTTAGAACACTGCATAGATCCTTTAGGAAGAATTCACCAAAAGAAATGGATGATAGTTACATAGAATAAAAAAAGCATAAGCGGGTTGTAATCAGCCTTGGAGAAAATGCTTACAACCATGAGACCGCAGAACCACCGAACATAATTTTACATATCGAAAGATACATAATTTAATTTTGTGTATTTCCTGCACTGACATTGATTATTGTCTT
The DNA here is from genome assembly GCA_011680675.1 of Gymnobelideus leadbeateri. Lineage (NCBI taxonomy): Eukaryota > Metazoa > Chordata > Mammalia > Diprotodontia > Petauridae > Gymnobelideus > Gymnobelideus leadbeateri. Next base: position 167,553 of record WOXC01009206.1, read on the forward strand.
CTAGACCTCACCAGATATTGAGCCACAAGGGATCTTGGGGACCATTTGGTCCATTCCCTTCATTTGATAGATGAGGAAACTAAGGTTCAGATGGCTTAAGTGACTTGCCAATGGTAACACAGTTAGTAAGTGTCAGCATTAGGTTTTGAACTCAGGTCTTTCTGACTTCAAATCCAACATTTTCCCCATTACACCAGTCTCCATGAATTTCTGTGGTTCAAAAATACCTCCAACATTTTTGGAAATAAGGGTCTAAAATTTTAGTCTATTTGGTTCTCACAAGATAAACATATTGTCCATTACTGAAACTGTAATGCAAAGCCTTTTCAACTCTGTTTTATCTGCCATAGTTTGCAAGCTATTAGCTTAATTTTGAGAATTCAGGATTACCACTATGCTTTGATAAGGAATTGGAATTGTATTATTGTGGCCACATACACTTATGTATGTATATATACACAGGTATATACATAAGCATATATAAGCATATACATTGATATTTTAATAGGCATTGTATTATAGTGGAGAGAGTGCTGAATATGGACCCAGAAAGACCTTGATTCAAATCTTGCCTCTAACATTTACCAGCCATATTACCAATGGCAAAACACAACTTCTCTGAGCCTTAGGCAACCCTCTAAATCTTATCTACTAAATGAAGACAGTTCGTAGCTGTTTACAAAGAGAGAGTTCCTGTGTATAGGAAATCATAAATCCTTTACTTATTTTTATATCATAAATACATGTATATATAATACATTAACTATATCTATAATAGTTTTGATATATCCATGCATATACATATATCTTCAAAAGGTAGAGATATGTCTGTAATTTGTATATGAATGACCCAACAATTAAAGTAACCAAAAGATACATGAACTGAAAGTAGAAATATTCTTGTTATTTAGAAGTTTTTCATTTCCTGAAAATCAGCACGAGAAAATTTCAATGAAAGAGGAAATTAGTATAAACTCTTTTCTTCCCCCAGATATAGATATTATGTCTATGTTGCTTAACTTTATTGGGGGAGGGGTAAAATATTGCCTTTAAATGTGTTTGTACATGTATATGTGTGTATGTGTCTATCTATATAGGTGTCTACACACATATACATGCACATATGTATGTGTGTTTATACATACAAATTTAGATTTAAAAGGTCCCTGTTCTCTAACATTCACACTCTTTGTTCATTATGTTGTGCCAGACACTCTAGCACCTGATGACATGTTATCACCTTCAGTAGGACAGCTGTGTCATTGTTAAAGGGTGTTAATCTTTCAGTATCTTCTTTCTAACACCTTACTGACAGCTAAAGTCAGGGTGGCCCTACTCATTCTAACTTTGGTGAAACTGACTTATCAAAATTCCTTTTTGGCTTCATATTAATTTCTTAAATATGTATCCTGTTGGAGTCTTTGTGGCTATTTGGCAAAACTGAATCACCTTCCATCTCCCTAGAGTAGCTACCATTCATTCCCATTCAAGCCCACTGAAAGTTACAGCTTCTGCTGGTTTCATTTTCCTCTCAGCATAATGGAAATAGTCTATAGCTTTGGTTCATCAAGAATGCATATAACAAATAGCAATTCAATGAATTTAATCACAATAAAAGACTGATACTCATAGTAGAGGTATTTGTGTGGTGGAACTTGAATTCTTCATATCATTTGGTGAATTTGGCGAACTGAATCTAAATGATGATAAGAAAGGAATTTTTTAAACCTTATTCCTGGCTAATTTTTTTTTTCTGCATCCAATGCTGAATGAAACTGATGATAAAAGAGAATTTCCCCAGTCTGTTGAGGGCTTGTTCATTTAGATCTAGAAGGCACTTTAGATAAACCCCACTCACTATATAGATGAGGAAATCAAGGTCCAGATAGGAAACTGAGGTCATATGTCACACAGATTATAAATAGTGGAGTAAAAAATCCCAGGTCTTTTACATGTACACACAGATAGAAATAGACACACACATAAAACATACATATAAACATGCATATATAAGTATATGAACTATTTGATATATAACATTTCACATATATATAATAAGCTTACATATATGTATGTATTCCATATCTAGTCCTCTTTCTCATATATATCTCTATATATTTGTGCATATATGTGTGTATGTATGTAGGCATGTATCCTAGAAAAGTCTTAACACAATGACTTACACAGAGCAGACACTAAATAACTAACTGTTGAATGCATGGATGCATAAAAGAATACATACATACATACTTACATATGTACACACATTTATGTATATGTCTATATGTGTTATTTTATCCATCCATATTGTCCATACATGTATGAACATGGACACAGACATATACATGTGCATGTGTACACACACACACACACACATAATGTTGTTTCATCTGTCCATGCATTCAACAACTAGTTATTCAGGGTCAATCTGCTATGTATATATTATTATTATTTTTTTTGTCTTATTGGTTTTTTCATAAAACCAGGTCCCAGATTTATTTATTAGCTCAATCTCTTACTTTTTTTGTTTTTGTTTAACAAATGCTTTATTAACTTCTGGTTTACATCATTCATTTCCACCAGATTTTGAGTTACAATTTTTCCCCCATTTTTTCCCTACCCACCACCCCAGATATGTATATATTATTGTTAGTACTTTTGTAGGCACTGTGAAGGTAACAAAGACAAGATGTTGGACTTCAAGGAGAGATGGCAATAGACAGATACGTAAATTCAAGATAATATGTGAAAATTATATGTGTGGTATAAACTAAATGATATGGGAGTTCAGAGGAGGGCTGGATTACTTCTGGCTGATGATAAGGGAAAGCAAGATGGTAGAGATTTAAGCTGTGCTTTGAAGGATGAGTTGCATATCAAAAGGCAGAGATTGGAAGGACATTTCAGGCAGAAGGAGTGCCATAAACAAAGGAAATGTACAATGTGTGTCTTGGGAACTGGGAAATAGTCCAGCATGTTTTAAGCATATCATTTCTGTATGGGAGTACTGAGGTATAGAGCTATAAATCAAGTAGGAGAGTCAGATTGCTTGGGTTTTTAAACATGGACTAAGGAGTTTGGACTTAATTTGTTTGGCAATAGGGAGCCATTCAAGGTTTTTGATCAGGGGAAGAACATCTGGTAATAGTGTGCAGAATGGATTGTAAAGGGAAGGGACTGATGGCACGGAGACCATTTAGGATAGTGTGATAATCAAGGTGAGAGGGAAATGGTTGACTAAGGCAATGATAGCGGAGATAGAAACAAGATAGTGGGGGAGATATAACTTACACACATAAAACAATTAGTGAACAGTACAGTATTATGTAAAGTAGCACCTTGCAATGATATAATAAAGTGCTAATTTGTACAGTACCATTAGAAAAAAACTATAGTATATATATATATATATATATACACATACATACATATATATATACACATACATACATATATATATGTATATATATATGAAGGTGCTAATTAAGTGATAAAACCATAAGTGCAAATGGAGTTAGAGAAAGGGTACATCAGTTTGAGATTGAGTCATCAGAGAATAATCCAGAGAAGGTGGGATGTTAGCTAGGTCTTGAAGTGTGTTTAAATTTTCTAGCCTCTGTTTGAGATGGGTGATGCATTGCCTTATGAGGCATCACTAATTTCTAAGAAGTTATTTCTTTTGTGGAACTAAGATTTGCCTCTTTGTAACTTTTACCCATTTGCCCTCTGGGGCCAAGGAAAGGACATCTAATACCAATTCTACATGAAGGTCCTTCAAAGATTTGAAAAGAACTTCTGTGTTCTTAAGTCACCCTTCCATCAAGTGAAAGTGTTCCTACTTCTTTCAACTAATACTCATAGAACTTTAGGGAACTTTTACCACCCTACTCATTACTCTTTCTAAAATGTGATTCCGACTGGATACTTTGGGTGGGATATGACTAGGTAAAGTATTATAGTATGATTATTAACTTCCCTCTACGGAATACTATAGTATACTACATTACATTATTCTTACTGTGATCTAAGATTCATTAGCTTTTGTTTATTTTATTTTTGATTGCTATGCCTTATTGTTAAATCATGGAGCTTGTAGTTAATAAGATCCCTAGGTCCTTTTTACATGAACTGTTCTTCAGACAAAATTCCCCCATTCACTACATAAAAAGTTGAATTTTGAATTAAATTGTACAGAATTCTATTACTAATAAATTTCATTATATTAGAGTCAGCCTGTTTAGATCTTTTGGATATTGTTATTATGTCTTCTAGCCCCTTGGCTATCCCTTCCAGTTCAATATAATTTTCACATTTGAGAAGTGTGCCTTGTATACCTTTTTCTGAGTCAATAATAATAATGTTAAAATAAATGAGTTAAGTAAAAAAAGAGCCCTGTGGCATTCAACTAGACACCTATATATTGATCCATTAGTTATGTTTTTGCCTTCATCTAGTTCTCAATAAAATTGACTGTATTGCCGCTTGGGTTCATATCTGTCCATCTTGATGTAAGGATATTATGAGGCTTGTTAAGTTCTTAGATAACATTCTGCTATATTGTCTTTGTCCTGCTAATGTAAAAGTGAATCAATACTATCAAACAAAAATAGGCAGAATCATAGAAAATGATGCTAAAGGAAGTAAGGTTCCATTACTAGTTTTTGAATGGAGAAAAAATGTAATTTTAAGAGGATTGATCTGACATCAGGATATAGGAAGTATTGGAGTGGGAAGATGATAAAGATGATAAAGGGAGTACTTATGTAAAGTAATTATGATATGGCCCATCTAGATAATTTCTAGAATTTCCCAGCAATCAATTGTGTTTTCTTACCCAAACAAAAATATTCACAGTTGTATAATAACAGCTTTTCTCTTCCTTTGAGAGAAAAGCTAAAAGACCAAGAGTAGTTATTGTAAGAGAGAAAAAAAAAGCTAAGTAGCATGCAACGTTTATTCTGTCAGATTTAGCGGGGAATCCTGGTGATAGTCCATACACAGAAACCCTAGGAAAGATAAATCACACTGAATGTGAGAAGGAAGGAACTGAAGAATAGATTCTGAAAAGGTATGAGAAAGACCATATGCTGCTGGGCCTTCTAAGGAAAAGAAATAAACAACAACAACAACAAAAACCCACCAAGATATGGATGGCCATTTTATTAAGCTTACTTTGGACAACTATGTTTGAGCTCCTTTTTATATTTTTAATTAGAGACAACAGGATCAAGTCAGAAATAGATTTCATTTCATTTATTAGTATATACTTTTGGAGAAACAACATGGCATAAACAATAGAGTTGGTTTTAGAATTGGGAATGACTAAAATTTAAATCCTGTCTGATACATTTTGATTGTGTGACCCTGGGCAAGTCACCTCTCAGTGACCTCAGACAACTTTCCAAGACTATAAATTGCCAGATAGTTGCATGTGGGTAAAGGGGGTTTCTCACAGGGAACCCACACCAATGAACTCACAGACTCTCCCTTAACCCTGCAAAAATAAAAGAAAAATTACTTTGAAAGCAGAGACATGTTCAATGAAAGTGAGCTACTAAGGAAAGTGGATGAAGACAGTGAGAACACAATGTCTCCTAAGTTGTATGGGACAGCCTCTCTAGAGCTTTGAAGAGTTACATAGGTGTATACATTAATTATTGTTAAATCTGCCAAAGTGAAGAAGAAAAGTAAAGCGCCATGACAAGAAGCGAATGTAGATGAAAAGAAATGAAAGTTTTTCTTTCCATGTAGTTGCCTTTTTAGGATAGAGAATAAATTTAATGAGTAAATATGCTAATAAGACATAACGTGCTAAGCAAATAGATGGTCATTTTCCCAGATAGGAGCATTTATTTATTTATTTGCTTTTTTGGGAGAGGGTAGTTGGGGTTAAGTGACTTGCCCAAGGTCACACAGCTAGTAAGTGTTAAGTGTTTGAGACTGGATTTGAACACAGGTCCTTCTGACTCCAGGACCGGTGCTGTATTCACTTGGCCACCTAGCTGCCCCAGGAGTATGTATTTATACATAGAAAGAATCAAAAGAAGCAGGAAGGGAGAGAGAAGATCAAAGACTTCAGATAATAAATTGGGAGAACAAAAGAACTTGCTCCTCAAAGTGAGTTTTCTAGCCCAAAAGCAACATAGACAGTATCCCAAAGTATTAGTACAGGTTTAAGCTTAAACCATAGCTTTATATATAGTAGAAAGTGCTTTATTGAGATATTATTATATAACTTTACTTCATAACTTTAATAGTTTGAAACTGCCCTAAAACTTTTTGTATATCACATATTTCCTGATATAATATTTGCATGGTATTTCTGGATTGCGTTATCTTATGAATCACCCTGATTACTGACTTGTGTTTTATATACTTGTTGTTTTAAATGTTCACTGAATAAAGGCATTCTGTCAGTGCCAGAAAGATAGTCACAGTGAGGTGACTTGAAAATGGAAACTGATAATTGTTTTTTATATCGACTTAAGTGGGAATGACTGGATAGTTGAACTTTCCAGATTTTGTTTTTCTTTTCTGCCAGGTACAGAAGGATGCTCCCCCTACAAAATAGAGTATAGCAGGGAATTTAATAGACACAGAAAAACTATGAACAATTTATATACTGAATGCCCAAAGAATGCCTTGTACTTTGCTTTTTGCACAAAAGAAGAATCCTTGTCCTCAACAATATTAGGGGAAATAAGAATTATGGACAAGATGTAAAGAAAGAATAATACAAGAGATTAAATAATCAACTGCTAAGTTGTGTCATAGATAATCAAGTGTGGTGAGAGTAACCACTTTACTTTAAATGCAACATGTTTAAACTTTATACTTAATTTAAATCAGATAAAAGCAAATATGTATATAATTCCTTTTGCAAAAGGATTCTTCAAGGGTAGCACCCTGTTTTAAAACTTGAGAATGTTAGCGGCTTTAAAAAAAATCACTAGCTACATCTGCCTTCCCTGGCTGCTGTTGGCATAGTCTCAGCTCCTTATGCCTGTGTTCACCAAAAAAAGGTACTGAATCACAGTTGAGAGTCTGCCTGATCTAAATCCTAAATATCATCCTAATCTATAGCCTACTTCACTATGGAAATGTTGAATGTTGAATTGAGCCTGCTGAGTATGGAATATAATTATACATGCAAATACTGAAAACTAGCAAGTGTGAGGAAATTTTTTAGTTGTTTCTGTTCTTTAGCAGACACTTGTTTGAAACTTCTACTTCTGACATATAGTGAGTGAGCTATTAGTTGACTCTCCACTTTCCAAAAAGTAATGGAGCCCACAGAATTGGATAGCTATTTTCTCAATCTATAAAAAATAACACTTTGGACATTCAATGCAAAGAAAAAGTAGTGTGAGATGGTATCTCTTTGGGAAATCTGATTTTTCTCCTCCCAGAACAACTATCTCCTTGTAAAGTTAAGTCAGAGTGAGATAATTATCTTAACAACTGAGTTTAAAAAATGCTTCTTACCCTGAATTACCTGGAGGAATTTAGAACAAAACAGTTTCCTTCTTTCCTTCCTCCCTTCCTCCCTCCCTCCTCCCTCCCTCCCTCCCTTCCTTCCTTCCTTCCTTCCTTCCTTCCTTCCTTCCTTCCTTCCTTCCTTCCCTCCCTCCCTCCTTCCTTCCTTCCTTCCTTCCTTCCTTCCTTCCTTCCTTCCTTCCTTCCTTCCTTCCTTCCTTCCTTCCTTCCTTCCTCTCTCCCTCATTCCCTTCCCCTCTCTCCCTCTTTCTCCCTCTCCCTCTCTGTCTCTCTTTCCCAAACCAGTTAATTCTTTCTGTGCATAATATTTATGCTAGAGCATGAAATTAGATAAAATAAGTTTAGTATTTAAGTGTTTCTACACATTTCACATTTTATCTAGGTTGGTTGAAAACTGGGGCAGACTCTATGGGTATTTTACCAAATATGAACCACCTTCCATCTGAGTAGCTGATAAATAGGGAATAAATGACAAGCCAGGGTCCCTTGGTAGATGGGAGTAGAAATCTGAGTTCAACCTGAAATCCCCGAAAACCCTAATGGCTTTGTTTGACTTTGGATCTTTGCATGTGTTTAGGCTTAAACCTCAACATGAAACAAATAACTAGAAACAATAAGGACTTATTTCTCTTGGGACTCTAGTCAACTGATTCAGTAAGTGGTGTGGTTGGAAAAGTTATAGCTAGGTGAGCACAGGGTCAAGGCGTGTGTGTGTGTGTGTGTGTGTGTGTGTGTGTGTGTGTGTGTGTGTGTGTGTACATCTTGTATCTATTGGAAAAAAATCATATCCTAAACCTTTTGAAACTGAATAGATTTGAAAACCCACTTCCCCTCTCACAGTATTCTCTCAGGTACATTTTTGTGAAGCATTGCCATCCAGTGGTTGCTCAGGTATATGGAAGGGCTATGTTTTTCCCTTGGGGACTTCACAAAGTGAAATAATTCCTAAATAGTTTCCCCTACCCCCAACAGACTACATCTTTAATCCAGAGGGATGGGAACAGTGTTGTAGTGCTTCTTTCATTTAACTCTCTTAAAAATATTGTTAAGTCAGAATGTGTATCTTAAGCACAAGACATAAATATACATTAAGCAGATCCCTTTTTATGGGAAATACCATTTAGGAGTCAAAAAATTAGGGTAAATGGATCTGCCTCTAGGAAAAAACTGTGAATTTGCGGAACATAATTTGCCACAAAACAGTAGGGGGTTTCCTATAAAAATGTTGCTTTTTTCCCATGCGTTTGGGAAATTAGACAAGCATATTCTACCCTGTAGAACCATACTGTATGTACTAAGAGAGGAAAAGTAATGTGGATTGTCCAAATGCAGTATTGGGTAGTATTAAAAACCACGTAAGAATATTCACAGAATATAGAAACCAAGATGCTACATAAATGCTAGCAGTTATTATTATTATTAACATAATGATAATTACTGTTATTCCTCTAAGTAATTCATAGGATTGTTGTGAGGATCAAATGGGCTAAAATTTATAAAATTCTTATCACAATGTTTGGCACACAGGTACTTAATAAATACTTGTTTCCTCCCTCCATCTAGGATGTACCCTTAAAATGCCCACCTGTTTTACCAAAGGCCTAGGAAAGATGGGCAAAACCCCAAATAAAGACAAGGTACAGCCTCTAATTACCCTTTTTTTTTTTTTGCTTTTTTTGGAGGGCAGTTGGGATTAAGTTGCCCAAGGTCACACGGCTAGGTTTTTATTTGTGTGTGCGTTAAGTGTCTGAGGTCAGATTGGAACTCAGGTCCTTCTGACTCCAGAGCTGACGCTCTACTCACTGTGCCACCTAGCCACCCCTAATTACCCTCTCTTAAGATATTCTATCTATTGTCTTAAGATGTTTTCTTTACAGGGCAACAGCTGCTGGTGGAGGGAGATGGTTTATTCAAAAACTGGAATGATAATAAGAGAGAAGACCATAACAATTCATGACAGAAGGCTAGAAACTGGAGATGACAGAGCATTGCAAGCTCCTGATTTGGAAATGCTCTTAGAGGCCAATGTATCCAAAAGCAACAAATGGGCAAGAATCTTCTCTCCAGTATTGTATCCCTGACAAGTGGTTATTTAGCCATTACTCAAAAACTTCTAGTAAGAGGGGAATTCCAAGGTGATTACTCTTAGAAGCAGTCAATTCCCCTTTTCTAGCTCATATTTATAAAATATTTATAAAGAGCTTTACATAAATGATCTCACTTTTTTTTTTTAACCACCCTGTCAAATAAGTATTATCCACATTCCGAAGATGGGGAAACTGAGGCTCAGAGGGCTTAAGTACCTATGGTGACACAGTGTCAGAATTGACATTTGAACTCACGTTTCTCTGGACCTATCAGAACAAAACTTGAGCTTTATCATCGCTAGGTACAACCTATTTTTTTTATCAGTATTTTGTAAAGAGAGAAAGTCAAATGTCTGAGATATGATTCAGTTCCTATTTAGTCAGTGTACTTACCCTCAGATCATACCAGAATTTTTATCTCCGGAAGTGCAAAAACAGGCCAGTAAACCCATTCACAGTTTCAGCCTCACTGGAGGACAGCTGGAGTTTCACAAAGCTGCCAATCACCTGTGAAGCTCAGCCCATCTCCAGTGCTGGATATTTTGTATGATTCCCATCCTGTAGTACAAATGCCAATCAACTGCAACAAAGCCCAGTGGGCACTGACAACAACAGGTGCCTCATTAAACATCTCTCAACCTTTCAGGCATGCACATTGACGAGAAGGAAACTCACACTCAATCACCGGCTTAATCACAGCCAAACTCTATTAACAAGTCATACTAATTACTAACTTCTAACAATTTTTCAGGTTTAGAGGCAAAATGCCTTTCCCCCTTTTTAGATGAAAACTAACTTGTGGTGCTCTAGAGCTGGTTATAATGAGGTCCTTTAAAAAGAGGAGGGGGTGAATTGGAAAAAAATTAGAATGTCTTTGTGGTTATGGGTTCTAAAAGTATCGATGTACAGTGAGATGTTGTGTTTGTTTTAATTTTGTATCTGCTGTGTTGCCCACAAGGGTCCAATTAGCTTGTTACAGATGCTTGTATCATTCCTATCCTTTTGTCTTTTTTTTTTCCAAGGAGGGGTAAACTTCTGTAGCACAGATTGCTGGCCTGCAGGCATCCAGAGATCAACAACTCGTTTTCTGTGATATCAACCCCCTGTGAAACATCTAGCATTATTTGCAGAATTCATAATGCATAGGGTGAGACAGATAGGTGGCCTAACTGGGTTTGGGAATGGTTGTGTACTTTTAAAAAATGCCCTGAAGGGAGAAATTCTTCCTTGGATGAGAGCAACCTTGTTACTTGCTTTTTGGCCATGCACTTTCCATTAGAAGGCCTTTCCTTTTTATCTCTCCTAGAGGTTGCTTTTGAGAAGGACTCAAAGTATAAAATGGAAATATAGTTCATCAACCCAATTCCTGACTATTTTGTTGACCCCTTCTAGAAAGATTTCTGTTAAATATACAGCCTCATATGTAGCCTTGGACAATGTGAATGCAACCAGCTGCTTATAAATAGCATTAATAGGAAGAATTACAATTTAAACAAATATTTTTTAGACTGGAGATTTTCTCATACCCGCATTTTGTCTCAAACTTCTCCATTTCAGACTACCTTTGAAAGCAAACAACCCAAACATGTACCATCAGGTACATGTTCTGAAAATTGTATTACTGAAATGTTATTATATAGCTTATTAATAAAATTTAGCCTTCTTTCTTAAAAAAATACACATCAAATTAGCCTGTGTATATATATAAGCTCAACCATCTAAAAGTGTCTTATCAGCTCAAAGCTTGGTTCTTCTTAATATTGGGAAAATTTTAAGGCCTTTATTTTATATGTTTTTAATTTTTAATTTCATTAACTATTTCCCAATTAATGTAAAATTTTTAACATTCATTTTTAAGACTAATTTTGAATTCCAATTCTCTCCCTCTTCCACCTCTTCACTACACCTTGAGAAGGCAAGCAATATATTGATTATACATGTGAAGTCATGTAAAACTTATTTTCATATTAGCCATGCTGCAAAAGAAAACCCAAACAGAATAAGTCAAGGAGCATAAAGTAAAAAAAGCATGCTTCAATCTGCACTCAGATCATCAGTTCCCTCTTTAGATGTAGATAGCATTTTTCATTAAAGGTCCTTTTGAATTTCCTTGGATCTTTGTCTTGATCAGAATAGCTAAATGCCTCACAGTTGATCATCCTTACCATAGTGCTGTTACTGTGTTCAATGTTCTGGTTCTGCTTACTTTACTTTGCATCAATTTATATATATATATATATATATATATATATATGTATATATATATATATATATATGTGTGTGTGTGTGTGTGTGTGTGTGTATATACATATGTATATTTAATACATAATTATATTATATATATTATATATACATATGTATATATAATACATAATCTGTGAAACATGACTGTCATGGAATATTATTGTACTATAAGAAACTATGAGCAGAATGCTTTCAGAAAATCCTGGCTATATATATCTGATTATTTAGCCATTTCCTAACTGATGGGCATCCCCTCAATTTCCTATTCTTTGCCAACAGAAAAAGAAAGTGTTATAAAAATTTTTGTACAAACATGTCATTTTGACTATTCTTATTCTCTTTGGGATATAGACCTAGTAGTGGTATTGCTGAGTCAAAGGATAGGCACAATTTTATGGCCCTTCAGCCTTTATGGCTGAAGCACAGCCAAGATGGCAGAATAAAGGCATGGACTTGTCTGAACTCTCCACCCAGTCCCTTATTTCAAACTGTTGAAATAATAGTTTCAAATTATTCTCCATAATTGTTGAATCATTCTACAACTCTACCAACAGTGGAGTATCCAAATTTTATCCACAACCACTTCAATTATTTGTCATTTTCCTTTTCTCTCATGTTGGCCAATCTGATAGGTATGAGCTGGTATCTCAGAGTTATTTTAATTAGTATTTTCCTAATCATTGCTTTTGTTTTCATAAATTTGGCTCAGTTCCCTATATATTTGAAAAATGAGGTTGTCTTTTTTTTTAAGGAAAAAAATTATCATCTTCCTTAGAGATCAATGTAGCTCTTTGTGTGTATGTATGTATGTGTATGTATGTATGTATGTATATATATGTATATATGTTTATAATCAGTCTGGTTAACTATATTTTGAAATCTGATATTTAATTGTTTGTTTTTGCTTTAAATCTTAATATCCGCAATTGGATTTGATTTCTACTTTTATAAACGAATTACATAGCTGAAATGTTTAAATATTTACTAGAAAGTAAAAAATTTGTAGAATGCTAATTAAAAAACTACTCTCTACCAGATACTATGCTAAATGCTGGGGTTTGAAATACAAGCAGGCAAGATAATTCCCGCCCTCAAAGAGTTTATGTTCTGATGACAGAAGGCAACACTTATAGGATAACTGGAAAGGGTTGGGGAATGAATTGAGGACTGAGATATGGTGTGGAATAGGCCAGGTAATAAATAGCCTAGATAACTGTTTACAAGACAAGGCCAGAAATCTTTTGGTGGCTCAGAATCTAGAGCTTGCGCCCAGAATTTTTGCTGGTGGAGGTAAAGGTGAGAATAGAGCCACCATGGAATAGCAGGCAATATGAAATCAGTGTCTCTTGATGACAGTTCAGAGACAAGGCAATAGCCATCATTTTCCCCTCAACTATAGAAACTTTTATTACTGTCAGTAGCTGGGTACTAGGCAACTAGGTAGAATGGTACATAGAGTGTTGGACCTAGAGTTGGGAGAAGCTGAGTTCAAATCCAGCCTCAGATCTTTCATAGTTGTGTGACCCTGAACAGCTTCTCTCAGTCTCAGTTTCCTCATCTGTAAAATGGGAATAATGATAATAGCATTTGCCTCCTAAATTCTGGGGATAAATTTAAAATATTTGTAAAGTAATTTGCAAACCCTAAAGTTCTAGGAAGAGTGATAGAACAGTAGGCTCTAGAATGAAAACAAAATCAGTTTGTATTCTATTCTAGTTTAGTACATTTATGAACTTGATTAAATTTTGGAGTTAATATCAATTAATATCAATACATTAACTTACACATAAAGTATATTTAATTAAGAATTACTAAGCACTTATTATGTATTACAGCCTGCCATGAACACAAAAAGGTCTACATTGGGCAAATATGCAAAAAAAGCCACCGAGGGATATAAACAGGATTGTTTCTTTCCTTGTTCTGTCCCTTGATTTTTCTGTGATAATTTTCTTCCTTTGAAGTATTTGAGAATAAGTCAAATTAGACCATCATATGATTTATTTCTGGGATAAAAAGAGGTACTTTTTAAATGGTTTCCTAAGACTAGCTTCCTGGGCATGAATTAGAGTAAAAATTTTCTCCCTTTGGGTTTCAATTTAGCATAATAGTTTTATATCGGCGATGAGAATTTACAGTTTTTAAAAGTTTGCAAAGTGCCACAAATTTTACTTTTTTTCCCTTCACAACAACCCAAGGAGGTAGATGCTATTATTATCTTCATTTTATAGATGAGCAAATTAAGGCAGGCAGAGACTAAATGATTGGCCCATATCAAGTAATTATCGAAGGCTGAATGTGAACTCAGATCTTTCTGATTCAAAATCCAGAGCTCTGTCCACTATACCACCTACCTGCTAAAATTAAAGAATTTTAAGGCACTCTTAGCACATATATCTTTTTATACTGTTCCTCAAAATTTCTACTGGTTTCCATGCTCTTCAAGATAATTTTGTTTTGGATGCACACCATACCGACATTCACCCAATGAAAATATAAGGAACTCAGTATGTAAAACTCAGTGGAAAGCTATCAGGGAGGACAGCTGCTTGGCAAGGCGTAGTTTTCATTTTCTTATTTATTTGACTTAAGATGAGACTTAAGAAATTGTAACCAATAGAATCCATGACTGCACATTTAACCTTTTAGACCAATTCTAGTAACAAAGTACCACATTTCCAAGTAACTTTTCATAGTGGAAATAATTTTTCTTTTAAAAATGTTATATTAAATTCCAATTTGTATATAGTATCCTATGAAATAAGTATACATAGTTTGTCCTTGATTGCTTTAAGGCTTCAACTTCATTAAAAAGCCATTCACATACAGGCAGCAGTACATACAGAAATATACTAGCTATATGATGTTAAGAGTAAGTATATTTTAGGGGCAGAGAGCAAGGGAGTAAGTACGTGGGTGCTTGTTAGCCAATAAATGTATTCCTTTCTTGGTAAAGAGAATTGTGTTTTAAAAAACATTATAGGAGACCATCTTCAAAACAACTTTAAGGATTTTTTAAAATGAGAGTTCATTCTCTAATTTTTCCTATATCAGGTTTGTTAAAAACATGTACAATTATACATAAACTTGAGTGGAAATCAGGGAAAGTAATGCTGCTAGGAGGAAGGTGTATGAACTGGATAGAGTAAGGGAGAAGCAGTTTGTTTCCTCTAAAAAGCTGATTTTTCTTTGTAAATTTTTATTAACCAACTTTACTGGTTGGTGGAGCAATCACTCCTCTTTTGAATATGAGTATTTTGTGCAGTATAATTCCAGCTCACAAGGCTGTCAGGTAAACAGAAATCACCTCGTAAAACCCCTAAACAACTCTGTTTTTTATTTTAATTGAAAAACAGAACATGTTAAGCACTTTTATTGGGTGATGCCTGCTGAATGACAGATGTCCTCGGTGGAATGGTGCTGTGCATACTTTCATAAAATAGGCCAATTTCTTGCTAAAACATTTATAGTTAAAAGCTTGATTGAATGACAAGAAGTCCTGTGCATGGAACTCATGCACGTATTTGTTTATGTGCTGGAATCAAATGGTGCTGGTTAACAGGCAGTAAATATACCTGTATGATATACATATTGATGTAGTGGAGGGTTGAATGGCCATAAGAAGCCACCTTTAAAGTTGAAGAACGTAAGCTCCACAAAGGTAGGACTACTTCCATTCTTTGTCTTTGTATCCCCAGTGGCCAGCACAAAGTAGGGGCTTAATAATTGCTGATTGATTGACTACAGAATTGATCCATATTACTTAATCAAAAAATTCAAGGTGCCAAACAACTAACAGTGTGGAAATTGATTATGATGCATCTTCTCCCACAAGGTATGCTGTTTGTATTGACAGTAGACATCAGTCCAGTTCTATTTGACTACGTTATCATGGTTCCGTGTCTTTTTCTTCCCTATAGTATTTTTTTCCAAATGCTTTGTTAACTTCTGGTTTACATCATTTATTTCTGCCAGATTTTGAGTTACAATTTTCCCCCATTTTTCCCTACCCCTCACCCCAGAATAGCAGTCCCACAGGATATCCCCTCATCCCATCTGCTCTTTCCCATGTCTTCTCCCATACCCCCTTTGACTTTTTCAGTAGGGCAAAGTGAATCTCTGTGCCCCAATGCCTGTATATCTTATTTCCCAAATATATGTAAAATAGTATTAATAATAGTATTTATATATTTTTAAACATTTGATTTTAAAACTTTGAATTCCAGATTCATTCCCTTCCTCCCTTGTCACCCACCATTACTGCAAAGATAAGCAATTCAGTCTATGTTGTATGTGTATAGTTATGCAAAACATTACCATAGTAGATATATTGTAAAAGACTGACTATATTTCCCGCCCTCCCATCCCACCTCCCACTTGGTCTATTCCCTACTTTAATGCTGTACCTTTTCAAAAGTGGGTGCTTCCAACTTCCTTCCTCCCTTCCCTCCTGCCCTCCCTTCCATCACCCCCCCCCATTATCCCCTTCCCCCCATCTCTCCTGTAGGGTAAGATACCCTATTTAGTATGTATGTCATTCTCTCTGTGACCCAAATTCAATGAGGATAAGGTTTTGCCTTTTTGCCTTCCTGTTCTTCCCCTCTCTTGTAAACATTTTCCCTTGCCTCTTCTATATGATAGTTTACCCATTCTGTCTCTCCCCATCTCCTCCTGTTATTTTCCTCTCTCACCTCTTAATTTCACCTTTTAAGTACCATCCCTTCCTATTAAATTCGACCTGTGCCCTCTATCTATGTATACCTGTAAACAGATATACGCACATTCACATATATGTATATATATATATATATATATATATATATATTCATATGCCCATATACTCTTCTTCGACTATTTTCATAATGAGAAAAGTTTCATCAGTTACAGTATAATTATAATCTGGGCTCGGCTCCCAGAGCGCTGTGCTGGCCACTCCCTGCCGGGCTGCCGGGCTGCCGGGCTGTCCTCAGTGGGAGGTTAGCTTCTTTGTGTCATTTTGTGGGTTCTGTAGTCCCAGAGTTTGTTCAGAGTCCCCTTTTATATGGATTGGAAGTGGTGTGGGCTGGAGGGCTGTCGAAGTGCTGTTTCTACTGCTCCATCTTTACTCTGCCCACCCCCCCCCCATAGTATTTTATTCACATTGTTCAGAATTGGGGCATAATGTCTTAGCAAGAGCCCTCTCTAGACTGTGAACTCATATTCAGCCTTTTTAATTAATTTCTGTCAGCACTTCCCTTCAATTTTTTCTTTTTCCTTTTCCCAATGAATAACCTTCAGCCATGGGTGGGGAACCTGCTGCCTTGAGGTCACATGTGGCCCTCTAGGTCCTCACAGAACAAATCCCATAATTTGTTCTGTAAAGTTTGGATTTAGTCAAAGGGACAGTATGCAAACAAATATATACAAACATTCTATATACAGCATAAATAGGAAACAATTAACAAAGGGAAGGCGCTAGAAATAAGAAGGGTTGGAAAAGGCTTCTTGTAACAGATGAGATTTTGTATGGGCCTGAAAGGAAGTCAGGAAAATCATAATGGTACATGTGCATGTACATGTATGTATATGTAAATATGTATACACACATACATATATGTATATATATAGTATTTGTATGTATGTGTATTTATGTGTGTGTAATAGAATTATTATTTCATACAGGTAGGAAAATTTATGGTTCCCTTCAACTTTGCAGAATGTCTATAAATTAGTCTCAGAGAGTTGCCTGGATGCACTGAGAGGTTTAGTGTTTCAACCAAGGTCACAAATTTAGCATCTGTCAGAGGCAGAACTTGAACCCATGTCTTCTTAATTGTTCTTTATGCTCAGAGCTGTAACTAACATTTAATGAACCTGGCCAAAGTGGCAGGGAATGCATTATCATTTGGAGGATGGGGAGAGGCAAGTATTTGGGGAAGTTTATTTGACAGACAGATAAAATGACGGATTGGGGAGAGGGGAGACTAGAAACTGAATTTCAAGGAGGAAGTTTTCACAATAGTTTTTAGGGACAGTTAGGTGATGCAGTGGATAGAGTGCCAGGCCTGGAGTCAGGAAGACTTGAGTTAAAATCTAGCCTTAGACACTTGCTAGCTATGTGACCTTGGGCATATACTTAACCTTATTTGCCTCAGTTTCCCCATGTGTAAAATGAGCTAGAGAAGGCAATGGCAAACCACTCTAGTACCTATATCAAGAATACTCCTAATGGAGGGAGGAAGAGTTGGACATGAGTTGTCAATGATTGAACAACAACAAAAGGGAAAGGTAATGGAAGCCCAAAGTGGGTGATGATCATGTGGGTGAAGAGAAAAAGAGAGCTTCATGTGATGATGTAAAGGTAAAACTTACAGGATGTAGTAACTCATAGGTTATAAGAAGTAAGGGAGAGGTAAGACTTATTTAAGAATTAGACCAAAGTCATGAAGCAGAGAGCTTGGGGCAGTTAGTGAAGCCCTTGTCAGGAATAGAGAAGTTTGGGAGAAGGGGTAAGTTTAAGGGGGAGGTAATGAGTTCTCTTTTAGATATGTTGGAGTTGAGATGTCAATAGGTCAAGTTATTTGGGGATGTCTAACTGGCAGCTGGTGAAAGAAGAGGAGAAAGAACTCTGGAGAGTAGGACTGGGTATGTAGATCCAAAGACATACAGATCTGGGAGTTATCTGCAAATCTGTAAACAGATTACAATGAGACAACCCAGGATAACAGAATCTTGGGGAATAGCTCTGATTATGGGATTCTGTCTGTCTGTCTGTCTGTCTGCCTGTCTATCTATCTCCTTCCTTCCTTTCTTCCTCCTTCCCTCCCACCCTCCTTCCCTCGCTCCCTCCCTTTCTTCTCCTTTCCTTCCCACCTTCCTTCCTTCCTTTCTTCCCTACCTCCTTCCTTCCCTCCCTCCCTTCTTCCTTCCTTCCTTCTTTCTTTCCTTCCTTCCTTCCTTCCTTCCTTCCAGGAGAATATTCTCCTAGTACTCAATTTTTTATAGATATCAGAAAATATTAGAAAGTTTTTGTTGTGTAATTTGATCTTTAAAACAAAGTATTTCATATTGATCTTATGTTACTGATGCTTGCAGAATCATTTAGCCAATGATGTCAGTGATGTCTAAAGCATTATGATATTATGTTTTGGGACCTTCATTATTTGAAATTCAGTACATTGTATTTAGCAATCTGCATGGAATTAGCAGTGAGTTGAGAATTAGGAGATCAAAATTTTATTTCTAACAGTATCAGTAAATAGTGATAAGTGGAGATGACCTCGTATCTTTTGACCTTAGTTTTCTGGGCCACATGACCTCTATTGTTCCTTCCACATCTAAGTTTAGTATGAGGTTTTTGGTAATGTCTGAATGGACAACTTTAGGGGAGTGTTTTGGGAATTGAGAGTTAGATATAAGGGACCCAGAACTGAGTGGGAAGAAAGGGATAGGCAAGAAGTATAAATGACTTTTATTAGGAATTTGTCTGTAAAAGGGAGGAGAGGTATAGCAAACATCCCTACATATACAGCATATACACATGAATAGCACATACATGTATAACACGTGTGTATATGTCTACATATCTATGATATAGAGATATGTCTATAATATTATAAATAAACTATGGATATGTGTGTATAGTTAGCAACAATAAATAGTATAAATAAGCTGTAGGTGTGAATCTAATTCTGCATATAAACACATATATACCTATACACACATAGTACTTAGCTATAAGAAGCTATAGGTGCATGTGTGTGTGTGTATGCATATACACACACACCTATAGATTCTTATTTATACTATTTATTGTTGCGATGTGGTAGTGGGCCATGGAGTGTGGTCAGATTGGCAGGTATGGGAAAGGAGAGGCCTGCCACCTTCCTCCACCTATACACCTCTTCTCCTAAAGCCATGATTCCTATCTTCATGAAGATATCCAAGATATTCATCTCTTTCTCTTAAAGATGTTGGACAGTGAGAATGGACTAGAGCAAGAGGTATCAAATGGACAGGACCCTCTGGGGAGACACAACATTGATGAGTATAGGAAAGATAGCAGCTTATATAGTGACTAGATCAAGACACAGCAGATGCATGCACAAGTAGTTTTACTGACACCCCTACTACTGCTTGTAGGAAGCAGGTGGCAGGAAGAGAACATCCTTTAGGGCCTCATGCAATGCCCCAATTCCTACCCCTCAGTGACTGCACTTGGTTAGGTATTCCCTTACTTTCCTTCTTGGTGAGACTTAGAACTATAAGAAGCCCAGATTCTTGAGAGACTGGAGAGATGGTGGCATACGGATCATCTTCTTGTTAGGTGCTTCTGGGTCCTCTAGTCCTCTATCTAATCTCTATACTGGGGTCATACAACACTTCCCCTCTATGGCCAAGAATCCAGATTTTCCTTCAATGGAAAAATTTTGCACCACCTATCATCCTTATCCCTGAGTCTTTCTGCTGGCTTCACTTTGGAGGGGCCTTGGATAGAGGTAGGGAACCTGCGACCTCAAAGTCACATGTGGCCCACTAGGTCACAGGCTTTTTGACTGAATTAAAACTTCACAGAACAAATTCCCTTAACAAAAGAATTTGCTTTGTAAAACTTTGACTCAGTCAAAAGGCCATACTCAAGGACCTAAAAGGCCATGTGTGGCCTCAAGGCTATAGGTTCCCCAACCCTGGCTTAGGGTAATAGAGATATTGTTGGAATAAGAAACCCTGAGTCTAATATCCTTAGATACTTGTGGTGGAGGGATGTTTTTGGACAAACCTATCTTACTGAGGAGGCTAGAATGTTGGAAGTTTTCCCTCCAGTTATTCCATTAGCCATCCCCATCAAGTACCTTATTGCATTACTCTCTTCAGCCCCATGGAATATTTTGGGTCTGTCATTGGGCTTAAAGTTAATGGTTTCAAAATATTTAATGGAATCCTAAGCTTTTGGAAATGAAAGGAACATAGTCCAGTCTCCCTGCAATACAGGCAAAAGAAGCAATGCCCACTCAAATCAAATGACTCACTGAGGGACAACTGGATAGAAAGGGGCAGTGCCAGAATTAGAATCTGAGCTGATATTTCTAAGACCTGTTCTTTTTTTTTTACCTTTTTTTCCTTTGTAACATTCTTAGTACTTTGATTTACATCTGTAATTTTACTGTAGGCTGTGTCCACATGTAAACAAACTGACCAATGGCACAACTCACCACCTCATTTTGACTGTCTTGAGCACTTTAATCAAGCATTGCTGCCAAAATGATAAACTTAGTGTAACTTGGGCTTCTTTGGGCATGCCTGGTCCTTCCATCATGGAGACAGTCTTGGAGGGATTTTTAAGCATGCCCAGTTTGCCTAATATGGAGTCCTTTGCATCTTCAACCAGGTCAGTGTAGGATAACCTCCTTTAATTGGCTACCCGAGTCTTTAAAACTGGCAAAACCAAGCAGATCCATCTTTGCTGTCTCTTTTTCTGCTGTTCCCCTTTCTGAAGCTCTTGTAAACTGCATACAAAAGGTGAAGATCCCAGTTCACCCACAGTAAGGAGTCCATGATTAGGACTGATGAAAGAGGCAGGACTTTCCCTCCCCTGCTCCCTCTATTTTTACCTTAGCTCCAAGAAAGGGGTCTAAATGTTCATTTCTGTTCTGTGTTGTTTGATCTCCTCAGTTCCAGGTGCTGGCAACTTTGAAGCCAGGAGAGCAGGTGGAATGGTGCAGCCAACCAGCCTGGCATGGAAGCCCTTGGGAAGTCAGAGTTCCTGATACTCGAACCCTGCTGTGCTCTATAGGAACCAAGAGGTTGAGATGGTGTAGGAGGGAAGAGGAGTTTGCCTTCCATGCATCTGGGGAATAAATTTGTATGTTTGTGATTTTACCTTTTGATGTAAATATCTCTTTGTAAAAATGAGTCTGTTTGTGGTTAAATAGTACTGGGATGAAAGGGGACTGCTCCCTACACTTAGAGGGGGACGAACACCCAGAGTGGGGGCAAGAGCCATTAGCAGAGAGCCTAGATGACCCCCATACACATAACGGTTCTAGAGAAGCCTGGGCTTAGACTGAAATCTAATTTACTCAGCCTGCCACATGGTGAGGGCTACAGTAATCTGCTACAATAGTATACAATCTTGTTAGGCTAGCAAGTGAATTGGGTTTGTTACCCCACCCTCCCCACTGTCTATATCTCTTTTTTATACAATGTCTAATGCATTTTTGTGCCTTAATCAATGTTGAACACTAGTACTAATACTCAACCATAAAGAGTATGGACTATTTTAGTTCTAACTTTGTTTCTTGCAGTGGTATCTGGAAGCTGATTGAGCCAATGTAGTCATCTGCTTCTACATCTGTAAAATGGGAATTATAGCTATTTTCCCCAGCTCAAAAGAGGGGTGTGAAGATTATGAACATAATCTCCAAACAAGTCTTTATGAATCTTACAGGACAAGCATGACAAGTAGAACAAAGACAATTGTCACAAAAAAGATAGTAAAACTCAGTATACCAAATGTTAAAAATGGGTCAGAAGAGCTTTGTTTATCCATGAATTCTTTACAAGTAGGGTTTATGTTTTTTTAAGTGGTATCTTTAACTTTCACCTTGTAAAGAAAAAAGTGCTTTTTAAAGCTTTTATATGTAGTTTTATTTGTATTGATGCTCAATTCTTTTTTGAATTAAATGGATCAGAGTTCATATGAAAAGTAAACACTAAGAATGGGAAAACAGAAGAAAAACAGCTGTCTCTTTCCAGTAATAGATAGCCCAGAGCCACTGAGTGGTAGAATAGAAGGTGGGGGTGGAGGGCAGGGATGTGGAGAAAGGTGGGGATAGGAGATGGAGAGCTTTGTTCTCTCTAAGTAAACAAAGACTAATTTGAAAGATCATGGGAAAACATGGAGAAGGAAAGGGAAAGAGAATAAATAGATGGTAAAGAGAAGGTCCTTCTGTGATATTTTGCAAAAGGCAAGGTCTTCCTCCAGAGATCTTAAACTAGAAACTAAAATACAAACATCTGTGATACATTCAAGAGTAGTTATATCTAGGAAGAGAGTTCAGTGTCAAACAAAGTTAAATAAGATTATGGAGGATAACCACTTCTCAGAGATAAATTACAAACAAAACTTTCTTCCATATTATGGGCTTTGTGGAAAGTACTCCTCAAAGATTAGATAAGTCTAATGAGTTCTCAGTGAGAAAGAAAATGCCACTAGTAGGAAAAAATCCAAGTTAAGGAGGTCTATAGTTATCTACAAAATTTGAGAGGAGAGTAGAAAGAAACTATGGAATTGAGGCTACCTTGTATCTGAAGAGTTTTCTTTTGCATCTCTTTCTTCCTATAAAATGTTAATGAATTCCTTTATATAGTAACCATATCAGAGGTCAAGTCTATGTACTTAGGGTGTTTTGACTCTTTAAGGATTATCTTAATGCCACCTATGTGACAACACCAGTGTTTCCAGGTTACTTTGTGGTGCAAGGCTATATCAAATCATACTGACCAAAATGTACTTTGAGTTCTTATATGTAGTTTTCTAGACAGGGATAGAGAAATATTGTGTCTTTTATAATAGAAAATACCAATAAGTGAGCTTTAGAAATTAGTACATACTGTGCTGGACATATTCTAAAATATAGTACAAACTTGCTTCACCCCATGTAAATCAAATTTCCTTTAAGTTGTTCCTTTGTACATAAGTTACTTGATCATACACTCTATCATATTTACAAGCAGTTAGCTCATACATTAAATACCACATTATTTCCCTCCAGGTTTGGTTTTCTCTAACTCTTGCATGTATTTGTTGTTTAGTCATATGTAATTCTTCATGACCCTGTGAACCATAATGATATAAGGCTTTCAGTTTTTGCCATTTCCTTCTTCAGTGGATTAAAGCAAAAGTGACTTGCCCAGGATCACACAGCTACTAAGTTTCTGAGGTCAGATTTTAATTCAGGTCTTCCTGACTTCAGGCCCAGAACTCTATCTACTGAGCTACCTAGCTGCCTCTTGTGCATACTGGCTCTATCAAATTAGGCTTTAAATTTCTATGACAGGCAACATATCTTCTGTTCCCTAATTATCCAAATGATTATTTTTCCAGGTCATTCTGTTTGACATCTTCAGTCCTTGTCTCTTGGAAAGATCCCAAAGACAATTTGGATTTTCATATGTCTGGTTCATGGCTAGTTTCAGTGGATTTTAGAAGGAAGACAACTTGTTCAGCAACTAGTTCTTTTTAATTCTTCCTATACTATAGTATCCGTAGATTCAAGACCATGAACATGAGTTTATATGTGTGAATTTAATATGAAGGTGTTGGACAAGATGATCTCTTGGTTCCCTTTTAGGTCTGAAATGAAGTAGCCATTTATGATATAAACATACAAATTTCCAGGGAGTTTTTGTTGTGCCCTAGGATTATGGTGCCAAAGTAGTTTTCATGTATGAGCTAACTGCTTGTAAATAAGAAAGAGGGTATGATCAAGTAACTTATGTACAAAGGAACAATTTAAAGGAAATTTGATTTGCATGGGGTGAAAATCTCAGCAAGTATTTTAGAGTTTTCTGTGTGATCCACCCTAAATTAGGCACCAAGGGACATATGAGAAAATAAGATATGTTGCCTGTCGTAGAAATTTAGAGTCTAATTTGATAGAGCCAGTATGCACAAGAGGCAGCTAGGTAGCTGAGTAGATAGAGTTCTGGGCCTGAAGTCAGGAAGACCTGAATTAAAATCTGACCTCAGAAACTTAGTAGCTGTGTGATCCTGGGCAAGTCACATTTGCTTTAATCCACTGAAGAAGGAAATGGCAAAAACTTCAGTATCTTTGCGAAGAAAGCCTTATATCAGTATGGTTCATAGGGTCATGAAGAATTGCATATGACTAAACAGCAACAAATACATGCAAGAGTTAGAGAAAACCAAACCTGGAGGGAAATAATGTGGTATTTAATAGATCAAATGGTGGATTTGGATTTGGGGAAGAGCTGGGTTTAAATCCTGATTGATATTTCTGTAATGATGGGTGAAATGACCTATGAGGTTATTCCAAAGAATCTAAACAAAAGTACGATATATTGTCTGGCATTTAAGCCAGTTTTCATATGCCTAGCTACCCACCTGGCATTTTATTTGTCTCACATCTGAGCCCGACTGACTTTGCCCAAATTTCAGTTCTGTCCTTTGTTGTTGTTGTTGTATATGCGTGTATGTGTTTGCTACTCTTTTCCTACTGGAACCTCCAGAAAATGATGGGTCCAAGTGTTATCATTTGCATGCCATTGAGCAGTGAGTTGCCTAAGTAACAAATGGTGGGTGAGGTTGGGAGGAAGGGATAAAACTAGACCGGGAGTCAGAAGACCTGGATTGTAATCTTTGAGTCAGTCTTGGGCTCAGGACCTAGCTGCCTGATTATGGATAAGCCTATTATTATTGCATTACTAATATGTCAGGATTGCTGGGAGAAAAATGTTTTATAAGTCTTAGTACTGTATAAATATGAGTTATTACTGTATTCTGAAATAAGACTTTTGCTTGAAATATTCTTACTGGTCATATAAGTAGTTCATATTTTTATTCAATTTAAGGTTTATAATGACATTTTCTCACAAAAATTCTGACATAGGTAATGCAAATAATATAATCTCCATATTAAAGATAAAGAAACTGAGACCCAACAAAGTTGTGACTTTTTTATACTTATAGAGCTAATATATAGGAGACACAGGACTTATGCTGAGCTTTTCTGATTCCAGATACTATACTTATCTTAGTATATCATTCTCTTTCTATCTTTGTTGTTCAGTTGTTTTCAGTTGTGGCAGACTCTTCATGATTCTTTTTGGGGTTTTCTTGGCAAAAATTCTGGAGTAGTTTGCCATGTCCTTTACCGGATCATTTCTCAGATGAAGAAACTGAGACAGTTAAGTGACTTACCCAGGGTCATACAGCTAGTAAGTGTCTGAGGTTAGATTGGAACTCAGAAGGATGAGTCTTTCTGATTCCCAGCCCAGTTCCCTACATCCACGGTGCCATTTAGCTGCTCTTTTGTTTTTTCTAACTTGGTCAAAATTGTTTTGTTTTAGAGGTAGCTGCATTATAATAATGGGTTAAATTAGCAAAATAGCTCCTTTTTAGCATGGTAAGAGGGAAAATGTACTCTTTTTTTTGGTAGGGGCAATCGGGGTTAAGTGATTTGCCCAAGGTCACAGGCTAGTTTTTTATGTTAAGTGTCTGAGGCCGGATTTGGACTCAGGTCCTCCTGAGTCCAGGGCCAGTGCTCTATTCACTGCACTACCTAGACGCCTCCAAATTTACTCATTTTTAATCAAGGGAATCTGAAATTCATTTTTAATATCACTACATAGAAATCATCCTTTGCCTTTTGTTTCATCAAACATTCACATGTTTAAGTGATGCATAAGTCAGTGGTGTGGTAATACTCAGACTTCGTTGAATGTGTCTAATATGGGAGCTTTCATTGTCCCATTAACACCATAAAAGGGCTTTGGAATGGTCTTCTCAGATGAAGTATCCAAGACAAGAGAATGTGTTATTCAAAGAAAAGAGACAGATACTTTCAAAACTCAAGACTGAAGAGAGAGCAGCGTGGGCCTCACTTGTGGTAGACAGGCAACGGCAACAATAATTGAATACATGTTAAGACAACCTCCCATACTTTTCCAGGGGCTCAATTTCATGCCTAGGTGTTAACACACATTTTGATTTCATTCACAAGCATTCCAAACTTAACATAGCAATATAGATGTGTATGTATATATATACACACACATACACAAATATATATATATACATACATACACATGTGCATGTGTGAAGATAAATATAAGTATGTATACATACATATAGACATATATATGTATATATATATATTTAATAGACCCAAGGACTCAACCTCTCAGCAATAATATATGTACATATGCATAATGCATCTATCTTATGCATTTGTATATATTATTCTCAAATGCACATTATATAATATAAATATTATAATACAATATATATATATGTATTTCATATATAATATATATAAATGATACACATATGGATATGTACATAAATATGCTTTTACACATATAATTAGTGAAAGGTGAGTCCTTTTTGGCTCTATGAAATTAAATAAGGATCAGGCCTGAATCTGAATTTCTTCATTCATGAAATGGGGATATTAATACTTGTACTTCCTACCTCGTAGTTGTTTTGAAGAAAGTGGTTGGAAAACCTCAAAATATAGAAATGGGACTTATTGGCATTATTGCTCTAAAGACTGCAGTAAAAATAAATCACAGGTGAATACATTGGGCAATGGAAGCACCCTTGATATTATGATATCATGATATATATTTTGACTTGTGTTCAACTTGACTTCTTCCTTTTGCTTGCATATTTTGTATATGTTCATATATGTATATATGTGCTGGCATCTATGAAGCCTTATAGGATTTTATTTGTGCTTAGTTGTGGGGTCTCCTAAGGAGATTTAAAATTTTAAAGATTCTAATGGACAGAATACTGAAGAAAAGATTCACTTCTCAGTTTATTAAGGACAAGAATATAAAGGAAAAGCTTTGTGAAACAGGATTGTGTTCACAGGATTAGGGAGTTTAGAGCTAGGAAGAATATCTCCTCTAAACCTCTTATTTTATAGACTGAGAAATTGAGGAACAGCCTAGGTTATATAGATAGTGACTGGCAGAACCAGAATTTGAACTCAAGAGTTTGTGATAAATTAGACTAGGGATTCTCAAAGTGGGATCCACAGATCCCTGGAGGTCCCAGAGTTCCTCTCATGGAATCAATGAGGTCAAAACTATTTTCAAGGGGTAGCTGGGTGGTGCAATGAATAGAGTGCTGGCCCTGGAGTCAGTAGGACCTGAGTTCAAATTTGACCTCAGACACTTGACATACTAGCTGTTTGACCTTTGGCAAGTCACTTAACCCCAATTGCCTTGACCTCCCCCCTCCAAAAACACCCTATTTTCAGAATACTAAGACATTATTGGTCTATTAAAATATTCCTTTCTTTTTCCAATTACTTATCTGTTTAAGGTTGTATTTTCTTTATATACTTCAACCAAAGTGACAAATATATTGAATGAAGAAGCAGATATGAGAAGCCAGTTGTTTTCCATAAAGCTAGATGTTAAAGAGATTTGCAAAAAGATTTAAAACAATGCCACTTCTTACTATTTTTGGGAGAATTTAGTAATTTTTCACAAATCATGCTATTTAAGATATAATTTGTTTAAAATTATTTTAAAATGAATTAATAAATATTATAAAATGTATTCATCTTAACATCTGATAAAGGAAACGTTGATAGATTTAACACAGATAAATAATAGCTCTTTGGGGTCCTCAACGATTTTAAGAGTGTAAAGGAGTCTTGAGACTGAAAAGTTTGAGAAATGCTGAATTACATAATGAAACCACTAAATAGAAAGGACTCTGAGTTGTAAATGAGACTAATAGAGATCACTTGTTTAGTGTTCCTGGAATATCTGCTTGATTTTGTCTCAGACTATTAAGATTACTTGGAATGGAAGAGGGAAGAACAAACTATCCCAAATTAGGAGGCTGCAGACTTAGAGAGGGGGTGCTAAAGAAACACAGTTCTGAAAGCACTCGGCACATCCTTTTGCAATCTCAGGCAACATCCTCCTTCCTTTTCCTAACAAAACAACATTTCTGCTAATAACTTCTACTTTTACGTGACAAATCAAGCTGTTTAAATTGTCAGATTGCTCCAACACATATCTCTTGGATGCCAGGAAACCACGCTGACATTGTTCCCTGGCAGGCTCAGGGGGTGGGGAGAAAACGGCTCATTTTGTCAACTGGCAAGAAAACAACCCCTCAAAGAAAATTTCCAGCTGGTTACAAAGGATTCTGATAATATGGGGGGGAGGGAGGAGGTGGGGAGAGAAACAAGTTTTGAATGGATGTGGTATGTTTGCTACATAAAATACACTCCATTTCTATCCCTCTGACTTCTATAGGCTATGTGCATATAGTTCACAGTACCCATGATCACCCAGTGGGCCATAATGCCATCTACAAGACAGGCCTTCAGAAGATTATAGACAATCTCTTTCAAAGTCACAACTTTCTTCATTGATTCTGACCTGATTCAAAAACACTTGTTCTTTTGTGAAAACAATATTTCCCAATGTGTGAAAAATGAGAATAGAATCAACTGTGTGAAAGCAAAACAATCTTGGCTGCCTTTTGGCATGTGAACAAATATCAGTGTTGACACACAACTCAGAACTTTCCTTGTAAAAGTGGCATTATCATTTCATTGAGACAGCAGAGATGGGCAGCACTAGATATTTCCTGGCAAGGTGGTTTCATCCCTTTCAAGGTAAAGGGTGAATGTACCAAGTTCAACCTAACACAGACACTGAAGATACAAATACAAATACAAATACAAATACTCACTCCAAGTATATTGGCTGTAGGCAAGTACTAGTTTTCTTTGCTTGCCACTATGGGTAGTAGTAGAAGCATCTCTTCCTCCAAAGCCACAAGCTTAGTGTTGTATTTGACCATCTCTAGTTATTGTGGAAACAATAAATAAGAATTTATTTCATGGGAATAATAATCTCTGTGCCTATCTGTCTTACGGGGATATTGTGGTGGCAATAATGGTAATGATTAATAGTAATAGCCTTCATGTAGTATTTTAAGGCTTGCAAAGCACTTTATAAATATTATTGCATTTTATTCTCATAGCAATCTTAGGAGATAGATGCTATTATGATTCCCATTTTACAGATGAAGAAACTGAAACAGGCAGAAGTTAAATTGAATGCCCAGAGCCACATGACTAGCATGCACCTAAGGCAGGATTTGCCCTCAGGTGGTATTATTCCAGACAATCCATGACTTTTTTTGTGCCACCCCACTGCCTAATTTATTTATTTTACGAAATAAATTTGTATGCTTATTGGTAAAGGAGTTACACATAAAAAAACCTTTAGTTCTTAAAAGGAAAGACATCTTGGCTACTGAAAATCATTGTTAGCTCTGCAATGTCAGGAATCAGCCAATGAAATTTCTTTGCCCATGTCTTTACACTCTTTTCCCCAGTGCCATTTGACACTTTAGCCTTCTACTTCTCATAGTGGTGAGCAAAGGTAACAAGTAGCTGCCTCTGGACCATACACTCAGAGTGATCACTGAATCATGGATTCCCATGCAAACTAATCCAAAGGAAGGATGGAAGACTGGGATCTCTTTCTAATCTAAACTTCTGTGATTTATAGATCTTGAGTGATTTCTTTTAAACCCATGGCAGTTGATTGCTGTTCAAGCTGCTTTAGTTAAGAAAGTTCAAAGTACTTCCTTCTCTTTCAGTATTAAAACCTTTCACAACCTGGCCCTAATATATTTTTCAAGCCTCATTATATTTTATAGTCTCTCCCTCACTCTGCTATCTACCTAAAATGGACTCTTTTCCATTTCCTTTCTTGCACTTTTTGTCTTCCATTTTTGCAGTGTAGTTTCTTCTTACCTTCATAACATAAATCCTTGCCATCACACACACACACACAAATAAAACAACAAAACAAAAAACCTCTCTGGCACAGTGGGTCTAGGATCAGAAAGCCCTGAATTCAAATTCTGTCTCAAATGAGTATTAACTATGTGACTGTGACTTAACTTCTCAGCCCAAGTTTCTTCATCTGTAAGACAGGATAATAGCATCTATTTCATGTTTAATTTAACTTTGAATTTATTCTCTATATACCTATACATTATGTTGTCTTCCCTTTTAGAATGGAGGGTCATTGAGAGTAGGGATTGCTCATTCTTTGCATTTGTATTTGACACAATGGCTGGGATAGAATTGTTGCTTAATCAATTCTTTTTGATTGATTCTAGACATTAATTCATTATAATAGAAGCCACTTGCATTGTATAAGAATATTATTGTTCCAGTTTTAGCCTTAGGAAGAATGAGTCACAGGATGTGTTTGTACATGTGTATATGTGGGTTGGTGTGTGTGTGTGTGTGTGTGTGTGTGTGTGTGTGTGTGTGTGTGTGAAGAAATAATAGACAACTTTAAAATTGTTTTATTCAATAATTGGGTTTCTGAAAATTATGTAAAAACAATTTTGTCTACTGTGTCATTTAAAATGTAGAAAGGAAGACATTTTTTCCTTTCTTTCTTTCTTTCTTTCTTTCTTTCTTTCTTTCTTTCTTTCTTTCTTTCTTTCTTTCTTTCTTTCTTTCTTTCTTTCTTTCTTTCTTTCTTTCTTTCTTTCTCTTTCTTTCTTTCTTTCTTTCTTTCTTTCTTTCTTTCTTTCTTTCTTTCTTTCTCTTCTTTTTGGAGGGGGGTTTGGGAGGGCAATTGGGGTTAAGTGACTTGCTCAAGGTCACACAGCTACTAAGTGTTAAGTGTCTGAGGCCACATTTGAACTCAGGTCCTCCTGACTCCAGGGTTGGTACTCTAATCACTGTGCCAACTAGCCACCCCTTTCCTTTCCTTTCTTTAAAAAAATAAAACTATGTAAGAAGTTGTATTAATGACCTTTGTTTCTCACACTACAGTAAAAATCCAGCATAATCTCTCCATTGAACCATCCCTTGTAACAAAGAAAATACAGGCAAAATCAATCAACTGAAAAAGAAACCTTGTCTGACAGTGTATGTAGTGTCCTGCCCCCTTATTTTCTCACCTCTCTACCAAAAGGAGTTAAAGATGTTTCGTCATCTACTTTCTGAGATCAGGATTGATCACTGTAAATAATCTGACTTTGGTTAACTTTTTGTGAGTTTAAAAAAAATAACATAATTATGATGGTTTTGCTTGTTTTCTAGTGTTGCTTACATTTCTTTGAGTTCTTTTATAAAAATCTTTCCATGCTTCTTTGAATTTCTCTTATTTGATAATTCTTAAAAAAACAATAATATTCCATTACATCTATATACAACAATTGGTCCCTATATTTTCTAAATGATAAGCAGCCTCTTTAAAAATTTTTTTTCTATCACAAAAAGTACTACTATGAATATCTTGGTATATAGGCAATTTTTTTTGTCTTTGAATTTCGAAGGATTATGTGCCCAGCAGGGGGATGTATAGGTATGAGTAGATTAGGTATTTTTCTTGCAAAATTCCAAATTGTTTTTAGGAAAGGTTGAACTGGGTCACAGAAGAACTGTCCATTTAAAAGGCAACAACTTTGAATCCTTATGCAAAGTGAGTAATTATCCCCTAATTTATTTATTTTATAAGTTAGAATTGAGTATATTAGATTTTTTTAAAGAGAGGCTTAGAGATTCAAAAGCAAAAAAATCACAGAATTTTTATTTTGCCTTTTTTAGAATTTGCTTTTTTTTTGCTTCTCACCTCACCTCCCTTCTCTCATTGAAAAGAAAATAATATTTTTATGACTATATATACATATATATGTATATATAGCTCTAAATTGTCTTTGCTTCCTTTGCCGCCTTTGCATCTCTATCAGGGGGAAAATTAAGCCAGTCTTTGCCCTCAAGGAGGATAAATCCTATCTTAAATAACTTGTTAGGGATTCCCACTGTTAGTATGTGTGTATGTCTTGTCTCTCTAAGGAAATTGTCAACTTCTCAAAAGATAGGAGTCTGTCTTCTTACTACCTAAAAGTGTGAAGGTCTGAGAAAAGAAAAGCAAGATCCAGAAGAAATGGAAAAATAGAAGGGAAAAAATTACTGTTTTCCTTAAAGAAATGAATTTTTTTGTAAAAAAATTTAGATTTTTTTTAAATACCAGAAAATACACTGCCTGCTTTATGCCTTCACTTGGACATAGTTAAATAATAGATGAAAAGAAAAGACAGAATCACTGTGGAAAACCTAGCACTAATTATTATAATTTCTTTTCTCAATGTTTTCTTCTAAAGCAGTTGAGAGAAAACA
Organism: Gymnobelideus leadbeateri; assembly: GCA_011680675.1. NCBI lineage: Eukaryota > Metazoa > Chordata > Mammalia > Diprotodontia > Petauridae > Gymnobelideus > Gymnobelideus leadbeateri. The sequence goes on from WOXC01009206.1 coordinate 200,293, forward strand.
ATACAAGGACCTCCCTAGATCATGAAGAATCTGTGGATTGAAATAAGCATGTGAGTTGTGTTACCTAGAGAGTCTGCAATGGGAAATTTTGTAATGACCAAGACATCGGGAAGGTCTTATTTGTCAGAAATTGTACTGATATCATATAAGCAATAGGACTTGCTACTGATCAATCAGTGTGGTTCCGCCTTATAGATAAAGCCCCTCCTCAAATTTCACATAGCATTTAGTCTAGCTCTTTCTTTTGAATGCCAATCATCTTATCATATACAGAACCCTGACACTCTCATATTCACATTTTCTCCTTACAAGAAGGTACTGCCATATCATGATTTGTCAACAGGAATATTTTAGGCTTTAAGATTTACAAAGTATTTTGAAATCCCCAAATGTATAATGTTATAGGTATTTCTTTACTCTAACAGTGTCTGGCACACAGTATGTACTTAATAAATGTTTATTGACTTGAACATGTCCCATGCCTACTATGAACATCTTGAAGGTGTCATTTTATCTCTCTATATTGACAATGTCTAGCATGGAACCTTACCTATAGTGAGAGTTTAATAAATGTTGGTTGGATTTTAGGACAGTTTTGTCAATTCAGTTTCAATTCAATAGAGCACCAAGTTTTGGGTTAACAATAGTAATATGAATGATAATAATAACAATAGCTTACATTTATTGGTCCTTACTATGTGTGATGCACTGTGCAGAAAGCTTAACAATCCTGGGAGGTAGATACTATTACTATCTTCATTTTGTAGATAAGGAAACTGAAGCAAAATAGAAGTTAAGTGACTTGCCCAGGGTTACACAGTTGTAGCAGCAAGCACCCCAGCATCCCCAGGGTGGCTGCCAACACAGGTTCTTAGATCTGCTTTTCTAAAGGAAAGCCAGTCAAAATGGGTTAACAAGCTTACTTTAATCAATCAAACATATATCATTTACCTAGTTCAGGGGAAAAGGGTCAGCACCCCGAACTTCAAAGTATACAGACAGAACTTACAAGACAGAGAAACAAACAAATCAAGCAGACAGGCTTCCAAACTGCCCAACCATTACATCAATACCAAATCACAGTTACCAGAGTGGGAAGCATCAACATCTGGGTTTTCAAAGCCCGGGGGGCTCTTAATGGCTGCCCAGAGTCTTATCTGGTCAAATCATACAACACTTCTCAAAGTGAGCCCCAAAGCAAAGCCTCACATCAGGGACTATCTAGCCTTCCCCTGGCTCAGTTAATGTAACCACCCTCTTGACCCACTGCCCAATCACACAGCATCAAGGTATGGGCATTCCTGAAAACCAAGCCTCCTACCACAGGCTCCATGTGACCACATTCAGCCTATTAGGGGGCAGAGCATATTTTCAAATCAAGGAAGGTTCTCAGAGTCTCTTAAGCCCATCAAAGGGCTTAGAGGCAGAAAAGATCTTTAAATCTGCATTTCCATTACAACAGTTCATAAGTGCTTGAGGTCAGATTTGAACTCAGGTCTTCCTGATTCCAGACCTGACTCTCTAGCTACTGTGTTGCCTAGCAATCCCCTCCTTTAGTTAAATTAAATATTTTTGTTTGATTTGTCAATATTACTGATTAAATTTATTGATTATTTGGCACCACTATTAATAATTTATATGGTATTGTCCATTATCCATTAATATCATTAATATCCTTTTCTAATATGTTAAGATGATGCTAGGTTCTTGAAGGTTATGCCAATAGAGAATGAGCTATGACAAGTCCTCCCATTCTGAAAAGATTTTTAATAAGGACCCAATGAAGGACAATATGTATGAGAGATTCTGTGGAGGTTAGTGACCACTGGACTTAGGAAGGGGAAACAAAGCTTGATGCACAAGAAAACTAAGTAACAAACACTTCTACTTTAGTAGCACTTGGCTTTCATCAAGTACTTTCTCTGTACTTTAAATTAATAAACTAGATTGTGAATTTAGCTTCTTTTCAAGTATATTTTAGTGACCATGCCCAATAAATGCATAAGATAATTGTGTGTTATTCATATTTTGTCCAAGATGGGCTAATTTCCAAGATCCCTCTCCCCACCCCAATCCTCCATTCAGAAGCACATCAGTCAATACTAATATGCTTGTTTTCTTTACCATTAAAACAAAACAAAATGAAACTGAATTCTGATTGCTAATGTCAATTTAAAATAATCTGGAATTATGCAACAGAAATAACAGGGAGTATATGAAATGGAGAATTCTTAAAATAGGGAGCAACTGTATCTACTAGTAGAAAACAAAATCTTTGAATCTAAGCAAAAACATTTAATGTATATGATTAATGTTGCTATATAGACATGCTGGAAGTTTTTAAGCAAACAGGCTATATTAAATTTTCAGCCCTGGGTACACAAAATGGAAAATGGATAATCATTAATCAAGGCATGTAACGTCTGGAGCACTTGCAGCATTAGATATCCTTGACCAAATTATATAATGGAAGACGAAACCTAGTGATTAGTGATTAGTGATCCTAGTGATGCTTTTCTAAAGCTCTTCTAGGCCACACTGGAGAATGGTGAAGCCGTGTTCCAATAGGGCACATCTGGATCCTCAATGGAAATCTCTCCACTCTTCCCCAAGTCACTCACATTTTATGTCTCCTGCAACTATTTCTGTGGTGCCATTAGTACAAAATTCTGCATAGAGCTCCATTCAGTTCCATAAACTGAAATTCAAAGATTGCTTATTGCTAAATTTTCTTTCAATGGTCTGAGTCCCATGCTTTAAACATTCCAGTCACTGTGTGATTTTGCTCTTTATGAGTCTATATGCAGTATTCAAATATAGAAGAGTATACACATATTGCATATTACATAAACATAACATAAGTAGACACTGAATCTAAGAATTTCCCCCTTAGGGTGTTATCTTAATAGGATGGTACTTAGGCTTGCTATAATATTTAGTGGTGTTTGGAACTGCATTCATCTTTTGTGGAGGAAATAGGTTTTAATTTTCTCCTCAGAGCAAGAGATAGCTTCAAGCTCAGCTGACATTTTGGATTGACTCTTTTTTTTTCCTTTCTTCTCCTTCAGTTGAGTGTTGAGTGAGAGAAGTAGGCAGCAGCTTGTAGTTCCTTGGCCTGTGCCATGCCAATGTTTCACTATTTCCAATGACAACTTCTTGGGGATGGCATCAATATGCGGTGGTGGTTTCTCATTTTTTTTTAGCCAGAGGCAAATGAATACATTATCCATCAGTGAAGCATGGGGCAAACGGATCTATAACTCGGGGGTGATTGGGATTCCACACGCGCATGGGGGTGTGAGTTTGCTTCAGAACTCATTTTCACTGATGCTGACACACAAGACACCCCTCAGAGACCTGTCTATCAAACTGCAACATGCTATGCAGAAAAATTAGATTACTCATGCTAAGAGAAAGGGGCAGGAGGAGATGGTAATTTAAGACTATCCCCTTAAATGCCTATTACATTGGTATTTACAAAGCAAATGAAATCCTGAAGAAGGAAAATAATCAAGCTACCTAGATATGGCTGTCTTTGTGTATGGAGATTCTTATACGAATATGTAAGGTCATGAATAGATGCGTGCCCACACATAGTATATGGAACTCTCTCTTTTTTTTTTCTTTTTAACTTCATTTCAAAACTCTTGAAAGGATCATTTCATTTACTGTAATAGATAAATTCACTGTTTTACTATTATTGTTATATTACTGCCCTTGCAAATCCCTAGCCTAAATATCCATTATCCATTATCCATATCCAAATAACCATTATTTCCCTATGCTTTGCAATTGATTGTTTTTTGTCTTTCAGAACAGAGGTTGGCGAAAGACTTAGCAATGCTTATTATAAAAATGCATCACAAGGTTCCACATTTCACTCCAAGTATCTGTATAGTTTCTGAAGAAAACAAACGTGTCAAAATAGATTAATATGAAACCCAGAAGACAAACATTATGCAGCTACGTGTGGACTTGCCCAATACAATCTATTTCTTTAATAAAAATACAAAGTAGTGTAACATACTTAGTGACGAAAAAAATACCTGGGGCTCAACCAAAGCACATAAATCAGAATGAGGAACAGTGCTGGGAAAAGTGATTTTAAAAGAAACTCAGGGAAGCATAAAAGTGACTTTAGTTAGAAATATACCTGGACAAACGTGGAAAGTAGAGTATTTCAGAGAGCAACTGAGAACTGTTTTTTTTTCTTTTTTTATAGCAACAAATAATAGAAAGATTGAGGAGGTTAAGATTTTTATTTTAGTAATGACATGACAATGTCAGGCTCTTTGGAACTCTCTGGGATATGTCTAGGAATGTTAATTGAACAGTTGAATGCCTGGCTAGCAGAATCATTGTATGGATTTGCTAAAAATGGCTCAACTGCATATTTCTGTTGCCATTGATGTAGGAGAGATTGTGTTGATTTGCAATTGTATAGAATGTCACATTTGAAATCTTTCACTAAGTTTACTTCTTGTCTGTTATTTATGATAGGTTTCTGTTCTGTCTTGTTCTGTTTTAATTAATTAATTTATTTGGTCCAGACTATGGATTATATCTACTCCCAGGTGAGTAAAGTGCCTTCCTTGTGCAGATCAGTGACTATTTCAAAATTTAGAGTTCTAGTGATCTGTTTCGGGCATGGAGAGGATAAGTCACTGGCCCAGAGTCAAACATGCATTATGTGTCAGACAGGATCCTAGGTGATCCTGATTGGGAAGGATATTCTCTATTTATTAGATTTCTCTTTCTGTTGAGGAAGAACAAACGTTGTTTTATGCAGAATTGTCCCTACCTGAAATCTGCTAACATTTACCCTTTTCTGGTGGAGTAAAAGCTGATGAAACTGATTATTCATTCAATGGATATACATACATATACATACTTCTAGTGGGGGACTTCATGGAAGAGAATTTGAGATGGGTCTTGAAGGCTGATTATTTAGTTAATAGACAGGGATGAGTAGGAGGTATTCCAGTCAAAAGGCACAGCACAAAAGAAGGCAAAGAGGTTGGAAAATTTCACGTGTTTAAATGATGTTAAGTAAACCCTATTTATATGGGGCATAGAGATCATAAACAGGAATAATCTGGGATTAGGATGAAAAGGTGGACTGAATTTAGATCGCCGTAACTATCTTATATGCAAGGTTCATGAAGTTGGCTTTCATTTGATGGGCAATGGGCACAAAGTATATTAATGAAAGAGAGAGAGGAGGAAAGTTACTCATCATGTCCATGAGCCAATATAGAATATAGAATTAGACTAGTTAGAAGGGACCTTAGAGGTAATCTGCAGAGTGGTGTCAAATGCAGAAATGGGAGCTACTAAATCACAAGTAAGGGTCCCTGTGGGTTACATAATCACTTAGAAAACCACACATTAACATTATTTGAGTTCTATTATGTTTTTGTTCATCTTGCTAAGTTTTCCCCTATTACATTTTAATCTGGTTTGGTCTACACTCTGGAGTGTTGCCAATTGCATGTTTGACACCTCTGATATAGTACCATTTCTTCCTGTTACAGGCCCAGAGAAGTTGTGTTCTGCCAAAAACCATTCAGGTAGTTGTTGGTAGAGTCAGAATTTTAACCCAGTTCCTCTGACTCTAAAGCCATAGTTCTTTCCATTACCCTGTGCTATCTATTCCCCACAGTCTTGCAGTTATGTATAGATTTGATTAAAGAAACTTGAGTCTAGAAGGAAGTGGAAAGAACTTGAGACAATGCAAGATCCTGAACTGCTTTATGGATCAAGGAATATTAAATTGTGTTCAGAATAATTGTTGCCATATATACTAATTTTTAAAAATTGCCAAAAGAGGTATTCATTTCTATTCAATGAATACTTATTGAATGCCTCCTACCGTGGTAGGCACTACAGGAAAGACACCTGGTTTCTATTTTCAAAAAAACCTGTACTCTTGTTAGGGAGTGGAAAAAACCAACATATAACAAAATAGGTACATAGTACAAAGGAAGAGATGATTAGCAATACTCATTGCTAATAATAAGACTTCCAGGAGGTCTGAAAGGAGATAGTGAAAGGAGACATATGCTGGAACAGTCAAGGAAGTATCATGAAAGAAGACAAATCTGAGTCGGACCTTGAGTAATGTGTAAGATTTGGAAATTGAGAGAGCACATGGGAGGGCATTTTTCACTGTGTTAAGAACATGGGCAAAATCATGGAGATAAGGATGAATATATCATGATGAAGGGATAGTGAAGACCCTGGACTGACTGGAGCCCAAGATTCATATTGTGAAGCAATGAGAGGTAAGATCAGATAGATAAGATAGGGGCAAATTATAGAGGGCCTGTATAACCACAAGAGGAGTTAGTGTGCATTTATCTCCCCAAACTGGAAACTCCTTGAAACAGAAGATTTGCCCTATACTTTGGTATCACTAACAAGAGCAACTCTTTTTTGGTGGTATTTAAATGTCTTTCATATAACAGATGCTTTATAAATGTTTATTGAATTACAGGTAGTAGCCTTAAGTCCTGGATTTGGAATCAGGAGGACCTGAGTTTGAATTCTGCCTCAGGCACTTAATAGCAGTCTAACTCTGGCCAAGTAATTTAACAGCCTCAGGTTCTCTTCTATAAAATGGAGATAATAATAGAACCCACCTGAAAGGGTTGTTATGATGATCAAATGAGATAATAGATATAAAATGGTATGTAAATGCTATCTGTTGTTGTTGGTGTTATTTAACTAGCTAGAACTGTAGTCTAGAAAAATGGAAACAAAATGGAAAAAATTCAAGGAAAGTGACTTTTTTGGGGGGGAAATTCTATAAAAATGCCTCCGAAATTAATAGAAGGCAATTAAAAAATTTCCTCCTATTCCCCCCAGGGCTTCCCCTATACATAGTAAGATAATAGAAATAGAAATCACTGTGGAAAAGCTGAGATATTTGATTATAAGTATCTTTTTCTCATTAAAGAACCCTGAAAGTTTTTTGACTAGGCAATGATGCAGCCCAGAGTAATAAAAGATTAATCCGGCAGCACCGTATAGAGGTACCTCAGAATGAAGTGAGCCCTGAAAGAGGAATGCCAATTAGGAGGCTGTTTCAACAATCTAGGTGAATAGTAAAGACAACCTTGACGAGGGTGGTAGGAATGGAAATAAAATGATAGACCTGGGAGGCATTTCAAAAGAAGAATCAGTAGGGCCTATTGACTGATTAGGTATTGGGGACAAATAAAAGGTTAAGAAAGAAATGACTCCCAGATTTTTTAACTGGGTGACTACGTAAATCATGTGCCATCAGCAGAAGTAAGAAATTCAGCAGCAAAACTAGTAACTCTTTATCAACCAAAATATTTTATGTGTAAGTACATCCCTATACCTTCTGATGACTTCCAGTCTCACATCTTCAACTGAATGTCGGAGACACCTCAAACTGGATGTCCAGGAGACATCCTAAGCTAACCATGTCCCAAACTTTAAATCATTATCTTTCCCCCAAACCTTCCCAACTTACAGACTTCTTATTACTTTTCAGAGTATCAACATTCTCCCACTCCCCTAGGTCCACAATCTGGATGGCATCCTCTACTCCTGATGTTCCCCCTCACCCAATATCTGTTGCCAAGGTCTATCAATCTTATCTTTACAACATCTTTCAAATACATGCCCTTCTCTCCTTTGATACTGTCTCTCCAGCCTAGTGCAGGCTCTCATTACCTGGTGTCTGTACTATGGCAAAAACCTGCTGTTTGGGCTGCCTGCTACTAATCTCTCCCCACTTCAGTCACCAAAGTGATTTTCCTAACACAGACCTGACCAAGTCACCCTCATGCTTAATAAACTTCCAGGGGTCCCTCTTACTTTCAGGATTGAACAAAATCTTCTGTTTGTAGTTCAAAACACTTCATAACTTAAGCCCTTCCCAACAATGTCAATCTTTTTATAACCTTACACTTACCCCTTCCCACCTCTGTCAGTGACACTGGCCTTGTGGGCTGTTTCAGGAAAAAGACACTTCGTCTCTTGGCTCTAGGCATTTTCTCTCATTTTCTGCCATGCCTGGGATGCTCTCCCTCCTGATTGCTACCTCCTGTCTTCCTTCAAATCCCAAATAAAATTGTAGGAATCCTTTGCCAATTCCTATTTTTTCTCCTATGCCCCTCTGTTGGTTATTTCCTGTTTATCTGGTTTTAGTTTCTTTGTACATATATGTTTGCTTGTTATCTCTGCTTTTAGATTGTGAGTTCTGGGAGGGCAGGATTGATTTTCTTTGCATCCTCAACACTTAGTACAGTGCCTGGAACATCAACTCTTTTATTTTTATATTTTTTTATTTAAACAAATGCTTTATTAACTTCTGTTTTACATCATTCATTTCCGCCAGATTTTGAGTTACAATTATTTTCCCCCCCGTTTTTCCCCTACCCACCCTCCCAGAATAGCAGTCCCACAAGATATCGCTTCCTCCAATCTGCTCTCTCCCATATCTTCTCCCATACCCCCTTCGACTTTTCCATTAGAGGAAGGTGAAACTCTGTGTCCCAATGCCTGCACATCTTATCTACCAATTACAAGCAAAAGAATATTAATACTAGTATTTATATATATATTTGAAACATTTAATCTTAAGACCTCTAATTTCAGATCCATTTCTTCCTCCCTTGTCACCCATTCCCTCTGTGAAAATAAGTAATTCAGTATATGTTGTGCATGTCTAGCTATGCAAAACATTACCATAGTAGATATATTGTAGAAGGCTGCTTATAATTCCCTCCCACTCATCCTACCCCCCACGTGGTCCATTCCCTACTTGATCCTGTCCCTCTTCTATAGTGGGTACTTCCAACCTCCCCTCCCCCCAAGGATGCCCTCCCATCCATCATCCCTCCTCTCATCACACTTCCCCCTATTCTGCTGCAGGTTGAGATATCCCATTTAGTATGTATGTCATTCTCTTCCTGAACCAAATTCAATGAGAATGTGGTTTTGCCTTTTTGCCTTCCTATTCTGTACCTCCTCTGCAGCCACTTCCCCTTGCTTCTTCTACATGAGATAGTTTACCCTACCCTGTCTCTCCCCATCTCCTCTTGCCACTTTCCTCTCTCACCTCCTAATTTCACCCCTTGAGTATCCTCCCTTCCCAACAAATTCAACCTATGCCCTCTATCCATATATAACGGTAAATATATATACAGACATTCACATATGTATTCATATGACCATATACCCTTCTTCCATTATTTTCATACTGAGAAAGATTTCATCAGTCACAGTTATTTTTTTCCATATAGGAATGTAAATAGTTCAACTTTGATAAGTTCCTTTTGATTTCTTTTCCCTGATTACCTTCTCAGGCATCTCTTGCTTCTTGTGTCTGGATGTCAAATTTTCTGGTATTTTCTTCAAGAATGCTTGAAAGTCCTCTCTTCCACTGAATGACCATGTTTTGCCCTGAAACATGGTACTCAGTTTTGCTGGGTAGGTGACCCTTAGGTTCATTCCCAGCTCTTTTGCCCTCTGGAATATCATATTCCATGCCCTTCGATCCCTCAGTGTAGAAGCTGCCAGGTCCTGTACTATTCTGATTGTGTTTCCACAATATTGAAATTGTTTCTTCCTGGCTGCTTGTAGTATTTTCTCCTTGATCTGGGAATTCTGGAACCTGGCTATAATATTTCTAGGAGTTTTCTTTTTGGGATCTTTTTCAAGAAGTGGTCTCTGGATTCTTTCAACCTCTATTTTGCCCTCTGGATCTAAAACATCAGGGAAATTTTTCTTGAGAGTTTCTTGAAGGATGATTTCTAGGTTCTTTCTTTGATCGTGGCTTTCAGGTAGTCCAATAATTTTTAAATTATCTCTCCTGGATCTATTTTCCAGGTCAGTGGTTTTTCCCATGAGATATTTCACATTGCCTTCTATTCTTTCATTTGTTTGGATCTATTTAACAGCATCTTGATTTCTCATAAAGTCACTAGTTTCCATTTGCTCCAGTCTAATTCTGAAGGAATGAATCTCCTCAGTGAGCTTTTGAGATTCTTTTTCCATCTGGCAAATTCGACTTTTTAAGGCATTCTTCTCCTAACTGCCTTTTTGAGCCTCCTTTGCCATTTGAGTTAGTCTATGTTTTAAGGTGTTATTTTCCTCAGTCAGGTTGTTGACTCTCATTTCATACTTTTCCTGCATCCTTCTCATTTCTTTTCCCAATTTTTCCTCCTCTTTTTTTATTTGGTTTGTAAAATCCTTCTTAAGGTCCTCTATGCCTGTAACCTGCTGGTATTTTCATTTGGGGCTTTTGGTGCAGGATTTCTGACCTCAGGGTCCTCCTCCTGTTCCATGCTTCGATCCTCTTTTCCCCCATAATAGGAATCTAATGTTGAATTTTTCCGTTTATTTTGTTTCCTTTGCCTAGGCATGTTGCCACTTAATTACTTGTCTTTTGGGCTTGTTGCCACAGTAGGACTCTGCCACCAGCTAGGGGAACTTCTGTCCCAAACATTGGGGTCTTCTTAACTGCTGGAGGTATTAGTTGGGTGCCCTCCCTGAAGCCCCCACACACTCTGGCAAGCTAGACACACACCAGAATACCTACAACCCAGACTGTAATCCAGATCCAAGGAGGTTAAAGCAAGAGTGATTACCCCCGAGACTGGTTGCCAGATCCCCCTACAGTTTGCAGGCCAGGAGTTGAAGCTTCAACTCAAGCTGCAAAATGGCAGCCATGTTGTGTCTCCTCAGCCACTTCTAGCCTCCAGGGGAAGAAGCTGACTGCTCCCAAATACTGGTCCCAAAGTCCATAGGCCACTAACCTCTCCCTTTGTGTTGGACATTCTGGAAAAGCCACAGCTGGTGGTGTTCTGTGGTCCTTCCAGCAGGCTGCTGGACTGGCCACCCTGGGGCTAAAAACTCTGACTCACATGGTCCTGGGCTTGGCTCCCAGAGTGCTGCACTGGCCACTCCCTGCAAGGCTGCCGAGCTGTCCTCAGAGGGAGGTTAGCTTCTCTGTGTTGTTCTGTGGGTGCTGGAGCTCCAGAAGTTGTTCAGAGTCCCCCTTTTACATAATTTTGAAGTGGTGTGGGCTGGAGCACCTTGGAAGTGCTGTTTCTACTCTGCCATCTTGGCTCCCTATACTATCCCTTTTTAAAAGTGGATACTTCCAACTTCCCTCACTGCCAGCCTGCCCTCCCTTCCATCATCCCCCTCTCATCCCCTTCCCCCCTACTCTCCTGTAGGGTGAGATACCCTGTTTAGTGTGTATGTCATTCCCTTCCTTAGCCAAATTCAATGAGAAAAAGTTTGACATTCCCTTTTGCCTTTCTGTTCTTCCCCTCCATTATAAGAGTTTTCCCTTGCCTCTACTGTATAAGATAATTTTTACCATTCTGTCTCTCCCCATCTCCTCTCATATGCCTCTCTCACCTCTTAATTTCACTTTTTAAGTATCATCCCTTCCTAGTCAATTGGTCCTGTGCCCTCTGTCTATGTATACCTGTACACATATGTACACATACTCTGATATGTATTCATACGTCCATATACCCTCCTATATAGACATATATATGTATACACACACACACACACACACACACATATATATATATGTACACATATTTTTATTCTCTTCAACTAGTCTCATACTGAAAAAAGTTTCATAAATTATAATTATAGTTTTTTCTGGGTTTTAATCCCAGCTATTTTGGCCTACAGAATATCATATTCTAAGCCATTGAATCCCTCAGTGTAGAAGCTTCCAGATCCTGTGTTATTCTGATTGTGTTTCCACAATATTCAAATTGTTTCTTCCTGGCTGCTTGTAGTATTCTCTCCTTGATCTGGGAACTCTGGAATCTGGCTATAATATTCTTAGGAGTTTTCTTTTTGGTATCTTTTTCAAGAGGTGATCAGTGGATTCTTTCAACATCTATTTTGTCCCCTGGTTCTAAAACATCAGGGCAATTTTCCTTGAGAATTTCTTGGAGGATGATTTCTAGGTTCTTTTTTTGATCATGTCTTTCAGGTAGTCCAATAATTTTTAAATTATCTCTCCTGGATCTATTTTCCAGGTCAGTGGTTTTCCCAGTGAGATCTTTCACATTGCCTTCTATTTTTTCATTTGATTGGATCTGTTTAATAGTATCTTGATTTCTCATAAAGTCACCAGCTTCCATTTGCTCCAATATAATTCTGAAGGAATGATTCTCTTCAGAGAGCTTTTGAAATTCTTTTTCCTTCTGGTAAATTTAGCTTTTTAAGGCATTCTTCTCCTCGTTGCCTTTTTAAGCCTCTTTTGCCATTTGACTTAGTCTATTTTTAAGGTGTTATTTTCTTGAGTCAGGTTGTTGACTCTCTTTTCATTATTTTTCTTGCATCATTCTCATTTCTCTTCCCAATTTTTCCTCCACTTCTCTTATTTGGTTTTCAAAATCCTTCTTAAGCTTGTCTATATCCTGTAACAAGCTCATATTTTTCTTGGAAGTTTTTGGTGCAGGAGTTCTTACTTTGCTGTCTTCCTCCTATTCCTTGCTTTGATCCTTTCTGTCTCCAAAATAGTAATGTAAAGTCAGATTGCTGTTCTTGCTTTGCTTCTTTTGCTTGCTCATTACCACTCAATTATTTGATTTATGAGCTTTTTGCCATAGTAGAATTCTGCTACCAGAAATGGGAGCTTTGTCCCAATCACTCGGGTTTTCTCAGATGCTGGAGCAGTTATTTGGGTGCCTTCTCTGAGCCTTCACATGTTCTGGCACACTGGTCATGCACCTCATGACCTCCACCCTAGACAGTGATCCAGATCCAAGCAGCTTAAATCAAGAGTGATTACCCCTCAGACTGGTTGCTTGGTGCTCCTACAAACTGCAGGCCAGAAACTCTGAAGCAGCCACACAGCGGTGGCTTCATGTCCTCAGCACCTTAGCCACTTCTCCCTCCAGGGGGCAAAGCCTGCACCATACTCCTGAACTCCCAGTTCCCAAAGTCCACACTGCACTGACTTCTCACTTTGTCAGCATCTATGGGGTGATAATTCTGGAAAATTCCACAGCTGCTCGTGATCTGAAGTCCCTCTAGCTGGTGGCTGTTTGTGGCCAATGTAAGGCTAAAACCTCTGGCTTACATGAGGCTGGGCTTGTCTCCCAGAACCCTGTGCTGGCCCCTTCCTGCTAGGCTGTCTTCAGTGGGAATATAGCTTCTCTCTGCCATTTTGTGGGTTCTGTAGCTCCAAAGTTTGTTTAGAGTAATTTTTTTTACATGAGTTGTAGGAGGTGGAAGCAGAAGCTGCGTGGAAGTCCTGTTTCTACTCCACCATCTTGGCTCTACCCTGCTAGGTTCCCTTTTAACAGCAAGACGCAAGCCTCTTAAACAATAAGTGGTAAGCCCTGGGGTTAGTTGGTGTGAGAGGCTGCCCTTGCCCCAGCCATGAGAACTTTTATCACTTGATAGTGAGGGGAGTTGGGCATTTGAGCCTGGGAAGATTGAGGGAACCTCTGCTGACCAGGAATGCCAGACCCAGCTGTGCTAAGAAGAGCAGAAGGGGCCAGAAGGAACCAGCTCATGCCTGAGTTAATGCAGAAGCAGTGGGGCAGAAAGCTTCTGACTGTGGGCACTTAGAGAATTTTGGAGGTTTGGCTTTGATTTCAGGCTAAAGGGGGGAAAGTAGGAATAGAAAAAAATCCATTGATCACCACTTTAAAGAGATCCTATGAAGAAATTTATAGGAATATCATAGTAAAATTCTGAAACCTCCAACACAAAGATAAAATATTAAAGGCAGCAAGATTAAAATAATTCAAACATGGCAGTAGCACAATTAGAATCACACAAGACATAGCAGCAGAGACACTAGAGGAATGCAGGTTTTGGAACCCAATATATTGAAGGGCAAAAGAACTAGGGCTCTGGCCAAAAATATCATACCCTGTGAAGTTAAGTATTGTCTTGAATTAAAAAAAAAAGACATTTGATAAACTCTCAAACTTTCAAGACTTTGTTAAAAAATTCTGAACTGAATAGAATTGACATACAAGAACCAAGAGACATATAAAATACATACCAAAGGATTATAAGGAATTTGTAAGGATAAACTGTTTATTTCATACATACGTATAACTTAAAATGTATGTTTAAGATTCTTATTAATAATTGGGTAGCTCTTAAGAAAGATTGGGGCATCCTGAGTATGATATGAATTTAAAAAGTAAAACCATGTAGGAACAGCTCAAAAGAGCAATTAGTTTATACAAATGAGGTACAAGAGGAAGAATTGATACAGAGGATGGGGGATGAGGGCTGGTAGTTCTGGTTACCTACTTTCATCAGGAATAGGTTTAAGAGAGAATAATACAATATATATTTAGAAGAGTCTAAAAGTCTTCTAAATTCAGAAGAAATAAAACAGTCAGGACATGGTAGGGGAGAGGTCAAGGGAGAGATCTTTAGAAAGAAGAATGAAAGAATAGGTAAAAGGGGGTATAGAAAGGTGTTTAGATTTATCAATGGGAAGATAGGGGAGGAATCCTTGGAGGGAAGTAGGCAAGTGAAAGGAGGGCAAGGTAGTGGGTAAAGGAGGCAGGAGGGATAGGAAACCAGAGATATGCACAAACATAAAAACAAAGCTCAAGAGTAGAATATGTTTGGGAAAGCATGTGTTTATATATGTATATATATGAACTTTATATATATATATATGAACTTTATTGCAGCCTTCTGGAGATGGTGTGGAGAGGAAAAAAAGAACAGAGTAAAAAAGTGCACAGCAGAGAAGAAAAAAAACTTACAAGGAAGGAAAGATGGACAATTTTCAACATGTGTATTATTTATAATACAGGGTTTCTTGAAAATTTATTGTTACATATTTTGAATCCTCTCATGTTCTTCTATGCACACAACATGTTTTTTTTTTTCTTTCTTACTTTGTATTTAGGTTCCAATATTTAATTTTATGATATGTTTTTGGTTCTTTTCTCTGTTCTATATTTGTATACTGGCATTTGAATCTAAAATAAAATTTTTAAAAAAAATAGAGCTGTTTGAAAATAAACAAAATAGCTAGCATTTATATAGGACTGTACAAATATTATCTCATCTGGTCCTCACAACAACCTTGGACAGTAGGTGATATTGTCTCCTCTTTACAGATGAAGCTGGTAATTTCATTGATATGAAGAACTTCATTAATGCAGGCGGGGATCTCCTTTCTAACTTATAATTTGGAGCATTAAGAGGCTAAGTCACTTGCCTGTGATCAAATGCCCAATATGTACCAGAGGCAAGACTTGAATCCAGGGCTTTATAACTACAAGGCTAACCCTCTTGCCACTAAACCTCATTGCTTCTATGATTTATATACCTAGTAATCTCTAATCCTTAGACAAAGAGAAGCAACAGAGAAATCATTGACATTTTCCAGGTAATTTGAATAAACATAAATCTTCTTCCACCATCCCCAAATTATTTTTTCTGGATAGTTGCTCTCAGTCTTCTGATTTGCTTGGATAAGGGGGAGCATTTTTTGTATTTCTGGTGCATTTTGAACCATCTCGCTATGGTTCTCTTAGCACCTATTTAAGCTAGAAACTCAGGCTCCTCTTTCTTTGGTGAGCATGGATAGAATGAAATTTTTCTAGATAGGAAGCAGACAACTCAGGGCTGCTTTACAATGTTTTTAATCCATAAAGACTTGTCACTACTGTAGCCAAATTTATTCTTCCTTTTTTCCCCTTCTTCCTGTACCCTCTCCTCAGTCACAACAAAAGGGAAATAAAGTGGGGAATAATAGTTTCATAAATGGGAGTAGATACAATGAAAGAGTTAAAGAAATAATTAGAATCCTTTCTATAAACATTGTGTTTAGGTACCAAGAGATATCTAACTCAAATCTATGCTATAAACATGCATGTAGATTTTACATGACTATTTAATCAGCTATTAAACACAAACAACATATTTTTCATAGCAACCCCCAGCAACATGGTTGCCATATGCTGCTTTAGTAATAAAAGAATACTATCTAGAGGAGACATAGCTACCAATATAATGGAAATGACAATAACATGCATACAGTTTTAAGAGAAAAGTACAATTTTTTTCATGAGCAATCCTTTAAAAGTTTGTATTTTTTGTTTGTTTTGTTTCTTGGGTTGCTTTGGCCAAAAAATTCATCATTTTAGGTCCAATCTCTTCTGGGTATGACGGTCTCTATGAGGTTGATCCTTGGGCTATAGATTCAGAGACTATGATGATTACCATGACAGTAATAGTGTAAATAAAAGTGGAAGAGAGGGTTCTGATAGTTATAAACATTCATTTAACCGTAGTTATAAACATTCACTTAACTGTAGGTACTCTAACATTGTCAAAAAAACTACTTAGCACCTTTTTATGTAAGGCACTATGCTACATGCTGGAAGTATTACATCTTTGCCCAATGACCAAACAATTAATATATGATTTGAAGAACTGAACTGATGTTAACATAACATGGAAAAATCTCTCCATTAAAAAACAACAACAACAACAAACAGACAAAAAAATAAAAGGTCTGCTAAATAGAAGGAATGACTTACAGGTTCTCCTCAGAGAGGCAAATAAAAGACTTGGCAAAGGTGGTTTCATCCTGTTCCCAAAGACAACAAGAAACATCATTTCATAGAAAATTTGGTTATCTCATCCTCCCATATTCATGAAGACTGT
The DNA here is from genome assembly GCA_011680675.1 of Gymnobelideus leadbeateri. Classification (NCBI taxonomy): domain Eukaryota; kingdom Metazoa; phylum Chordata; class Mammalia; order Diprotodontia; family Petauridae; genus Gymnobelideus; species Gymnobelideus leadbeateri. The sequence continues at coordinate 216,964 of WOXC01009206.1, forward strand.
AAGAGAACAAAAAGCCTGCCATGAATACAATTGTAGCTTATATACCAACATCTGTTGTAGAGAAGGAAAAGGCAGGAAAATTATGAGAAGGTCCTTTAAATCAAGTTATGCTCTCCTTTGACACACTGATTTCATTGTGAGGGTGAGCAAGGTAAATGAAGGAATATGGATAAAAACATGTTAGACTTGAGAAACAAAAGACGTCAAAGGCTTATAGACTCCTGAGAAGTTTTACAGTTTGCCTATATGTAATGGCTACTTTCTTTCAAAAGGTAATGTGGGAACTTTGGGGGGAGTGGAGCCAAGATGGCAGAGTAGAGGAAACACTCAACACAACTATCCTAATATTACCCTCCAAACAACTTTAAATAATGCCTCAAATAGAATTATGGATTGGCAGAGCCAACAAAAGATCGCAGTGAGATATTCGTTTAGCCCAATACAATGTAGGAGATCAAAAAAAGAGATTTATGACATGGGAATTGAGACTGACATAGAGCCCATATAAGTGAAATACCAGTACTAGGTGGTGGTAACAGAAGCAAAAGTAGCTTTAGGAGCTCTCAAACCAAATAATGGGACTTGGCAACTAGTCAAAAAGAAATTATAGGGGACCCCTGTATTACCACTGGATGCAAGCCCAGACCTAGTTTGATAACTCCATTGTCTATACCCACTTCTGAATCTCTGTTTAAGGGCAGAGAGTACCACTTTTTTGTCAAGATGTTATAGAAGCCCTGAAGAGCATATTGCTTGGAGGACAGTAGCTATTTTGGTCTCAAGGGATTATGGACACTGAGGAATAGTATAACTTCTGGTCCCAATGGAGCAGGGGCACAGAGTCAGTGTTGATTACAAATCCAAGGAACCAGAGGCCCTTCCAGGTTAAGGATCAGAGTGCAGCTTAGGAGAACTGTGACCACACCTCTTCTCAGATTATACCACCTTGGAAGTAGCAAAAACCAAAGTCCATACCCCTAGAACTAGCTCTGAAAACAGTAGTGAGAAAAATCCTGAAGTGTGGGACAGTGCCTTCTCTCCCATGCTGGCAACAGAGCTTAACTTTAAAATAAAACTCAAAATTTTAAAAAATGGGCTGGAAAAAATGAGCAAACAGCAATGAAAGGAGTTGACCATAAAAAGCTAATATGATGACAGGCAATATCAAGATAAAAACTCAGAAGAAGACTATTAAGTCAAAAGAGTTACAAGCAAATCCTTAAAGAACAATATGAATTGGAGATAAATGCAAGAAGAATTCTCAGGAAAATAACAAAAATATTTTTCCAACATAAAATAAGGGTGGTAGAGAAAAAAAATTAGATAAAGAAATGAGTGAAGAAAGAAAATTATGAAAAGACAACTAATAGAGCTTGACCAAAAGAAATGTACAAAAATGCACTGATGAAAATAACTCCATAAAATGTAGAATTAGACAAATGGAAAAAGAGGTGCGAAAACTCGCTGAAGAAAATTATTTCTTAAAAAAAGGGCTTGCCTAAATAAAAAATGTTACAAAAATCCACTGAAGAAAATAACTCCATAAAATGTAGAATTAGACAAATGGAAAAAGAGGTACAAAAACTCACTGAAGAAAATAATTTCTTAAAAATTAGAATAGGGCAAGTGGAAACCAATGATTCAACAAGACATTAAGAAAAAATAAAAGAAACCCAAATGACAGAAAAAATAGAAGAAAATGTGAAGTATCTCATTGGAAAAAAACAACAGATTTGGAAAATAGATTGAGGAGAGATAATTTAAGAATTATTGTACTATCTGAAAGTCATGATCAAAGAAAGAACCTAGGCATCATATTTTAAGAAATTATCAAGGAAAACTGTCCCACTATACTAGAACCAGAGGGTAATTAAAAATTAAAGGAATCCACTGATCACCACCTGAAAGAGATCCCAAAATGAAAATTCATAATGATAATATAGTCAAATTTTAGATCCCCCAGGTCAGATAAAATACTTTTAAGTAGCCAAAGAGAAACCATTTAAACACTGTAGAAATAACAACCAGGATCACACAAGATTGAGCAGCCACCATAGTAAAGGTGCAAAGGACTTGGAATATATTCCAGAAGGCAAAAGAACTGACACTACAACCAAAAATAACCTACCCATCAAAACTGAGTATAAGCCTTCAGTGGAAATAAATGACATTTAATGACATAGACAACTTTTTTTTAAAGCAATTGGGGTTAAGTAACTTGCTCAAAGTTATTTATGTGTGGGTGCTTATTTTCTGAGGCCAGGACCCATGCTGGGTCATCCTGACTGTGGGGCAGGCACTCTTACTCACTGTATCACCTAGCCACCCCAACATAGACAACTTTTAAGGATTCTTGATGAAAAAAAAAACAAGAGCTGGATAGAAATTTTTATTTTCAGATAAAAAGATTCAAGAGAAGTATATAAAGGTAAACAGGAAAGAAAAATCATCAAGGACTCAAGTTTAAACTGTTTATAATTCTATATGGGGAAAAGAAACCTGTAACTTCTATTATGTTGAGATGATGTATAAAAAGGGATAGGCAAGAAAGAGGGATAGCCTGTGAAAAGTGGGGAGAGGAAGAATGGGGAAAATTATCTCACATAAAAGAGGGATGCAAGGAAGAGCTTTTATAGTAGAGGGGAAAATGGTAGTGGTAAATGTTCGAAACTCACTTATACCTAAATTGGTTCAAAGAGAAAAATAATTATTAGCACACTCAAATGGTAATAGAAACATATCTTTTTTTCCTTTCTTTTTTTTGGACGGGGAAGTCAGGGCAATTGGAGTTAAGTGACTTGCCGAAGGTCACATGGCTAGTAAGTGTTAAGTGTCAAGTGTCTGAGGCTGAATTTGAACTCAGGTCCTCCTGACTCCAGGGACAGTACTCTATTCTCTGTGCCACCTAGCTGCCCTGGAAATATATCTTAATCAACAGTGAAGTAGGAGAGAAATGGGTTAAGAGAAAGGAGGAATGATAAAAGGGAGGGCAGTTAAAATAAGGCAGTAGTCAGAACCAAATTGGACTTTAGAGGAGGGAAAGAATAAAAGGATAAAGAGAAAAATAAACAGAAGAAAATTAGATTGAGGGAAATGCACAGTTAATGATCATGATTGTGAATATGAATGTGATGAATTCACTCATAAAACAGAAACAGATTGCAGAATGGATTAGAAATAAATATCTAACAATATGTCAATTACAAGAAACATACTTGAAAGAGAGAGACAAATAGAGTTAAAATAAGGGGCTGGAGTAGAATCAATTGTGTTTCAGCTGAAGTAAAAAAGTCAGTGGTAACAATCATGATCTTAGAAAAAGCAAAAGCAAAAAATAGATCTAATGAAAGAAATAAGCAATAAAACTGTATTTTGCTAAAATGGTGCTATAGATAATGAAATAGTATATGTACTAAACATATATGCACCAAATCAGTTTCCAAATTCTAAAAGGAAAATTTAAATGAATTACAGGAGGAAATAATAAAACTATACTCATATTAAAACTATACTAGACATCTACTTTCCTCCCTCAGAGCTAGGTAAATCTAACCATAAAATAAATAAGAAAGAAGTTAAGGAGATGAATATAATCTTAGAAAAGTTAAATATGATAGACCTCTGGAGAAAATTTAATGGGAATAGAAAAGAGTATAAGTATACATTGTACCTTCACAAAAATTGAGGGCATAAAATCCTTATGACCAAATGCAGAAAAGCAGAATTACTAAATTCATCTTTTAAAAAATCATAATGCAATAAGATTATATTTTAAAAGGGCCGTGGAAATATAGATTAAAAATTAATTGGAAACTAACTAATCCAATCCCAAAGAATGAGTCAGTCAAAATACAAATCATAGAAAGTCAATAATTATTTTTAAAGAGAATGACAAAATTAATGTTGCTAAATCCATATATCAGTAAAAGAGAGAAAAAGCAGATCAATGAATTGGTCATACAACAACCTCCCCTCCACCAACTAAACACCAAAATATAATTCCTGGATATCAAAGAAGAATAAAAAGACCATCAAACCATTGTTTAATTTGATTCAAGTGGAAAATAAAAGCAAAAAAACAAATTAAAATATTAAAAATGAAAAGGATGAATGCACCACCAATGAAGATGAAGTTAAAGCAATTATTAAGAATTATTTCACTCAATTTTATACCAGTAAGACTAATAATATAAGTGATATTGATGAATATTTACATAAGTATAAACTGCTCACATGAACAGAAGAGAAAATACAATACTTAAATAAACTTATCTTAGAAAAATAAATTGAACAAGCCATCAGTGAGTTCCCTAAGAAAAAATCCTCAGGACCTGATGGATTTGTAAGTGAATTCTAACAAACCTTTAAGGAGCAATTAATCCCAATACTATATAAACTACATATTTGAAAAACAGGTGAAGTCCTAAAAATTCTTTTTATGACACAAATAAGGTTTTGAGGCCTAAACCAGGGAAATAAAAACATAAAAAGAAAATTATAGACTGATTTCCTTAATGAATATTGATGCCAAAAATGTAAATAACATACAAGGATATTACTAAAATATATCACAAATCATGCTGTCTGACCACATGGGATTTATGCCAGGAATTCAAAGCTAGTTCAATATTAGGAAAACTATAAATTTAACTGACCACATCAATAACAAAAAGAATAAAAATCATATGACTATATGAATCGATGCAGAAAAATTCTTTGACAATATACAATACCCATTTTTATTAAAAACATTAGAAAGCTTAGAAATAATGTTGCCATTCTTAAAATGATAAGTCAATATTTATCTAATACCAAAAACAAGTATTATTTATAACATGAATAAACTTGAAGACTTCCCAGTAATATCAGGAGTGAAGCAAGGATATTTATTATCACCACCACTAACTATTCAATAATATATTAGAAATGCTGTAGCAATAAAACATAAAAAAAGAAATAAGAAAATCAAAATATGTCATAAGGAAACTAAACTATCTCTCTTTGCAAATGATATGATGGTATACTTAGAGAACCCTAGAGAATCAACTAAAAAAACCAGTTGAAACAATTAAAAACTTTAACAAATTTGCAGAATAAAAAATTAAGTGACATAAACTATCACCATTTCTATATATTTTACCAACAAAACCCAGAAGCAAGAGATAGACAAGAACCATTTAAAATAACTGAAGATAATATAAAATATTTTGGAATCTACCTCCCAACCAAACCCATGAATTAAATGACCACAATTGTAAAATACTTTATACAAATAAAGAGAGATCTAAACAACTGGAGAAATATTATACTCCCGGGTAGGCTGAGCCAATATAATAAAAAAATTCTGCCTAAATTAGTTTCCTTATACAGTACCACACCAATCAAACTACCAAAAATTATTTTATATAACTAGGAAAGAGTGATAACAAAATTCATGTGGAAGAACAAAAGATAAAAAATATCAAGGGGAACAATGAAAAAAAAAAATGAAGAGAAGTGGCCTAGCAGGACCAGATTTTAAACTATATTACAAAATGGTAATCATCAAAAACAATCTGGTACTGGCTAAAAAAATAGAGTAGTGTAATAGAAGAATAGGTTAGGTACATAATACCTTGTAGTAAATGCCCATAGTAATCTCATGTTTGCCATACCTAAATATCTGAGCTTTTTGGTAAGAACTCACCATTTGACAAAAATTGCTGGGAAAACTGTCAAGAAATTTGGAAGAAACTAGGCACAGACCAACATCTCACACTGTATACCAAGATAAAGTCAAAATGGTTAAATGATTTAGACATAAAGTGTGATATTATTATTGGACTTTATTCTGCAGGTAAGGAGAACCAATGAAGCATGTAACCTCAGGAGTGAAGTAATCTAGGCTGCACATTAAGAAGATAATTGAAAGGCAAGGAAGGTAAGGAGGGGTAGGGACTGGAAGCAGGAATTTATTTAAATAATTTGTAAAAGTTATTGAAGGCTCAAATTAGGTTAATGACAAAAAGAATGGAAAAGATGTGAGTGATATAAGTCTTCATGGATATAGAATCATTGGGGCTTAGGGGCTGATGGTTGAGGTGAGAAGGTGGAGTCTAAGTTAATTTTTTTTGGGGGGTGAGGCAATTGGAATTAAGTGACTTACTCAAGGTCACACAGCTACTAAGTTCCAAGTGTCTGAGGCTGGATTTGAATTTAGGTCCTCCTGACTCCAGGGCTAGTGCTCTACCCACTGTACCACTTAGCTGCCCCCCAAGTTAATTTCAGCTTCTTGAATTGAGTAAGGGATTATATATGGTGCCATTAACAAATATAGGGAAGGCAAAAGTAGGAGTTAAATTTGGAGATGGGGAGGAGGAATAGTTTGGTTTTAGGCATATTGAATATGAGGTGCCTGAGAACATCTAAGTGGAAATGTATGGCAGACAGAAATATATATCTGGAGCTAAAAAAGAAATTAAGAATTGGAATATTTGGAACATTAAAGTATAAAGTCAAATCCACCATAGTGTATGAAATAATTTGTTCATTTGATAATAATTTCCTAAATGACTGCTAAATGTGAAACATTGTGCTTGGTTCTAGGGAGCTTTTAAAGTGAATGAGATCATTAATAGAGAAGGGAGAAAGAATAAGATCCCCAAAAGAATCCTGGAAAGAGAGGGGGATGAAGAAGAGGAGTAATGGAAGGAAGCTAAGAAGGGCAATATTGTAGAAAGTAAGGGAGGAGAAAACTTGGAGAAGGAGCATGTAATCAATAGCATAAAGCATAGCAGAAATCTCAAGAAGGATACAAACTGTGGAAGGATACAAATAGGTATTAGTACCTATTTGCATTTTCTCTTTCAGTGTAAATATATTATGTCCAAGGTTTGAAATGCTGGGTTTGAAAAAGTCCAAGAGCAAAAAGAAGCATGGTTTAGTGGATAGAATACTTGATCTGGAGTTAGGAATAAATGGGAACCAATCCTGCCTTTAGAGACTTATTACTTTTTTTTTTTCAGGTCTATTTTCTTTTCTTTCTTTTTTTTTTATATTTGAAACATTTAATGTTACGACCTCAAATTTCAGATCCATTTCCTTCCCCCCTTGTCACCCATTCCCTCTGGGGAGATAAGTAATTCAGTATATGTTGTACATGTCTAGCTATGCAAAACATTATCATAGTAGCTATATTGTACAAGGCTGCTTATAATTCCCTCCCACTCATCCCACCCCCCACCTGGTCCATTCCCTACATGATCCTGTCCCTCTTCTATAGTGGGTACTTCCAACCTCCCCTCCCCCCAAGGATGCCCTCCCATCCATCATCCCTCCTCTCATCCCCTTCCCCCTATCCTGCTGCAGGTTGAGATATCCCATTTAGTATGTATGTCATTTTCTCCCTGAACCAAATTCAATGTGAATGTGGTTTTGCCTTTTTAGCCTTCCTTATTCTCCCCCTCCCTTGCAACCACTTCCCCTTGCTTCTTCTACATGGGATAGTTTACCCTACCCTGTCTCTCCCCATCTCCTCTTGCCACTTTCCTCTCTCACCTCATAATTTCATCCCTTGAGTATTCTCCCTTCCCAACAAATTCAACCTATGCCCTCTATCCATATATAACTGTAAGCATATACACACACATTCACATATGTATTCATATAACCACACCCCCTTATTCCATTATTTTCATAGTGAGAAAGATATCATCAGTCACAGTTATTGCTTGCATTATGTCATTCTAATTTTAGTTATATTTCCATTGTTAACTTGGTCTCCGTTAATAATAAAAATGATCATTGTATTTTTGTGGGACTTTAAAAATTAAAGACTGTTTTTTATTTTATAAATTCCCTCATAATGACAACTCTGTGAAGCAGGTAGTGTTCAGTAGCTTCAACTGACTGACTGTGACCCTATTTGGGGTTTTCTTGGCAAAGATACTGGAATGGTTTGCTATTTCCTTCTCCAGCTCATTTTCCACATAAGGAAACTGAGGCAAACATGGTGAAGTGACTTGCCCAGGGTCACATAGCTAGTAAGTGTCTGAAGCTAGATTTAAACTCATGGATATAAAGTTTGACCTGCTATAGGATTCTTTTCATCCTAGCAATTTTCAAGATTTTTTTTTTGCTTTTTTTTTTTGGAAGGCAATTGGGGTTAAGTAACTTGCCCAAGGTCACACAGCTAGGTTTTTGTTTGTGTGTGCATTAAGTGGATGGGAAATAGCAGACATCTCAAGGAGATATAGATTGAATTATCCTCATCCATGCATACTGATTGCTTCACCCTTGCTATTGCCTCCAAAGTGGACTTCGGATATGGGGACAGATGGATGAAGGAGACTTTCTTACCTTCCTGCTTGCCTTTTGTAAGCCAGTAATGGGCTTTATGGCTTAGGATCATAGGATCCTGGAGTTAAATCTGGAAGGGACCATAGAGGTCATCTTGTTCAACCTCTTCGTTTAACAGATGGAGAAAATGAGCCTAAAGTGGATAAGTGACTTACCCTATGAATTAAAGAATTGAGTTTATTATTGAAGTGATATATGGAAAATGTAAACTCAGAAATAAAGCAGAATTACTGAATAATTGGATCAATTGAGACAAAATAAAGAAAAAGAAAATGTTACCCAGTTAAATGTAAAAGCTTCCTAATCCATATTTCTTTTTTTTCTTTTTTTTTTTTAAAGCAATTGGGGTTAAGTAACTTGCTCAAGGTTACAGGGCTAGTCATTATTTATGTGTGGGTGCTCATTTTCTGAGGCCGGATCTGATCTCGCGTCATCCAAACTCCGAGGCTGGCGCTCTTACTCACTGTGCCACCTAGCCGCCCCTTTAGGGCAATTGGGGTTAAGTAACTTGCCCGAGGTTACAAGGCTAGGTTTTTGTTTGTGCGGATTAAGTGTTAGAGGCCGGCTCCGAACTCAGGTCCTTCTGATTCCAGGGCCAGCGCTCTATTTGCTGCGCCACCTAGCCGCCCCTAAAGGGACCACTATCATTTTTTTTTTTTTTTGCTTTTTGGAGGGCAATTGGGGTTAAGTAACCTGCCCAAGGTCACACGGCTAGGTTTTTTTGTGTGTGTGCGTTAAGTGTCTGAGGCCGGATCTGAACTCAGGTCCTTCTGACTCCAGGGCTGACGCTCTACTCACTGTGCCACCTAGCCGCCCCCCATATTTCTATTAAATGGTAAACTAGTCCCTGTAAAGGAACTGGTAAAAATCATGCTTGTACCTTGAGATACATAAAATTAAAGAAAGCTTGAATGTAGCATTAAAAACATAAAAAAATACTGGAAGAGCTAGGTAACTAGTTTCCAGAGAAAATGTCTTGACTTGGCAAATTTTGAAGACACCATTGCATTTATTTTTAAAAAGGTCTTAGTTCTCAACATGCTCTTTTCAGTGTCAAAGCTAAGCTGGCTTAACATCTGTGGCTCCTCTGAGAAAACTAATTGGGTTGTAAAAGTATCAAGATCCATCAAATCAAGCTTTAGAAAGAAAACCAATAAATATTAGTTTTTTACAATAAATATAACAATAGTTGGGTAACAGGTTTCTAACAGTTGTAGACATTCCAGCTTACAAAGTGCTGGAAATGAAACCTCTATGAACAAAACAAGAATTGGCTACTTATCTGAGTTGAGAATTTTTGCCATTGCTACATATGAAATAACTTTGATGTGCCTGAAGATAAGTTTTCATGTTCTAAACACCAAAGGGACAATCAACAAAGAATCAAATACATATAGTTAGCTGAGGGAAATATTTTTAACTCTCTACAGGGTTTCCATTTCCTAAAGCCACCTGCCACCTAAAATATACTTAACCATCCCCAGATGTTGAATACCAACCTGTTGACCCCATGACCTAAGGAGAAAATATTTTGCTTTGTATTCTCATTCTTTGGCATTTCCTTAATTCATTCTAAGTTAAACTTTCAAGCTATATTTTCTAGCTAAATTTAATAACTTAACTCAGTGTTGACATTTCTTATATTGACCTCAAAGTTCCATCTTGTTGTCTCTATGCCTGCTTCCAAATCAGTTTAGAACACAGTTGTTTTAAAACTCAGGGATCACATTTGTTTGGTGCTTCTCTCTCCCTCCCCTCCCCCCCCCACCTCATCTGCTCTGCCTTGGGCTATCATTTGAATTTGAAGAAGTGGTAGATGCTTTACCTTTTTCAGTTGTATCTCTTTTTTTCCTTCTCATTTTAATCTTTTCTACTCATAGTTTCTTAGCACTAAAGATAAAAATCCTTCAGTCCATAGAGTTGTGTTAAAAAGTCCACTTTTTAAACTTAATATTATTGAATCTTTAATTTGAAAAAATAAAGGAATGGATTGTCAAACATACTTAAAGGCATCAAGAAGAATTAATTGGTATGTACTGATATTCCAAAATCTACGAAGTTATTTTCAGTTGTGATGAAAGTTGCTTGTGATATTAGTGTTGTTCCAGGATATGTTATTCAAGTTTTAGCCCTTTGATCTCAGAAAAATAAAAGGCTAAAATTTAAAGCACCATGGATTGGGACTCAGTGATCCAGATTGTCTACAAACATAAAATCAGAGGAAAAAAAACTTGAAAAAATTTTAAGTGCATATGTTATTGAATAGATCTCTTATGACATAGTGATAATCTGAAAATAATGTTGTTATTCAGTCATATTTGGCTCTTTGTGACCCCATTTGGAATTTTCTTGGCAAAGATCCTGGAATAGTTTGCAATTTCCTTCTCTAGCTCATTTTACAGATGAAGAAACTGAGGTAAACAGGATTAAACAGTAACTTGCCCAGGGTCACAAACTATTAAGTGTCTATATTAGATTTGAACTCATATCTTCCTAGCTCCACGCCTGGCACTCTATCTACTGTACCACCTAGTTGCTCTAAATAATAGATAACATTTATATAACACTTACTATATACCAGGCACTGTACTAAAGGCTTTACAGTTATCTCATTCTATTTTTCACAATAATCCTAGGAAGTACATGTTATTATTATCTCCATTGTACAAATAAGGAAACTGAGATTAAGTGACTTGACCAGGGTCACACAGCTAGTAAATATCTGAGGCTGGATTTGAAAACAGGTCAATGGTGTAATCCACCACTTATTGAGGTGTTCCTTTACATATTTCAGTAACTTTGTTTGACAACCATTGTCCAACAAAATCACACGCGCACACACACACACACACACACACACACACCAAAGCCCCAGAAGAGGCAGCATAGCAACGGTGATGAAAAACGTTATTTCTCTCTTGTAAACACATAGTTCTAGCCAAGGCAATGGCCTTCCTTGCTATTGTATGAAGACACATTCTTCATTTCTTTCTTTGCACATTTGCATGTTTTTTTATTCCTGATCATTCTATAAGGATCCAAATTGAGGTCCAGATTTCCTTATGATCACCATCCATACTAGTTCACACTGACCATTCTCTCCAACTCTTGGAACATCTATTATGCATATAATTCATTTTTGGCATATAATCATGCATTATCTGTTTGTTATGTTTTATGTATATCTATCTCATTTCTCTAAATAGAGTATAAATTATCAGAGGGCAGGAACTGTTTTATACTTCTTTTGTGTCTTATGTAATGCTTATTTACTACAGTGATGGTTACATTATAATGTACTTTTCAAATGTTTTTTTTTTGCATGAATTAAGATTTTTAAAGTGGTTATCACCAAATATGAGGTATTTGAAAGTATATAACTTGGTGACCACTTACCATGTGAAGTCTAATAATACCCTTATTGAGTACAATAGTTTTTTTTTTCCTTTTTTTGGAGAGCAATTGGGGTAAAGCGACTTGCCCAAGGTCACAGGCTAGTTTTTGTGTTAAATATATGAGGCTGGATTTGAACTCAGGTCCTCCTGACTCTGGGGCCAGTGCTCTATGCACTGTGCCACCTAGCCACCCCCTGAGTACAATAGATTTTTAAAATTAATTTAATGCTTTAAAATTACATTTGCAAAATTGTTGACCATATATGTAGCCGGTGTTCTGTCTATTTCTCAGCCAACTAGCTGTTGGCCCTACATCTTGGGTTGGTTTCACCCATAAAGCTAAAATCCTACAGAAAAAGTTGAAGAGTAAGTTTATCAAATAGGGCAGAAACAATGCAGGTGGAATATAAATATATATATGAAAATATATTCTATATACATAAATATATATATATATATATGAAAATATATTCTATATACATACATATATATATAGCTCGTGGAAATTGGAGATTTGATGGTTGGAGGAGAGGGAGGAATAGTAGCTGGAGTAGTTAGTCTCTGTAACTTTACCTCCTTTGACTCCACTTAGACATTTGTGATGAACAGGTCTCATGGAAGTGGAACCTTTTATAGTAAGTACAATGGATATAAAGGCACATTAGAAAGCACAAGGTCAAGACTGTAGGTCCTAGCCTGCAGCAAAATGGGAAGCAAAAAAAAGTAACCAGAGAAGGAATTGGTGTGCAGGTCTTGAGTTCCCTATTCTGAATGCACATTTATCCTTTGGGAGGCCTTGAATGCAAAAGCATTTGGGAACACTTTTCAGTTTTCATTGGGAATAGAAAATAGGGATATTTGTGTCCAAGAACTTAAATCAGAGTGTGACTTTTTTTGTGTGTCATTCATGGACACTAATAGAAGTCTGGTGAAGCCTAGGGACTCCTTCTCAGGATAAAATTTTTAAATGTTTCAAATAAAATTCATATTATTTCAAAAGAAACAATTTACATTCTAACAGTTATCATTATGCATACATATGTGTATGTATGCACATTTGTGTGTGTGTGTGTGTGTGTGTGTGTGTGTGTGTTGAAGAGCTTCATGTGAGATCAGTAGTTTGGTATAACAAAATCCAATAGCTTGGCTCTAGGCAATGTTTGACTCTTGATTCTCTCTCTCTCTCTCTCTCTCTCTCTCTCTCTCTCTCTCTCTCTCTCTCAGTATATATACATATATATGCATTTATAAGTATATACATATACATACATATACAGAACATATATTGTGTATGTATATATATATATACACATGCACACACTATATAGGCATATATAAGTATATACATATATGTACAGACATACAGAATATGTATGTGTGTGTATATATATATGTATATATATATAGAAAGAGAGAGAGAGAGAGAGAGAGAGAGAGGGAGTTAGTTAGTTAGTTCATAGAAGCCAGGATGAAAACAGAGCATGAAGGAAAGAAAATGGAATCTTCCTATGGAAAAGGGTTGAATAAAGACTAATTATAGAAATCCACCTAAGCCAGACCTTTAAAATAACAAAGACTGATAATTTCAAGTTGGGGATAGATTTTGTCATTTTTCTGGGAACCATACAGAGTTTGGTATTTCTTCCAAGTACCTTCTGGTGTTGGGCAGAGTACTCAGTTGCTTGGTTGAATGATGGATTACTTCCTCCTAACCATTGTTCTTGAATTGGGTCAGCTAATTGGAAATCAGCACCTAGTGGTGAGTTAATTATAAATGTCATTGATAAAAAAGTTTTTTGAGTTTTAATTTAGTTTGGGATTAAAAAAGGAGTATATTTAATAGCAGTTATTTTGGAATGAATTAAGAAGTCTTCTTTGTCATAGGGAAAACACCCTAAGTACTTGGATTCAGACAGTTCTTGTCTTTTGTATCTGCCTTTTCCACTATTTTTTATATTTTAACAGAATTTTTGACGTTGTGATGGTCATATGCAGGTATGAGTAATTGGAAGTGAGGTTAAGTTTATCTAAACACCCAATTTCATTTATTTTTTGGACATTTATTAGAAATTGTTAAAAAAAGATTACTTTGGCATCATGAACCAATGCTAGTCTGGTATGTTCTTTACATCTATATAACACAATCTATGCTACCTAAAATGAGTTTGAATTAGAAAATAATTGATCAATGATAAGCTAGCATGTTTGATCAGTGCTTTCAGAGTTTTCCACCTTTGCTTTAATTTGATTCTAACTTTCTACTATCTTGGTGAAATGAAGGTTTCTAGCCATTATTGCACATTGTTAATTTCCTTTCTTCTTTTTTTCTTCTATTCCTTTCCAAATATTTGTTGTCAGATACCTCTATGTGCAGAACCTGGTGCTAGACTTTAGGGAGAATACTGAGAAATACAAAATATTATCTTTGCCTTCAGGGAGTTTGCAGTTTTCTTGGAGTATAAGACCCCATTCATACGTGGAACCATCAGTTACAGCAAATGGAAAAGTTTTTAATGCTGTGGATAAGTTCCCTTACCCTGGTAGTGTACTTTCCAGAGATGTACACATTGATAATGAGGTTGATGCACACTTTGCCAGGGCTAGCTTAGTGTTTGGGAGACTCCAAAGGAAAGTGGGGGAGAGAAGAGGTATTACACTGACTACCAAACTGAAGGTCTACAGAGCCATTGTGCTGACTTTATTGTTGTATGCCTTTAAAAGCTGGACAGTATATATTCCATGCCAGGAAACTGAATTGCTTCCATTTGAGTTGTCTTTGGAAGATTCTAAAGATCACCAGGGAGAATAAGATACCAGACATTGATATCTTGAACTACACTGCCAAATATTGAGACTACTTCAGAGAACACAACTCCAATGGACTGGCCATGTTGTTCAAATGCAAAACATATGCTTGCTAAAAAGGCTATTTTATGGAGCACTCACAGAGGGCAAGCATTCACATGGTGGTCAGAAGAAGTAATACAAGGACACTCTCAAGTTCTGTCTCAAGAACTTTGGAATTGGTTGTGTGAAATGGGAGACACTGTCACAGGACTAATCAATATGGGTGTCCCCACATCAGAGAAGGTGCTGTGCTCTATGAGCAAAACAGAATTGAAGCAGCTTAAAAGAAACTCAATATGATCATATTTAGAGAATCCACCCCAAATGTTCACATTTGTGCCTGACCTGTGGTAGAACATTCTGAGCTTGTAGTGGTCTGATCAGCCAGAGTTGGACACACTGCAACTTGAATCTAGTGTAGTGATGTCATTTTGGTCCTTTTCAAGAAGGAAGGACAATAACCAATCCACCAACCAAGATATGGATACAAAACAAATTAAATATAAATTATAAAAAAGTATAAAATTCCAGAAGACACTGCACAATTGTGTCAAATGAGTGCTATAATGAGTTTTCTGAATTCAGGAGCAAAAGAAATCTCTTTGGGTTGGAACAGATATCTATCAAGAAGATGAATCTCAAAGAAAAAGTAAGTGGGTAGGGTTTGAACAGATGAACAAGAGAAGATTCTTCCCGTGCCTTTTACCTTTTATAGTGTCCTCCCACAGTAACAAACAACTGATCAAATAAAATTATCTAACTTAGCAACCTCGATTGACAGAGTATGGAATTATTTTACCTGTAGCCTACCACCTCTCTACTGAGAGGAAATTTTTTCCAACATCAGTTCTTGAGAACCAAATGGTCATTGCATTGGATCTGAATTCTGCTGTATTTTAGTGTTATCTTGATTTATGTTATAATCATTTGAGCATTTGCTTCCCAATCTTTCTTCTGTCTGTATCACTTTACACAAGTCTACACAACAGATGCTCAACAACAAATGTTTGAAAAGGGAGGGAGAAAAGTAGAGAGGAAATCAATAATAGGCAACAATGTCTAGGAACTTCAGCATCCCTAAGGCAGTACAGGAATAGCGTCAAAATGAAACAAAAGCAGAAAACTTTGGAGGCACAGATCAGATCAAGCATGCATGCTTATCCCAAGTGAGTTACTTTTGAACTCAAAATGATTTATAGGTATTTCAAACTGTTATGTAAATATGAATCAAGTTGAAAGGTGACACCAATACCAGGCAGGCATTGGTTTATGATGTCAAGGTGATCTATTTCTTACATTTTTCTCTGAATTCTTCCTATTTGTCATTCCTTCCACCATAATAGTATTTTATAATATCTATCTGTCAGAAGTGATGGACACTTGCTTTGTTTGTTTCTCTGTCTGTCTCTCTGTCTCTGTCTCTCTCTGTCTCTGTCTCTCTCTCTCTTTTAAACTACACTCCAGACTGAGGTGGGGAGCCTGTGACCTCCATGTTACATGTGGCCTCCTAGGTTCTTGGGTACAGCCTTTTGACTGAGTCTAGACAGAATTGGGTGGGAAGAGGTGGATGATGGTAGGAGAAGAGATTTGGAAAAAGGAATTCATGTTTTGCTGAACTTGGTAGTAGAGCTTTCTGGCTGGAGTAGATGGTTCTCTCACTTAAACCTTGCAAATATCTTTGAGAAACAATACTTCTTGGGTATCTTAATGATCTCTTTGATACGGGAAAATAAAAAACAAAACTGTTCTTGGAGTTGAAGTCCTGTGGGCTGAAATTGAACCTTGTCTCCTGCCACACACTGATGAGAGCCCACAGGACATCACCTTCCAGTGTGCAATTTGTCCATGAGGGAGATATCCAGGTTTAAATCAGCATGTTGCTGGGCTACCATTTGTCCTATTTGTTTTTAGTGAAAATAACCCAGGATATGACATATGGTAAATCAGAACTGCTTACCTCTCTCCTCTTCACTTTGGCATCTTAGAATTTTTTTTAAGTTTCTTTCAAGGTTCCCTTTAGGTGCTACCTGCTACCTGTAGGTATCTTTCCTGATTATTCCCCATCCTCATCCACCAGATTATTAGTGTTCTATCTCTATGTTATATTATCTTGCATGTGTTTATTTATATAAATATATTTTCCCAATTCCAGTAGAATATAAGCTCCTTGAGGACAGTAGGTATATTATGTTTCTTTATATCCCAAATGCCTAGCACAATAATCACAGGATCATAGATCTAGGACTAGTCATTAAATCCAGCCACTTTATATGACACATGGCAAAACTGAGGTCTAGAAGTTAGGTAACTTGTCCAAGGTCACAGGTAGTAAGGGGAAGGAATGGGACTAGAACTCAGGTCTTGTGATTCCAGATTCAGTGACTTTTCCATTATGACAGCATATAACACTTATCAAATGCTTGTTTTTATTCTTGTTCGTTGGAGATGAGGCATGAATTTATTTGAATTTCCTAGTGAACTTATAGATAATGTGGTTGCAGGGAGACAGTCCAAATGATGTGTTAATAACAACAAACACATCTTAAAAAGGAGGGGGAGGAGAGTAGAGAAGCCATCCAGGGAGTGAGAAATTAGCTTCAAATAAAATTGACTCTTCAATGTGATTGCTTTCAATAGTGCCAATACAAATGTTGAGGGCAGCTGCAGAAGCTACAGGAATGAGCAAACTATACGCAAACCTACTGCTTTTGAAATTGGAAATATGCTCTGAAATCTACTGGGAAATATACATGCTTTGGGGTATTTTTTGGGGGGAGTAGGGAAGGAGCTACAGAATTTCATATTACCTTGATGTAGTGGAAGGAACTCAGCTGAATTTAGTTTTTAAATTAGACTGACCTGAGACTAGTCAGTGACATGTCATTCTTGAGAGGGAATGGAAAAGAGGGGGAGGGGAGTAGAGGGTGGAAACCTAAAGGAAATCTTTGTAGCTGAGACTACCTGACTTTCCCTCAGTAGGAGATACAGAGATACTGTTTCATGTCAAGGAGAAGTAGTTAAAATGCAGACCTCACATTCTTGTTCTTAGAATTTGGGAGGTGTGGTTTGCGCATGGGGACAACTCTGCTTCTCTTCCTTTGAACTATCACTTGATGTGGAGAAGGGCTTTTATGTGTTATCCTCATATAATGGGTAATTCAGGCCACCACATTATGAAAAAGTAGTAAGTACATTTCTGTTACATATGCCTCAATTATTCTTTAAAGTGCCTAGTAATGCATCACTCACATACACTTAAGTATGCAAAACATTTTTTTATTGTTGCTACTTGCTCTACCTTCTCTCATTCTCTCTCTCTCTCTCTCTTTCTCTCTCTCTCTCTCTCTCTCTCTCTCTCTCTCTCTCTCTCTCTCTCTCTCTCACACACACACACACACACATACTTTAGTGCATTGAGAATGAATTATGTTAAAAATAAAGATTGATATATGTACATGCTCATAGGAGTATAGATTTCAAGTGGAAAAGGACATTTGAGGCCACAGAGCCCTCATTTTATGAGTGAGGAAATTGAGGCACAGAGAGGATCTGTCTCACTAAGAGTCACACAGCTATTAAGTACCTGAGGCAGGATTTGAACCTTGCTGACTCCAAGTCCAGACCCCAATCTATTTATGTCATGGTGCCTTTCACTCCCTAGCAGTTCACTTCCTTGTCAGAATTGTGTAATCATAAGGCATGGATTTTTATGTTATCAAAATAAAAATTGGATATTTTGTAATAGTTAAACCCATATTATACTAAGGTTAGTAGTGTATAGAAATCATGGATTTTGACCTGGAAGGGACTTCAGAGATCAGTCCATCTCGCTTATCTTACAAATGAAGAAACTGAGTTCTGGAGAGGTAAAAAGATCAGGTTCACCCAGGTCATAAATGACAAAGCTGGAATTCTAGCCAAGGTCATTTGATTCTACAGCCAGAGACATTGTACTTTCTCTCTGTCTCTCTCTGTCTCTTTCTCTCTCTCATAACATAGATATGTTATGAAATATATGTATATATATATACACACATACATACATATATATAATGCTACTGTTATTTCATTCTGTCATGATACATAACCTATATGCAATAAACAAATAAATAAATCAAGCCCTTAAGGTTTTCTGAATGCTCTGTTTCTGCACAAGTTTCTTGGATGATGAAGTGAGAATCATAAAAATTTTAATTTGCTATATTATAATAAACTTCAGAAATTTCTTATTGGAAGTTTATATTTTATTCTCTTTTTTTAAACAAATTCTTTATTAACTTCTGGTTTACATCATTCATTTCCACCAGATTTTGAGTTACAATTTTTTCCCCATTTTCCCCCTACCAACCACCCCAGAATAGCAGTCCCACTAGATATCCCCTCATCCAATCTGCTCTCTCCCCTATCTTTTCCCATACCCCCTTTGACTTTGCCATTAGTGCAAGGTGAATCTCTGAGCCCCAATGCCTGAACATCTTATCTCCCAATTACATGCAAAATAGTATTAATAATAGTATTTACATACATTTGAAACATTTAGTCTTAAAACCTCGAATTTCAGATCCATTCCCTTCCTCCCTTGTCACTCACTCCCTCTGGGAAGATAAGCAATTCAGTATGTGTTGTACATGTATAGCTATGCAAAACATTACCATAGTAGATATATTGTAAAAGACTGCTTATATTTCCCTCCCACCCATCCCACCCCCACATCTGGTCCATTCCCTACTTTGATCCTGTCCCTCTTCGAAAGTGGGTACTTCCAACCTCCCCTCCTCCTAGAATGCCCTCCCCTCCATCTGTTTTATTCTCTTTTAATGAATATGGACAGCCCATAGTTATCCAAGCAATGCTAATCTTTCAATTCAACTTTCTAATTCAATTGAACTTATACAGACTCAAACAAACTTGATTGAAACTCAAATTTCTATTAAAAAAAGCCATATAAGCATTTTTAAAGAAGAGGATATTGCCCTTATTTATTCTTTTAAATGAACTTTATTAATAAAATTTCATTGTTATGCTTCAATAACTTCCTATTATTTCCCATCTTATTTTTTAATTTTTTTATTAAACAAATGCTTTATTAACTTCTGTTTTACATCATTCATTTCCACCAGATTTTGAATTACGATTATTTTCCCCCCCTGTTTTTCCCCTACCCACCCTCCCAGAATAGCAGTCCTACAAGATATCGCTCCCTCCAATCTGGTCTTTCCCCTATCTTCTCCCATACCACCTTCGATTTTTCCATTAGAGGAAGGTGAATCTCTGTGTCCCAATGCTTGCACATCTTATCTCCCAATTACAAGCAAAAGAGTATTAATAATAGTATTTATATATATTTGCAACATTTAGTCTTAAAACCTCGAATTTCAGATCCATTTCCTTCCTCTCTTGTCACCCATTCCCTCTGGGAAGATAAGTAATTCAGTATATGTTGTACAGGTCTAGCTATGCTAAACATTACCATAGTAGATATATTGTACAAGGCAGCTTATAATTCCCTCCCACTCATCCCACCCCCCACCTGGTCCATTCCCTACTTGATCCTGTCCCTCTTCTATAGTGGGTACTTCCAACCTCCCCTCCCCCCAAGGATGCCCTCCAATCTATCATCCCTCCTCTCCTCCCCCTTCCCCCTATTCTGCTGTAGGTTGAAATATCCCATTTAGTATGTATGTCATTCTCTCCCTGAACCAAATTCAATGAGAATGTGGTTTTGCCTTTTTGCCTTCCTATTCTCCCCCCCCCCTTACAACCACTTCCCCTTGCTTCTTCTACATGAGATAGTTTGCCCTACCCTGTCTCTCCCCATCTCCTCTTGCCACTTTCCTCTATCACCTCCTAATTTCACCCCTTAAGTATCATCCCTTCCCAAAAAATTCAACCTGTGCCCTCTATCCATGTATAACTGTAAACATATATACACACATTCACGTATGTATTCATGTGACCATACACCCTTCTTCCATTATTTTCATAGTGAGAAAGATATCATCACTCACAGTTATTGTTTTTCCATATAGGAATGTAAATAGTTCAACTTTGATAAGTTCTTTTTGATTTCTTTTTCCCTGTTTACCTCCTCAGGCATCTTTTGCTTCTTGTGTCTGGATGTCAAATTTTCTATTCAACTCTGGTTTTATACTCAAGAATGCTTGAAAGTCCTCTATTCCACTGACTATCCTTATTTTCCCCTGAAACAAAATACTCAGTTTTGCTGGGTAGGTGACCCTTGGGTTCATTCCCAGCTCTTTTGCCCTCTGGAATATCATATTCCATGCCCTTCGATCCCTCAGTGTAGAAGCTGCCAGGTCCTGTACTATTCTGATTGTGTTTACACAATATTGAAATTGTTTCTTCCTTGCTGCTTGTAGCATTTTCTCCTTGATCTGGGGATTCTGGAACCTGCCTATAATATTCCTGGGAGTTTTCTTTTTGGGATCTTTTTCAGGAGGTGATCAGTGGATTCTTTCAACCTCTATTTTGCCCTCTGGATCTAAAACATCAGGACAGTTTTCCTTGAGAATTTCTTGAAGGGTGATTTCTAGGTTCTTTCCTTGATCATGGCTTTCCGTAAGTCCAATAATTTTTAAATTATCTCTCCTGGATCTATTTTCCAGGTCAATGGTTTTTCCCATGAGATATTTCACATTGCCTTCTAATCTTTCATTTGTTTGGATCTGCTTAACAGCATCTTGATTTCTCATAAAGTCATTAGCTTCCATTTGCTCCAGTCTAATTCTGAAGGAATGAATCTCCTCAGTGAACTTTTGAGATTCTTTCTCCATCTGGCAAATTCGACTTTTTAAGGCATCTTCTCCTCATTGCCCTTTTGGGCCTCCTTTGCCATTTGAGTTAGTCTATTTTTTAAGGTGTTTTCCTCAGTCAGGCTGTTGACCCTCATTTCATACTTTTCCTGCATCCTTCTCATTTCTCTTTCCAATTTTTCCTCCACTTTTCTTATTTGATTTTTAAAGTCCTTCTTAAGGTCCTCTATGGCCTGCAACCCGCTCGTGTTTTCCCCTGGGGCTTTTGGAGCAGGACTTCTGGCCTCACAGTCCTCCTCTCTCTCTATACTTTGATCATTTTTGCCCCCAAAGTAGGAGTCTAAGATTGCATTTTTTTGTTTAATTTGTTTCCTTTGCCTTGGCATGTTGTTACTTAATTACTTGATTTTGGGCTTGTTGCCACAGTATGGCCTGGTGCCATATAGGAACTTTCGCCGCCAACATGGCGGGGGGGGGCAACTTCTGTTTCTGGCAAGCTGGAAACCCACCCACAACCTCCACCCCAGATCACAATCCAGTTCCAGGGAGGTTAAAGCAAGAGCGATTACCCCTGAAAGACTGATCGCTGGATCTCCCTACAGTTTGCAGGAGTGGAGCTGGAGCTGCCTCTGAAAACTGCAAAATGTCTTGTCTCCTCAGCGGCTTCTAACCTCCAGGGGAGGAAGCCGACATGTTCCCCAAATACTGGTCCCAAAGTCCATAGGGCACTAACCTCACTTTGTCCTAGGCATGTCTATGTTGATAATTCTGGAGTTGCCACAGCTGCTGGTGTTCTGGGGTCCCTCCAGCTGGCTGCTGGCCCTGCCGCCCTGGGGCTAAAACCACAACTCAGGTGCTCAGCTATGCTCTGCTCTCTGTGCTCTGAGCTCTGTGCTGCTGGCTCCCAGACTGCTGAGCTGGTCTTTCCTGCAGGGCTGCTGGGCTGTCCTCAGTGGGAGGTTAGCTTCTCTGTGTTGTTCTTTGGGTGCTGGGGCTCCAGAAGTTGTTCAGAGTCCCCTTTTACATAGTTTGGAGGTGATCTGGGGGAAGAGTGGCTTGGACAAGCTGTTTCTACTCCGCCATCTTGGCTCCGACCCCCTACTTCCCATCTTATAATAACAATGACAGCCACAATAACCATTTAAAACAAGGGTTCTTTTTTTTTCTTTTTTGGAGGGGGGGGAAGGCAGGGCAATTGGGGTTAAGTGACTTCCCCAAGGTCACACAGCTAGTAAATGTGTCAAATATCTAAGGACGGATTTGAACTCAGGTCCTCCTGACTCCAGGGCCATTTCTATTCACTGTGCCACCTAGGCACCCCCAAAGGTTCTTAATTAGGGGTCCATCAAGGTATTCATGGATAGATTTCAGGGAGCTCTCATGACCTTGAATGGTGAAAAATATTTTGTTATGTATTTCTATGTGATTGGTTTCCTTTGTTATCCTATATACTTTATGTATTTAAAAACATCAATTTAGGAAGGACTCCATAGGCTTTACCAGACTGCCAAGAGTGATCATGATGTAAAAAAAAAAGTTAAGAAACCCTGACTTAAGTAAACCCATATGATACAACAACATCAATTGAAAGACTATAACATTATATATCTATAGTTTACTACTTCTCTTCTGGAGAGAGGCTGTTCCAAGATCTTTCCTTTCCACCCAAATTTGGTCACTGCATTGGGTTTGAATTTTTACATTTTAGTACTGTCTTAATTTACATTATTGTAGCCATTTTTACATTTTAATCCTTTCTTCAATCTCTATCAACTCGGTTTTCTCATATCTCTGTAATTTCTTCATATTCACTGTTTTTATAGCACAGGAATATATCAAAACATCCACATGCCACAATTTGTTCGGCCATTTCCCAATTAATGGGCAATGTTTTGTCTCCTACTCCACCAAATTAAAAGTACTATGAAGTGAATAGAGCGCCGGCCCTGGAATCAGAAGGACCTGAGTTCGGAGCCGGGCTCAGACACTTAATCCGCACAAACAAAAACCTAGCCGTGTAACCTTGGGCAAGTTACTTAACCCCAATTGCCCTAAAGGGGCGGCTAGGTGGCGCAGTGAGTAAGAGCGCTGGCCTCGGAGTTTGGATGACCCGAGATCAGATCTGGCCTCAGAAAATGAGCACCCACGCATAAATCAAATGACTAGCCGTGTAACCTTGAGCAAGTTACTTAACCCCAATTGCTTTAAAAAAAAAAAAGTACTATGAATATTTTAGTATATGTTGGAAGTTACATTTCAACTCTTTGGGTATGTATCGTCTTAGTAGTGAAATTACTGGTTAAAGGGTAGACAAATAGTTTAGTAACTTTTCTACCATAATTAAAAATGGTTTCCAGAATAGTTTGACAAGTTCATTTCTCCATCAATAGTATATTTAATATGCGTTTCATCCCTCAACTCCCATAACATTCACCATTTGCATCTTTTACTATCTTTACTAATTCAGTCAATATAAGGTGGTAGCCCCATTCATTTTTACCTTTCACTAAGGAAATACCATAGAATCTTACATGTGAAAGATTTCAAAATTAAACAAATATAACATTTGAAAGTTTTTTTCTTTTTAAAACTTGTAAATTAACTGTTAAAAACTCAAAATAGATACATGTTATTTTTCTGAGGTCTAATTGGATATTGAAGAACAAACAACTTCAATATTACTGTTTCTGTTCAGAGAACATTGACCTAAAAGTAATATGGGCCTCCCCAAACAAATGGGGTATGTAAATAGCTTTCTAAAAGCTTCCTTAGACAATAGGTTCTTTGAAGGTAGGAGTTCTGAAGCATGAACTTGGGATATATTAAAGTATGTTTATAGACTTAATTGAGGAACAGGAAAGGGAAGGTGATATCTTACCATGATAATCTGAGAACTTCTGATGCAGTGTACAAATACATATATATATATATATATATATATATATTTATATATGTATATCTATGCATATATTATGTAAAATATATCTACAGATAGCTCTCTGTATACATATACATTCACCTACGTTATATATACATACATTTGTGTGTTTGCATATATATATGTGTATATAGATGTATGTACATATACATATCACTATTATTTCAAGTTTCTATCTGAAGTAGAATCTTTGATTCAGCTGCTCTGTTGCACTAGCTGTTACAGATGAGAGAGGCCCTAATGCTGTAAGAATTAATTGCAAGGTAATAAAAAACCAAAGCAAAACAAAACTGTGACCTATGAGAAGAGCTGTTATCTCTATAGCCCAGTAACAAATGCTAAGACTACAGTATTAAATACAGTAGCTATTGGAGGAAGGCCATATAATATAGTAGATAGAAAAACAACCATTTTGAAGGAATGGATATTTAAATATGACCTCAAGATGCATATAGAGAGATCAAAATTGCAGTGGGTAAAAGGGAAGGAAAATGCTTGCTAGTTGAAAAAATAAATTAAATTTAAAAATAGAAGAAACACAAAAAATAGTAGTTTGTATTTAATTTCTATTTATGTAGCGATCTCAAAGCACTATATCATTGAATTTTGCCAGTGGAGAAATTGAGGTGCTAATAGCTGGCTAATACACAAAAGAACCTAGTCATATTCACATTGCTAAGAGAAGGCCCAAGCTAGGAATGGAACTATATTTTCATGGTGAGACCACATTTTCTTTCAGTGACCTGTTTTGCAAGTTCAGTTAATGCCTTCATGCAGTTAGTACCCTGATGAAATGTTTTGCAGTGTTTTTTAATAGGCCTGATACTAATGATAAACTCTTCTTCCCCATTTCAAAGCATAAAATTTGTCCACTACTGAATTTCCAGAGGACTCTTATTATATCTTAGTTTTTACTCTGTCCTCACCAACAATACTAGGAATTATAAATAATTATGGAATCATAGAATATTAGCATTAAAAGAGACTAATAATAAACTGTTTTATATCAAAAATCTGTATTTGGTTCTGAGAGTGAGACACACTTCATATGGTGGTGGGATTGTTTTCTTGCATCTCAAAAGCTGTAGACCGTTATGATCTTAATAATCTATTTAGGGAAACTGATATTTTTATAGCACCTTTTGAGCCTTAACATGATCATCCTGTATTTACAGTATTTTTGATATCCAGTACAATTACTGGGAGTGGGAGAGGAACACGGGAAAGGAAGAGAAAGATAAAATACAATATTAACATGTTAGGTCCAGTCTGTTACTGAGTTAATTATAATCTTTCAGCATAATATTCACTCTCCTGAATACCATTTAAAATATCCAACTGGGACTAGGTAGTAACCAACCAGTCTTCAGAAAAAGCAAAAGATGAATGGTGTTAAATAATAGATGATACCAGGTCCTGGAGCTAGGGGCTGAGATTCTTCTGGAGAGGTCTTATTTGCATTCAAGGACTTCTGTCACTCTGTGACTCCTTGCTGAGTGATTGAACCCTTGCTGGATATTGTTCTCCCACTTTTAAATGGCTTCTTATGTGGCTCCCTGTTTTCAAACTCCATTGTTCCAGAGACCTCCATTCTCCATCTCATGTAGGATCTGTCAGATTCTCTCAGTTTCACAGTATGCATATATATATATATATATATATATATGTGTGTGTGTGTGTGTGTATGTGCATATATATATATTATATATATATACTTGCATATATAATATATATGCTTCAGCCATACTTTAATTCAGTTTAACAAGCCTTTATTAAATACCCTTCATATGCCAGACCCTATACATATAATGACAAATTCATTCCCTAATTTAGAGGAGTTTATATCATCATCATCATCATCATCACAGTAACATTAACAACTATAATAATAACTGCCATTTACTTAGCATCTCCTGTGGGATAGGCACTGTGTTTAGCACTTGACAAATATCTCATTTGATCCTCACAACATCCCTGGCCTGGGAGCTCAGTGATATTATTATCCCCATTTTACAGATGGGGAAATTAAGGCAAAGAGAGGTTAAGTGATGTGCATATGGTTGCATAGCTCATAAGTGCCTGATGTAATATTTAAACTTGACTGCAGACCAAGCACTCTATCCACTACACCACCTAGCTATTTTACTGGTGGGTATAATATGTACATATACATATTGTACACATAAATGTATAATAGTACACAGGTTAAGTAAATTAAAAAAGAATAAAAAGTGATTTCAAATGGTAGAGTGTAATTAAGGGATAGCTAGGTGACATAGTGGATAGAGTGCCAGGCCTTGAGGCAGGATGACCAGAGTTCAAATCTAGCCTCAGATGCTTCCTAGTTGTGTGACCCTGGGCAAGTCACTCAACCCTGTTTGCCTCAGTTTCTTTATCTGTAAAGTGATTCTGAGAAGGAAATGGCAAACCCCTCCAAAATCTTTGGCAAGAAAACTCTAAATGGGGTCACGAAGAGGTGGACACAACTGAAAGGACTCCAACAACAAAAACAACAACACAAAAAAAGAATGATTATGTCTTCTTCCTCCATCTATTCTTTATTTTCCCATTTAGAATTGTACTAAGGAAGATGGAACATAGATCAGAGATGCCTGTCTTACTAAAGTTCTTCAGGGTTTTCAGGATCTAGTGACTGCATACAAAGGAAACTTAAGGTGTGGAACAATTGTATATTGTTAAACTAGTTCTTCAGGCCTTGGCAAAAAGCAACTTTCTATATAAGGCCTTTTATGACTATTCTCTCCTTCTAATGTCATCCTCCCCCCAAATCTCCTTGTATCTATTGGGTATAGATATATATTCTCTGTAGATCTATGTTGTACCAATTTCTGTACATATTGTATCTCTTGTCTGGAGTGTAACCTTTTTGAGGGTAGGGAATATTGTCATCTTTTTAGCTCATTGCCTTATATATAGTAAGTTCTTAATAAATGTTTGTTGATTGAGCCATCTTTATCATTTGAGAAACAGGGAGAACTGTGGATTTGGAGTCTGAATTGCTAGGTCTGAACCCAGTTTAACTTTTCTACAATCATGCAGAAGTCATTCCAGCTCCTTTTTTTGCCTTTTGGAGGGCAATTGGGGTTAAGTAACTTGCCCAAGGTCCCATGGCTAGGTTTTTGTTTGTGTGTGTGTTAAGTGTCTGAGGCTGGATATTCCAGCTCCTTTTGCCTCTCAATTTGCTCATCTATACAATTAGAGAGTTTGAACTGGATGATCTCTAAGGTTCCTCTAGAAACTGATGACTTTAATCAGTTATCCTGACATCTAGTTGACTTAAGTTTTTCAAAGGCCACATCAGCTTACAAGTAGAACTGGTAATCACAGAGTAACCTTAGAAGCCTAATGATGACCAGGTTGACTCCAGACCAAATGGATCTGCAAATCTGTCTTTATAGAGAAAGGAATCAGGTAGGATCTACTACTACTATCATTCCTCCACCTCTTCTTCCTCCTTTTCCTACTCCTACTCCTATTGGAGTGTGATGTACAAAGGGGGACAAAAATCCTTTTATGAACACTCAGGCAAATCAGCCAACTTAAATAAAATGGTAGTCTATCCTGTTACTGGGTTAGCCTGCTTTCAGTAATTATATTTTAAATGTGCAGGATAGGATTTTTTTCTTTAATTAAAAAAAAAACAACAGGGTAGGTATTTTTTCCTATTGCCTCCTGAATTATCTATCTCCAGGCCCGACAAAAAAACAAGGCAGAATCATGAGTATAAATGTTTCTATCACCAAAAAAAAGTTACACAAAAGGCACATTTGCAACATGAGGGTGTAGATAGATCACTGGGTTTAGATTCTGAGGATTTGGGTTTGAATCATGGCTTTGCCACTTGGGTACTCTGGTTTTGGGTGTATCACATAACCTTTCATTTTCCTTACTTTTTTTTTGCAGGGCAATTGGGATTAAGTAACTTGCCCAAGGTCACACAGCTAGGTTTTCGTTTGTGTGTGTTAAGTGTCTGAGGCTGGATCCGAACTCAGGTCCTTCTGACTCCAGAGCTGGCGCTCTACTCACTGCACCACTTAGCTGCCCCCACATTTTCCTTACTTTTAAAATCAGGTGGCTCACCTGGATAGATGATTTCACTTACCATTTTAAGTTCAATGTAGATAGTCCCTAGAATTGATATTAAATGACTTGGATTTGAATCCAAGCTCTGTTTCTCACTACCTATGTGACCTTAGGTAAATGACAACCTCTCTGGGCTTTGGGTCCTCCTCTATAAAATGTGAGGATTAGACTAGATAATCTGCAAGGTCCCTTCCAGGGCTAAATCTGTGATCCTGTCATTATATATATTGATTTTCATACTTAAAACTCAGGTTCAGGGTCTATCAAAGGACCTTTAGATTGATGCTGGGGATCGTAAAGATGGTGAGATAAAGATGAGGAAAATAGGCAAAACCCTTGGTTATGCTGAAGTATTAAAACTCAAAAGGACCTGGGATCAAGGAAAATTGTTATTCTTTGTTTTAATGCTATATTCCCCTCCCCACCGTGTCCCCTGACCATTGACTTAGAGTTCTCCTTTTTTTCTGTATCAGACTTTATCCCATTCCCCTCCCCTCATCTTCCTTACTTTATCTTATTTATCTTTTGGGCTTTCTCTTTACCTTCTTGTGAGGATATGGCTGGTATATAATGGAAATCAGTACAACATCAAAAGACAGAAGTTACAATAAATACACTGCTATGGCTTGTTTTTCTGAGTTAACTCAATATAAAAAACACTCACTAAGCACCTGCTATGTTCAAGGCACCGTGCTAAGTGCTAGAGATATAAAGAAAAAAAGGAAATAATCTTTGTCCTCAAGGAGATGACATTCTATGGACGAAAAGCAATCCATACTCAGATAAGTACATACAAATCTCTCTCAAGCTATTTTCTTTAGCTTGTTCTTCCATCCAGGGAGTCACTGTCTAGTGCCTCTAACTTCCCACTCCTGGAGTCACTCCAATTATTTGTCTTATTTTATTGAAAAGCAAAGTAAACCAAAGACAAACTTTATGTTATCTTTTAAAAACAAAATAGTGGCCTTCTGGAAACAACATCTTGTTTTTTTTTTTTGTTTTGTTTTGTTTTGTTTTCTGACTCAAAGGGGGTGATTCTAATGGTGGAGATTTCAGAGGATAATGCCATGTTCAATATTTCTAGTCTGTCAGAACTGTAGGATCATAGGATTTAGAGCTGGAAGTGAGTGATCTTAGAAGTTACCCTAATTTTAGAAGTAATCCCATAATTTTTATGGCTGAGAGAGCTAAGACCTTAAAGGTAAAGTGATTTACTCAAGGTCATTTATCTAGTGAGTGGGAGAGTTGGGATTCAAACCCATCTCTACTAATTCCAGCTTTAATGCTCTTTTTGAAATGTTCCTCTTACCCCCTAAACACATATAGAGAATTTAAAGTATATTCAGGAGAGATCTGTGCTGATTTGCAAAAGGAGAATTGGATTGAATGGTACTTAAAGAACTGTGTTCGAGTACAAACTGTGCTCTCTTTGATTTGTAAATCATTTAACTTATTGAAGCCTCAGTTTCCTCATTTGTAAAACAGATCAGATGGGATAATGTACATGAAAGCAATTTTAAATGACATCTCTCTCTATCTATATATCTATAGTTAACAAACGCAAAATTCAACATCAATAATGATAAACAGGTAATTGATTTTAGCTCACTTTGGTGAGACATATCTCACCAACGATTCTTGCCAGTACTGTAGAAGATATCATGTGCTAAGTTCAGATAGAAGGACTCTCCAGATGTTTCTGTTTGTGGATCTCATTTAATTCAATTCAACAACAAAAACAAAAGTTATTTAGGAAATAAAGGCACAGTGTGAGGTCCTATGACAACAAAGACAAAAAATATTTCTTGCTTTCTATGAACTTCCTACTTAACGAGGGATATAGCAAGTATGTGGATAAAAACAAAGTGCTTGGAGAAGAGAGAAAATGCTAATGGTTTGGGAGTAGGGAGAATGGGAGGAGGTTTTGGAAGGAAGGTAATGAGTTTTTATTAAGTGCCTACAATGTGTAAGGCAGTATGCTAAGTGCTTTGAAAATGTTATTTCATTTTTATCCTCAAAACAGTCATGGTAGGCAGGTGCTATTATATTATTATTAAACATTTTTCAGTTGGTGAAACTGAGACAGAATGACTTACCCCTTATCCCTAGTCACATAGGTAGTAAGTGTGAGGAAGAATTTGAACTCAGATCTTACTGATCCTGAGCTCATTGCTCTATTCAATGTGCCACCTGGCTATCTAGCACACCAAATTTGAACTCTGGTATTCCTGATTCCAGGTCCCATCTATGTTCTAGGAGGAAAGGATCTACAGTGTCAAATACTAAAAATTAAAATGAGGACTAAGGAAAGATCATCATATTTATCAATTAAAAGATTGTTTAAAAAAACAACCTTAAAAAGGAATTTCCTTTTAGTGTTTGGGTTGGAAGTCAGTTTGGAAGGGTTGAGAAGTTCATGGCAGATGAATAAATGGAAGTAGCACCTGTAGATAAGCATATGATGGAGAGAAGAGGTAGAGTATAGAGGTAGGGTAGCCTGATCTGGGTGTGAGGCAGCAGGGGGATCAGATCTCCTATCTGCTAAATGCCTAGTGAATGGATCCTCAAGAGTCCAAGTGACCTAGCACGTGGTTCCAATTCAATTGCCTCATCCTGAGGTATAAGGAATGGAGAGTGTATTCAGTTGCTGGTTGGACCAAGTGTTCCTTCTCCTGTTAGCAATAGACCTAATATCTGGGCACTAGATGGTCTTTGAGATAACAAAGATTTAGAGCTGGAGTGTTTGAGGTGCTATTGTTTCTTGGATAGTTTTTGATACAGGAAAAGTAGATAATATCTCTATATGTGACTATAGGTTCCAAGGTGAGGAGACCTTATAACTGTTCCCAAAAAGTTCTTCCACCTGAGTTCAGTAATGGTATGAAAAGAAAAGTGGAGATGTCAGAGGAGGTATCTTTGTGTCATCTGTAACCCCTGCCTACCTGGGCCCTTGGTGATGAGGAGGGCTTTTGTGGTAGTGTGTTCTCAGGGGGAATTGGGGAATTGTACTAGATTTATTGAGCCATAGGGCCTCCTCAGTGACATACATGGCCACTCGAAAGAGACTAGCCTAGATGTTCATACTGGAATAACGATGTGGCTGAAAAGTACATCAAGCAATCATGCCCTGGTGTACTCTCCTAGCACCAGGCAGGCTATACTACTCATTCAGGACTCTAGAGAACTTTGAGGAATTTGGGGATATCTTTTTACTACTGCCATTAACTCAAGTCTCCACTGACTATGTTACCCCCACTATTAGTCACCAGTGAATAGTGCCATAGCTGCATTTAAACTACTTAACATTGAATAGATTTTACAAAGGGATATTTACCCTGAAAATAACAAGAACAAAGGGGCATTTCCTCCCAACATCCCAGAGATACATTTTTAGCTCCATTCCTACATAATATTGGTTCTTCAAAGTTCATGTCCAAATGGAGCATGAATACTGCATGGGTTGCTGCTAGGTTGGGTTTTAAAGAACTCTCCTAAAGGATATCCTTTGATTTTTTGGGCATTGATACTGAGCTTACTGCAAAACCTGGACTTTGTAACACTGAGACCCTAGAGAATGCCCCTGACTTTTCAGGATTTACAAAATTGGAAACCCTAACCTGTTTAAAAAAAAACAAACTCTCACTGTTTAAGGACAAAAGCCCCAAGGTCTTTCCCTTAAATCACTGTCTCTCACTGGTAGCTGTGGGTGAAGGACTAAAATGGATCAGATGAGATAATATATGTGAAAGTAATTTTAAACTTTATAAACATGTATACGTATATATACATGTGTGTATGTATTTGTAAATATGTATACACACATATATGTTAAGATCCACAAAATTCAGCATTCATAATCATAAATAAAGCAACTCAGCCCAAGCTGATTAAAGCCCATTATTTTTGAGACTAGGTATCCTTATCTCACCCAGGATGGAAATGTAGTGGCTACTCACTGGTCCAATCCTAATACTGTATGGCATGGAATCTGCTCTGTTTTTTCTGACCTCGGTGGTTAGTCTGCCCCTCTTTCAGAAGCCTAGTGGCCCTCTTCCTATTGGGGATCATCAGATTAGTGATAGACTTAGTATAGATACTCCAGCAGCTTAAGCCCCACTGCAGCTCAGAACTCCTCAACTCAAGCAGTTCATCAGCTTTGGCTTCCCCAGCAGCAGAGACTACAGGTATGTACCACTACACCCAGCTTGATTAAATTTGGACCACATAGCCAATCAAAAAGGCATCCTCATAACCACATTGTTAGAAGATTGGAACCAGTTATGAATATCTATGCATGTTCTGTAGTCTCTCCAGGATAGTTCCATTCTACATCATCAAGACTTTCTTGGAAGCAGACTTGTCAGATTCTCCCTGTGTTCTCTAAAGGTGCCAGTCTGTTGCACACATATTGACTAACGCACTCTCTTTACCTCCATATCCAATCAATTGCCAAGTCCTTTTGTTTGCACCTTTAGAATACCTCATAACGGCCCCTCCTCTCCTCTGACACTGCCACAACACCAATGCGGGCCTTTGTCACCTCATGCCTGGATTATTACTATTACAACTTCTTGGTTGATTTGCAGTCTCTCCCCATTCCAGTCCTTCATCTTCTCAGCTGTCACTCCTTACTTAATCAACTCTGATGGCTCCCTGTTGCCACCAGGATGAAATTTTCTGTTTGACTTTTAAAGTAATTCATGACCTGGCCCATTCTTTTTTTTTTTTTTTTTTGCTTTTTGGAGGGCAATTGGGGTTAAGTGACCTGCCCAAGGTCACACAGCTAGTTTTTGTGTTAAGTGTCTGAGGCTGGATTTGAACTTAGGTCTTCCTGACTCCAGGGCCAGTGCTCTATTCACTGCACCACCTAGCCACCCTGACCTGGCCCATTCTTATCTTTCAGATTTTCTTATACGTCACACCCCCATATACTCTGTGATCTAGTGACACTGATCACCTTGTTGTCACTCCAACTCTTTATACCAAATCTCATCACTAACTATTCTCTGTGTCTGAAACACTTTCCCCGTTCATTTCCTAATTTCTATGGCTTCCTCTAGGTATCACTTTGCCAGTCCTTGTCTTAATGCTCTCCCTCTGTGATTATCTCTGACTTACACAGTATATGTCCTGTTCATACACACTTTGCATAGTGTTTACCTTAGACTATGGGCTCCTTAAGACTCGAGACTGTCTTTTACCTTTCTTTGTATCCTTGATGCTTACTGTACTATGTGGTACATTGTAGGTGTCTAATAAATGTTAACAGCTAGGTGGCCCAGTGGATAGAGTGCTTGGTCTGGAATCAGGAAGACCCAAGTTCAAATCTGGCCTCAGATACTTACTAGCTGTGTGACTCTGGGAAGTCACTTAACCTCTGTTTGCTTTAATCCACTGGAGAAGGAAATGTTAAACCACTCTGGTGTCTATAGCAAGAAAACCCCATGGACAGTATTGGTATGCTATGATCTACATGATAACAAAGAGTCTGACATGACTGAACAACAACAAAACTGTTTAATTCAGATCATTACAGACAGATGGACAGATAGAACACTGAGTTAGTCCATCAACACAAAAATTTTGGGCAGCACTGCAGGTAGATGATGAGATGGTACAAAACTGAACAATAAGAAGAAAATAGGTTGGATTGAATTTTGAAAATTTTGCAGTGACTTCAATGATCCTGAGCTGCTTGTAGCCTTAAACATATGTTTTCAGTATTGATATTGCTATAAGACAACACATAGGGAAGAATGTTTCTTTGTGATTTGGTCAGATGAGATTCTGGGTAGTTGTTAAGCCCCACCCTGCTGCCCCATCTGCTGACTATGTCTGAACCCAGATGTTGGTGCTTCTTGGTCTTGTGATTAGATAACTATTACTCTGTTTAGACAGTTGGAGCCCTGACTTTTGGATTCTTTTTTGGATACTCACTTCTTTCTACTTCTCTGTACTTATCAATTAAAATCAAAGCTGCCTTTCCTTTAGAAAAGCAGATCAAAGAACCTGTGCTAGCAGCTCAGCCTGTGTGCTAGTGTGGTTGCTAATATAGATGGTTATGTGGTGGAAATGAAAAATAAATGGATAGCTTAAGTGATGCATGGAATATATCCATGATGTATAAATGGATATCCCAAAAGTCTTAGTGCAATTTAAAGCAATCCATATTCTATATCTTCTATATGTGTATACATACATATAAGGATATATTTCTATATCTACATACATATGCCCATGTATATTAGATATATTATTTATTTACATTATACATCCATCCATACATCTATATCTATATCTATCTACACACACACACACACACACACACACACACACACACACACACACACACACACATATATATATATGTCATGGTGTTCCAAAAGTCTTAGTGCAGTAAGTTTATCCAACTATTTATAAATATTTAGAGAAATCTTTTTCTGCATTGGATAGATCCTCTATGGGGGGGAGGTTTATAGAATTATATATTCAAGAATTTCACTGAATAACATATAGGTGCATTGTCCAATCTGTATATTGTAGGGAATACCCTTGTTACTAACAGCACTGATCCATTGAAGTGGATCACTTATAAAAATACAGTTAGAACCCCAATGAGTAGAAGAGACTGACTGAACTTCTTTAAAAAATGTGAAACCCATGAAAGCATGTCTTTATAATAATATACATTTTAAAGCAAAAAAAAAAAAATAAAAAAAGAAAAGTCCCAGCAGGATGAGAAATATCAGTAGGCATGAAAAGACGACTTGAGTCTTCTGATCTTTGAGGTTCCTTCTAGCTCTAAAATTCCTGTGACTCTAAGATTCTTTATTATTCATTGGAAATGCTCTTAGCTACTACTTTCTAACATAGAGCCTATAGCTCAAACCCCTATGACATTTGGTTCCCCTGAGTTCTTTGCTGGATTTCTGAACTCAAAAGTTCTGAGATATCTAGCCCTGAACAGATTCATGTTTTTGAAAGTTAGGATCATAGATCTGGAACTAGAAGAAATCTCAGAAGGCACCAAGACCAACCCCTTCATTTGTCAAATGAGGAAACAGGCTGAGAGAAATTAATAATAGTTAACATTTACATGGTGTTTTAAAGTTGGTAAGAAAACCCCAAAACATTTAATATGCTATTTCATTTTATTCTCCAAATAACCCTGGGGTATAGGTACTATTATTATCCATGTTTTACAGATGAGGAAACTGAGGCTGAGAAGTTAAATGACTTGGCCAGGGTCATACAACTGGTAAGTGGGTGAGTCAGCATTCAGATTCATTTTTTTCTTGCCTCCAAGTCCATCCCTCTACCACTGTGCCCCTTCACTGCCTTTTAAGTGGCTTGTTCATCATTGGTAAGATTTGAACTATAGTTTTCTGGTAGCACAGCAGGGTCCCTTTGTACTACACCAATCTCAAATAACTAATTCAAATAACCTTACTTTGAATTTTTTTTTGCTTTTTTTTTTTGAGGGGGGAAAGTAGGGCAATTGGGGTTAAGTGACTTGCCAAAGGTCATAGCTAGTTTTGTGTTAAGTGTCTGAAGCTGCATTTGAACTCAGGTCCTCCTGACTGCAGGGCTGGTACTCTATTCACTGCACCACCTAGCCCTCCTACCCATCTTACTTTGGGACAACCATCCCAAACAATTTAAACACTAACACATAAAGAGGACAAATTGGTCAAATTCTCCCATCACTTACCTTTCTGATTCAACCTTGTTTTAGGACTTGGTGTAAGGGTCTTGAGAACTTTTCAGAGTTATTTACATTCAAAATGCAATTAGGATTAATTTCCTTTGACAGATGAAATACACACACATATGCCCTGGGAATGAAGACAGCTAAAAGTGGGCCACAGAAAAGTCTCACTTGAGGCTGCAGTTTTGATTTTCTTGAAAAGAATGTTTTCACGATGTGACTTCCCTGAATGTTTACCAGGGGGAAAATTACTGTAGACAGTGGAGATATAAAGAATGTTGGAAGATTGGAAGATTTATGTGCCAATTCTCAGTAAGATTTATTTTGATAAATTGTTCTGTATCAATATGCAAAAATCTAATAAATATAACTCTTTAAAAAGGGGCTGCTCTAGTTTTAGTGTTTCAGGGGAGAAAGGTTTGGCAAAAAGTCAGGATATGCATTAAAAACACACTTTCAAGAGGTCTAATAAATAAAGGCTTTGAAATATGGTTTCCTAGTGAGAGAGGCAGTTTAAATCATTTTGATATAGAATCTGAATTAGACCTTTAAAAAAGAAAGGCAAGTTTTCCTTAACTTATTATTTATAGGTATTTTGAAAATAAAATCTATGCAAGCTGATTTCTTCTCCCATTATTTACAAAGTAAATGTATTGTCAGGTTTTAGAAGCAGGTGAGACTAGCAGAAAACTAACATTATTAAATCCAAAAAAAAATTACTATCTAGAACAAAAAACAGGTCTCCAATTAACTGGAATTTGTAGTGTTTTATTTTTAATTAAATGAGAAAAATTGTAAGGAGGAAAAGGGAGTTCAGAGATTGTGGCGGGGGGAGAAGAAAAATCTTCCCAACAATCAGAACACATTCAACCTAATTTCCATATGCCTCCCATTTCTCAGTACTTGGTGATGAGAACTGATGTCCAGAATTTGGAATATAACACTTTTCAAAATCCTCAATCATCCAAAATGGATTATCTTTATGACTCTTTACTGCCTAAACAGGAAAGATCAAAACCATTTTTATAAGGATTTTGGCATACATACACACACACACACACACACACACACACACACACACAATTCTGCAAGTTAACCAGTAATTTCAATAAACCAAAATATCCCATTCCCTAAGCATCTGCTAACTGAGAAAAGGAATGTTAGTACCAGTCAATGTATTTTATTTATTTTAAAAATGCTTTTGATGCCATTTTTTAGACCAATTATTTCCCAATAGTCCTGGCCCATAATATTCCCTTTTGTAACTAAGAAAATCAGTAAAGTAAAACCAATAGATACAGTAACCATATTTGTCAGTGTATGCAATGATCTGTACTCATGATCTTCCACCTTTCTGCTGATTTGAAGAAAGTATATTTCATCATTGGTCATCTGAAACCAATACACTGCTAACATATTTTAGTTCAAAGTCAAATATGTATGCACTGGTTGACAAATATCAAGATATAGGTCATTTTGGCTTCAAACAAGTATCAAGACTTTCCTCCCTTACAAAAAAAAAAACATATAGATATAGAGACAGCTCTATCTAGAGATAGATTTATATCTAGATATAGGTCTCTCTATATCTTTACCTTGTTTGTACATAATTTTTCTCCCTCGTTAGTTTGTAAACTCCTCAAAAGCATTAATGTTTCTGTCTTTTTTTGTGGGGGTAGTATTCCTGGTGCTGAGCATAGGTACCTTTCACATAATTGACTCTTGATAAATGCTTGTTGATTCTTTTGAACTAGATTCTAATAGGCTTCGGACAGTGTCTTACACTGCCCATTCCTTCCCTATATTTGGTCAAAGGACTTTAACTCATGGTGAAATCTGACAGTTTTCAGTCATATCTTAAGTGTTCCCTATAAAGCTGTTCATCTTCCTCTTTTTTCATATTCTCTCATTTTGGTTGGTTCCAACCCCCTGTTAGTCATGGAGTTTGGGACTGCATTCTTTATCAGCAAGTGCGTATCCTTTCTAACTGGTGTGCAAATGCCACTTTTCATTTTCTTTCAAACCCTGAGACTCTCCTTTCTACCTTTTCTTGTGACCCACTGACTTTCTGCTGTGCAAGATTTTTCAGTTGTAGTGTTTGAAGAGTCTACATCAAAATAAATCAGCTTTCCATTTTTGTAGTTAGTGAGTACTCCAGGCATTTATTTGCAAGGTACCAATCTCAAAATGCTCACTAGGAGGGCATATATTGAGTTTCATATTCTTCCATAGTGAGGACCCAGTTTCTCTGTCTCTTGAATTCATAATCTAAAACCTTGTTTGAGAATGTATCCAGATCTCTATACTATAGACATTACAATGCAGCAAGAGTAAGTACTGAATGCAGAGAGCCTGCCATTATGAACTTGTCTTTTCTCTTCTATGCATATATCCAAACACTTATTTAGTGGGGGATTTATTTGCAAGACCTGCTAAAAACTATTTTAAAATCAATTTTTATTTACAAAAATGTTGCCCAGTGTCACCAAGGCTCAAATCTAAACCTTTCCCAGTCCAAACTTAATAGAAAAATACACGAACTATAATGACTTCTCCATCCTTTTTGGCATTAATATTCAGACAGACGCCAAGGGCTGTCACTTTCCATATTAAGGCAATCCACATTCGTTTATAACTCTAACACCTAAGGAAAAGGATGCCGCATCTTTGATGAACAAACAGAATTTCTTTTTAGAAAGGAAGATGTACGGGCAAGAAAGTTGAATGTCAGATAGAAATAACATCAGTAAGTCCATTTCAAACAAAAAAAGATACCATGAAATGTGGTCTTCAATTTCATTACCTTTAAGTAATTGTTGCTTAGATTAATTGATGTCCTCTTCTCTGAACTCAAAATTTCATTTTCTGTCCGAGTATCTAATTTTTATTTCAGAAACAGATTCTGAAATTTTACAGACTAAGGACTGTAGCAACAGTTGAAAAAGAAAATTTCAATTGGATTCAAGTGCTTTTGCTTCTATGACAAACCCACTTGTAGATTAAATTAAAGCATTCCTTCTAGCTCTGATTCTCAGTCTCAACCACTTCTCAATAAACTGTTGAAGATCTTAGACCTTCTAAGAAATGAATCAAATTTTTTTCTCTATCCTATTTGATCTCTGTCTACTATTAATTCACCCCTTTATTGATCCTTAGGCTCTTTTTAGTGACTCCATGTTTCTTAATGCTAAAATGGAAAATTATCTTGAGTTATTAGAAACACTGCATAACCTCAGTGATTCATTCTCTGTATCCCATCCCATTGTCCCCAGGCATAGGTTAAGTCACACTGAGAGAGGTGGAATTGAGCCCTTGAAAACAACTTCTGTCCTTTAATTTCTTCAGTCAAGAGGCACCATTGTTTAGTGGCTTTTAGCTTGTATAGCATAGCAAAAGAAGGTTTTTAAAAGATCACATTCCAGTGACTTCTTGTTAGTCTGGAAGAGTTCCCCACAGTTGTTCATTGTGACACTTATCTCTGGCAGTAACCCTGGAGGCTCAGCAGAGAACACTATCCAAAAGACACATCTGGATGGTGATTTTATACTTTGTGGGAAAAGGGGTATTTTTTCCCTGAGTACTATTTGTCATATTTATAAATAATATTGATGACATAGGTTGTTGGGCTATTTCATAGCAATCAGTCAGTCAATTAGAAATTATTCAGCGCCAATTCTGTCTCAGGCAGTAAACTAGGCACTGGAAATATAAAGACCAAAAAGTGAGACATTCCAGCCATCAAGGAGTTAGTTAAATTCCAGTAGAAAGACACAACTCATTTAGAGGAATGGTGGCCAGAGAAAGTAGTTTTGGTTGAGGCAAGGTATTCTGAACCTGGGGTCCCTGAGTCACCTGAGGGGTCTGTGGACTGATTTCAGGGGACAGTGAAGTTGGGTGGAAAAAATACATCTTTATTTTATTAACCTCTGCCCAAAAATTTCCCTTTCATCCAATGATTTGAAACCGTAATTTGAGAAGGGATCCTTAGGCTTCAGCAGATTGCCAAAGGGGTCTTTGACACAAAAATTAAGAAGCCCTGGCTAGTAATTGACAGGGACAACAGGGTAGTCACTTGTCATGGTTTTTCAAAACACAGTAATGGTATTGCTTTGTATATTGTTCCCAGAGTCAAATCCAGGGGAAAGTATAGATAGTAGGCAGTATTACTGTGTAGTCCCTGTTGGTTGGCTGAATGAGAAATGAGGCAAGGTTTGAAGTCAAATAGATATGGGAGGCTAAAGGGAGTTTTAAATTAGTCAATCAGCATGCTATTGTTAAGCACTTATTACATACCAGGTGCAGTGCTAAGCCCTTGCAACACAATGAAAGGCAAAAACTGTCCTTTTCCTCGATACTCATATTCAAATGAAAGAGACAACATAGAAATGACTAGGCACATTCAAGATGTATATAGGAAGATGTAGGTAATCTGAAAGGGGAAGGCATTAACAGATGGGGGTAAAGAGTAAGACTTCCTGAAGAAGATGAAATTAAAGGAAGACAGGGAAATACAGGCAGAACAGTCTAGCCAAGAGATGAAGCTTTTATGAATGAAACAGATATGAGACATGGAATATAATGTTCAAGGAACCATAAATTGGCCAATATAGCTGGATTGTAGAGATTATGGAATGAAGCAAGG
Organism: Gymnobelideus leadbeateri; assembly: GCA_011680675.1. Classification (NCBI taxonomy): domain Eukaryota; kingdom Metazoa; phylum Chordata; class Mammalia; order Diprotodontia; family Petauridae; genus Gymnobelideus; species Gymnobelideus leadbeateri. The sequence goes on from WOXC01009206.1 coordinate 257,708, forward strand.
TGTGAGAAAACTGTCAAGGTAGGAAGGGCTTTGTTATAAAGAACTTTAAATGCCAAACAAAGGAATTTATATTTGATCATAGAGGTAATAGGGAGCCATTAAGGTTCATTCAATGGATGTGGAAGTGCATATCACATTGTCTTACCTATGCTATAGAAAAGTCAACTTGGCATATATCCAGAGGATGCCAATTAACATTTGGCACCATTAAAATGTGAAAGATTTAAGGTGGAGTAATAATTTTTGCTTTTTTTTTGGAGGGGTGGGCAGGGCAATTGGGGTTAAGTGACTTGCCCAAGGTCATACAGCTAGTGAGTGTTAAGCATCTGAGGCCCGATTTGAACTCAGGTTCTCCTGAATCCAGGGATGGTGCTCTATTCACTGTGCACCTAACCGCCCCATGGAGTAATAATTTTGAAAAAAAAAATTACTTTTGGTTTACAACATTTTGTTCCACAATCTCTAAGTTTCAAATTTTCTCTCCCTCCCTCTCATTCCCCCTTCCCTCCATAGTGGCATGTAATCAAATATAAGTTCTACAAATACCTTCACATTGAACATTAGTCACATAGTAAAGGATTATAATCAACAGGCTGAGCAATGAGAAAGAAGGGATAAAACAAAACAAAACACAACAAAGAGAGAGCAAATAGTTTGCTTCAATCCGCAGACTCTGTAGTTCTTTCTCTGGATGTAGGTATTCCTTTCCATCATGAATCTTTTGTAGTTGTCTTTTAACCTTGCATTGCTGAGAGGAGCCCAGTCTATCAAAGTTAGTCATCACACATACGATATGTACAAAGTTCTCCTGGTTCTGCTCTCCTCCCTCAGCATCAGTTTATATAAGTCTCTGCAAGTTATTATGAAGTTCATCTGCTCCTCATTTCTTATAGCACAGTAGAATTCCATTACATTCATATACCACAACTTGTTTAGCCATTCCCCAGTGATGGGTATCCCCTGAATTTCCAATTCTTTGCCACCACAAAAAGAGATGCTATAAATATTTTTGTACATATGGGTCTTTTTCCCACTTCTGTGATTTCTTTAGGATACAGCCCTAGAAGTGGTATTGCTGGGTCAAAGGGTATGTACTTTTTTACAGCCCTTTGGGCATAATTCCAGATTGCTCAAGATGGAGTAAAGATTGAAAAAACTAAGAGAGCCTGTGAAATAGAAGTTAGAAGGTTTTGCAATGGATTGGATATGTCAGGTCAGAAAGAGCATGGAGTCAAGGGTTACACAAGGGTTGTGAGCTTGGATGATTGGTAGGACAGCATATTTGACAGTAACTGGGGAATTTAGAAGCAGAGAGTGTTTGTGAGGAAAAACAATCGGAGGTGCCTGTAGGACATCCAGATTGAGATGTCCAAGAGGCAGTTGGAGATATAAGAGCTGGTGAGTTTACCAAGTGAGATAATGTAGAGGGAAAATAAAGGGGGGGGGGCAGGATCTTCTTAGAGGGATATCCATGTTTATGAAAGTGACACAGAAGAAGAATCAGCAAAGGGGACCAAAAAGAAGTGGCTAGACAGATCAGAGGAGAACCAGGTGATATTAGTGTCAAAAAAACCTAGAGAAGAGCAAGAGCATCCAGGAGAAGGAGATTAAGTCTGCAGAGAAATCATGCTTGAGAAATGGCCACAGCAACCAGGAATTCACATTCAAGGATTTCATACTTGAGACTGAATTTAATTCACGAATTCCTGTATATTTTTGAACAGCAGTAATTTGTCTGGTCAAATACATAAAAAAAAAGTCCTAGCTTGATCTGTCAATGCACCCTTGTTAAACACTGATATTTGTACAATGCTTTATATTCATGATCTCATTGGATCTTCACGAAATAAGTGCTATAGATATTATTCCCACCCTCATCCCCACCTTTTTAAGATCTATTTTTTGACCCTGATATCTCTTATTTGATTGTTGCCCACCACTGATTATATATATATATATATATATATAGTTAATTCTTCTGTAATTTACCACCTGATAGAGTTGCTGGGGGTTGCTATGAGTTAAGTTATTTGTTCTTAATCTGCAGCAAACATACATAAGAAGTGGGATCTAAACCACGGCTTGCTGACACTGCCTTTTCTGCGTTTTATAAGCCACTAGGTGGTGCAGAGAATATAGTGCTGGACTTAGAGTTGGAAAGACAAGTTCAAATTCAGAGTCAGACACTTAGCTGTGTGACCCTGGGCAACTATCTCAGCCTCAATTTCATCATCTGTGAAATGGGGATAATGATAGCACCTACTTCCCAGGGTTGTTGTGAGGATCAAAGGAGAGAACACATGTAAAGTGCTTTCAGCTATTTGTTATTTGGTAGGTGTGCCATGCCACCTCTCTCTAGTGTATAAAGGTAACTGAGACTGAGGGAGGGTTAAATGACTTTCCCTATGTTACACATCTTAGGAATATCTGAGGCAAGTTTCGAATCCAGGCCATTCTACCTCCAAGTCCAGCACAACATGACAGTCTGTTTTTGCAAGGCAGTGAGAGAAACTAAATTCAATTAGGTTTTTTACACCAGCTTACATAAGGTTGATGGCCTCCTTTTTTTCCCTTTCCAAAGAAGCCTACAGAATGATTTTTTTGAACCCTTTTGACCCTGAAATGGGATCACCATCTGGTTAGGAGTGAGGGGAGGGGGTAGGGAATGCAAACTTGGCACCACCCAACAGGCACATGTTAGAAAGGGAAATGAAGGCTTATCTTACGAGCTAATGTTTCTAGGGGAAATTGTTGTTGAATCAGAGAAAGGGGAGAAAGAAGTGCTCTTAGCTTCCATTACTCATCTCCCTGAAAGTTAATAGAAGGTTTATTGAAAGTCGAACTCCAATAGGATTTGAACCTGTGACCTTTGAAATATGAAGCCAGTCCACTGCCCAATCATCTCCACAAGCTTTTGTCACAGCTAGGTAAAATAAAGTGACCTGAACTGGCATTTGGCCAAGCCACCCGGGTTAACTTAACACATCTACTCTTTTTTTTTTCCTGAAATGTGTCTTCGACTCTATAATGACTGTATTTTCGAGAAATGATCTAGGTAGGCAGAGTACAATTACCTGCATTGAAATATAGCCAATACATTGGGGTGAAAGTCTGCTTTTGTAAAAAGTGCTGAGGAATTGTTAATGACTATCAGGGTTCAGGACCTTGGGTTTGCATCCCAACTGAAAGGAAGAGAGAGCACATTTGAATAGAAAGGGGAAAAAAGGCATACTGTATGTTTCTCAAGCCCCATGCTGGGGATTAATTCACTAGGACTCATAGGGAAGAGTACTAACTCTTGCAAGTGATGTCTTTCCAGATTTCTACTAAGTACTCTTCAAATCAAATCTTTCAATATTTATAATTTCATCAGAGTACTAGGTGATACCTCCATCATAAAAAGAAACCCCAAAGGGAAAGAAATAAAAAAGGCATGAATGCAAAAAATACTCAGGATTTTAAAGGTTCTTTGGAATCTTTAAAACCTTATACCCAGGGAGCTCCAGGATTGATAAAAATCGTTTTTTTCTTTACTGATCTTCTGGGCCTGGAAGAGATGCCAACAGGGTTGTTTTGAAAATGACTGTTCCAGTGAATGTTGTACTTAAATATTCAGAAAAATAAAACTACCCCAGGGTGACTATGTTATCATTATCATTCTGAAGTTACATTTCTAAACTCATGAACTTCTTTCTCTTGGCTTGATGTGGATTCATCCATTTTCACCTTTCCTTTTCCATCCCTCCCCATTTTATATGTTTCTAATTATCTCACTCTTGGACACATTGATGAATGCAACATAATATGCTTATTAAGTCTGGTCAAATATTTATTTTGAATTTGTATTTTTAATGCAAGCACACCAAGAGGTTCTTTATAATTAGTTGCTTGTACTTTATTCAATGTGCTTTATTCATTACAGTTGCTGTAAATATCTCTAGCATAGTCTCTGATGTTAAATATCTCTAGCATAGTCTCTGACGTTAAAAGAATAGATTTCCTGGAATTGGAGGGTCATGAAATTGCGTTCCCTGGTAGATTTCCTTTGGGTTCCTTCAATACTGTTCTCTTAATGGTGATGCTTCTTGGACAAGAACTTAGAGTCTTTCTTATGTGAACAGAAATCCTCTTCTCGATCACTTCCCTTGTTCTCAGGTTGAGTATTCCCCCTGCTATTATCTTGGACAAACTGCTTCTGTGTCTTTCCCAACCAGCTGTCTCAGCCCAATGCTGTTGTCCATGGTGCTTCGCTTACACTGTCTCATCAGGATGTCTTTTTGATTTAAGGACTCCTTTCTCTTCCCTGGGTCAAGACCTGGCCACTGCTGTTTTTTCCATTCCCTCTTCCAATAATATCACGTGTACTTTTCAGGAATGACATTTCTTGCCTCACACCACAGTTCATTTGGTGCCTCCTTTTTCTTTTTCTCTTCTCTCTGGCAACTAAATATCGCTTCCCTTCAGCTGCATAAACTTTTACTGTGAAATTGTTACTAATGCTTTCCAGGAGAAATCTTCAGATGGACATTGCTTCCTTTTGCACACTTACTTCTATTTCTTGGTTACTCAGAAGAAAAATAAAGGGAAAGTCTAATTTAACAGTAGAGATAACCTGTAACAATTAGAGGGAGAGTCAATTTTATCAGACTTGCTAACTCCAATGGGGGAAACATGCTGGATTTTCTAGTAAGCACTGTGCCTGTATTATGGTTTGTCCTGAGCAGATTATTCACTATCATTTGGGACTCAATTTCTTGCTCCCAAGATAGTGAGATGGAAAAGTAGACTCAGGAAGATAAGTTCAAATCTATCCTCAGACACTTAGTAGTTGTATAACCCCAGGGGAGTTACTTTACCTGTTTGCCTCAGTTTTCTTTACAATAAAATGGAGCTAATAATATGGACCTTCCAGGGTTATTTTAAGGATAAAATGAGAAAATAATTTGCAAAACTTAATGCATTATTATTGTTGTTATCATTATTAATTGGGCCCCACATAAGCAAGGCAGTTAGCTATTTAGGGCAAGTCTCTCAAGGAAACATTTTAAAATGTGACTTTTTATTAATGCAGAAGGTTTAAATGCCAGGAAAGATCACATAATCACAGAATTGTAGAATTAGTGGAGATTTTATAGGGCATCTGTTCCAATTTAAACTGAAAAAGAGAACCTTGTACAGCAAGCTACATTTTGACTTATCTGAAGATATCTAGTGAGAAGAAAGCTGCCGTGTTGTGAGGTAGCAGACTTCAGGTGTGGACAGCTTGAATGGTTAGGAAGGTTTACTTCACATTAAGTTTGTCTGTCCCTTTGCAGTCTCAAAGTACTTTCCCTAATTTTACCCTGTAAGAACAACAGAAACACTTGATTCTCTCTTCTATGCCACAACCTTTCAAATAACTCAAGGCAAATATCAGCCAACTTCTACCCAAATTTCTTTCTCTAAACTATTTTGTTTTTTCAATGGATACTCATCTGCCAATTTTAATATCCATGGTTTATAGACAATGATGTGCTATTGAATGATTAACAAATGATGATTCTTGGAGGGGAAAAATGTACCTATGACACATTTTAAGTTTAATCTACATTATTAACATTTTCTCTATCTCTTTCTTAAGTCTTGAAAATCAACAAAATAATAAATCAAACTCTGATATGTAGCAGCATTTGCTATTCTGAGATGCAAAAACTCAAACCAAAAACTAAACAGTTGGTACTCTGAGCTGATTGGAGCTGGTTTCAGCCCATTTCTGCATATACATTTTTTGGGGATTAGTAAATTAAGTGGTTAGACTAGATGGCCTCTGAGGTTCCTGTCCAGTGACTCCAGCTCTCAATCTATTATAATATACCTAAATTGCATGCATTACAGTAAAGGCCCAAAGTCTCTGGCTTATAGTATTGCCAATGGAATGCCTGGTATATCTAATATGTCAGTATGGTACAGCACAGTGAATGCTGGAATTGGAGTTGGAAACTGAGATTTCAATCCTACCCCTAATTCTTAGTAGCTGTGTGTCCATGGGAAATTTATTTGACCTCTCTAAACCATGGTTTTCTCAAGTATAAAATGGGTATAATGCCTGGTAACACCTATGTTACAGGGCTATTGTCATGAACATATAAGATATTGCATATAAAGCACTTGGCAAAAACCCAAGTTCCTATATAATGTGAGCTTATTATTATCATTTATCATTATTTATTATTTTGACCAGACCTGTGTAGATCCGTACCTTCACTGCAACTTATAATTTTATTTTTTTTCTATTTATTTAGCATTTTATTTTCCCTCAATTACATTTAAAGACAATTTTTGGCATTATTTTTAAAATTTTGAGTTATCGAATTCTCTCCCTCCTTCCCTACCCCCCCCCCCCATTGAGAAGGGGTTATTTGATAGAGATTATACAGGTGTAGTCATGCAAAACATTTTTATATTAGTCATGTTGTAAAGGAAAATATAGATCAAAATAAATAAAAATTAAAACAAAGTATGCTTCAATCTGTATTCAGACATCATCAGTTCTTTCTCTGGGGATGGGTAGCATTTTTCATCATAAGTCCTTCAGACCTGTCTTAGATCATTGCATTGCTGAGAATAACTAAGTTATTCACAGTTGATCGTCTTCCAATATTGTATTTACTGTGTACAATGTTTTTCTGGTTCTACTAATTTCACTTTGTATCAGTACATATAAATCTCTCCAGGTTTTTTGAGAGTATCCTGATCATAATTTCTTATAGCACAATAACATTCCATCAGAATCATGTACAGCCATTCCCTAATTGATGGACAACCTCTCAATTTTTACTTCTTTGTCACAAAAAAGAGCTGCTATAAATATTTTTTATATATATTGGTCCTTTTTCTTTGTGTGTTTTTAAAAATCTCTTTTAGGAAACAGTCCTAGTAGTGGTATTGCTGGTTCAAAGGGTATACAAGGGTTTATAGCCCTATGGGCATAGTTCCAAATTGCTCTCTAGAATGGTTGGATCAGTCCACAACTCCACCAACAGAGCATCAATGTCTTAATTTTCCCATATTCCTGCCAAAATTTATCATTTTCCTTTTCTGTCCAATTAGCCAATCTAATAGGTGTAGTACCTCATAGTTCTTTTAGTTTGCATTTCTCTAATCAATAGTGATTCAGAACATTTTTACATACAAATTTTTACATACAAAAATACATACATTTTTACATACAAAACATAGTTTTGATTATTTCATCTAAAAACTGACTCTTCATATCTTTTTATCATTTATCAGTTGGGAAATAGCTCTTATTTTTTTAAAAATAAATTTGACTCGGTTCTCTATATATTTGAGAAATGAGGCCTTTATCAGAGAAACTTGCTTCCACATTTTTTCACAGTTATGATTGCTAACTGTATTTCCCTCCATCCTGTTCACCCTCACTTATGTTATTTTTTTCTCTCTTCTTTCACCCTGCCCTCCCTCAAAAGTGTTTTGTTTCTGACCACCACCTTCCCTAACCTGCCCTCCCTTCTATTACATGCCCCTCTTTCTCTTATCCCTATCCCCTCCTACTTTCCTGTAAGGTAAGAAAGCTTTTTGTACCCAATTGACTGCATATCTTGTTCCCTCTTTGAGCTAGTACTGATGGGAGTAAGGTTCATGATTCCCAGCTACTCCCAGAGCTTTCCCTCCACAATAAAAGCTTTTTATTTCCTCTTTTATGTGAAATAATTTATCCCATTCTACTCTCTCTTTCCCTTTTCCCAGGCATTCCTCTTTCTCACCCCTTAATTTTGATTTTTTAGATATCATCCCTTCATATTCAACTCACATCTGTACCCTCTGTCTACACACACACACACACACACACACACACACACACACACACACACATTCCCTCTAACTCCCCTAATAATGAGAAAGTTCTTATGAGTTACAAGCATCATTTTTTCATGTAGGAATGTAAACAGTTTAACCTTTTAAAGACCTTTATGATTTCCTTTTCCTGTTTACCTGTTTATAATTGTCTTGAAAGTATATACTTGTATTTGAAAGTCAAATTTTCCATTCAGTTCCGGTCTTTTCATCAAGAATGCTTGAAAGTTCTCTATTTCATTGAATATCCATTTTCCCCCCAGAAGGATTATACTAAAGTTATCTGGGTAGGTGAGTCTATATATATTATATCCTAGCTCCTTTGCCCTCTGGAATATCATATTCCATGCTCTCTGATTCTTTAACATAGAACCTGCTAAATCTTATGTTATCCTGGCTATGGTTCGATGATACTTGAGTTGTTTCTGGTTACTTGCAATATTTTCTCCTTGACATGACAGCTTTGGTATTTGCCTATAACATTTCTGGGAGTTTGTATTTTGGGATCTCTTTCAGTAGGTGATTGGTGGTTTCTTCCCATTTCTATTTTATTCTCTGATTCCAGAATGTCTGTTTTCCGTGATAATTTCTTGAAAGACAATGTCTAGGCTAGTTTTTGATTATGGCTTTCAGGTAGTCCAATGATTTTTATATTGTCTCTTCTTGATCTATTTTTCAGGTCAGTTCTTAAATGAGATATTTCACATTACCTTCTATTTTTAATTCTTTTGATTTTGCTTTATTGTTTCTTGGGTTCTCATAAAGTCATTAGCTTCTACTTGTTCAGGTCTGATTTTTAAGGAATTATTTTCTTCAGTGAGCTTTTGTACCTCCTTTTCCATTTGGCTAATTCTACTTTTTAAGGAGTTCTTCTCTTAGTGAGCTTTTGCATATCCTTTTCTGTTTAGCCAATTCTGCTTTTAAAGGCATTATTCTCCTTATTAGATTTTTGGACCTCTTTTACCATTTGGCCTAGCCTGCTTTTTAAGGTGTTACTTTCTTCAGTATTTTTGTGCCTCCTTTACCAAGATGTTGAATCATTTTTCATGATTTTCTTGCATTGTTCTCATTTCTCTTCCCAATTTTTCTTCTACCTCTCTCACTTGATTTTCAATATCTTTTTTGAACTCTCCCATGGCTTGACACCAATTCATGTTTTTCTTGGAGGCTTTGAATGTAGAAGTGTTGACTTTGTTGTCTTTTGATTGTGTATTTTGATCTTCTTTGTCACCAGAGTAACTTTCTAAGGTCAGAAATTTTTTCTCTTGTTTGCTCATTTTTCTAGCCTATTTATTGACTTTTAATTCTTTGCTAAAGTGGGGCTCTATACACTGTCCCAAGCTCCAGGGGTTTTGTGCAGCTGTTTTTAAAGATTCTTCTAGAGACCTGTAAATTTTCAATTCTTCCCTCTAGGGAAGGTGTGTTCACCACTCTCCTGGCCTGTGTTTCAGTTGATCAGTGACCGCAAGCAATCTTCTTCGCCCTGGAACTGTGATGAGAGTTCCTGCTCTACTGCACCCACAAACTCTGGTGTATTAGTGCTCCTTCTTGCCCTGGGACTGCCACCCAAGTCTGCAACACAGATCTAAGAATGGGCAAGGTGACAGAATATTGCCTCAGTGATAGCAAATCTCTTTCTGACATTGTTTGACCCCCTTACTGGCTGTGGACTGAGAGTTCTGGAAGCAACCAATGCCAGTGCTGATTCAATGGCTCCCAAGGCCTGCTCCTCATTTTCTGGGGTCTGGTCTGTGTTAGTACAGCCTGGGCTAGACTGTGTTCTACTATCTCTCCACTGTGACAAACCTTTCTGGCAGATCTTCTAAATTGTGTTGGACTGGAAAACTGTTTCACTTGTCCTTTTGTGGGTTCTGCCGCTCCAGAATTTGTTTTAGGATATTATTTAATGGTGTTCTGAAGGGTTTTGGGCAAAGCTCAGGTGAGTTCCTCCCTTTTTTCTGCCATCTTGGCTCTGCTTTCCACAACTTATAATTTTAATAAATTCCCCAGGTTATAGGGAGGCTAAGTGACCTGCCGAGGGCCACACAGTTAGTCTATGTCAGAAGTAGTATTTGATTTCTTGACTCTGAGACAAGTCTACAAATTCATACTGCTTATTTTTTGTTATTATTATCTTTAGGGGCAGAGAGGGAATTTTTTTTCATACCTTGTGTACTGTTAAAAATTATCTTGTCCTCATTCTATTTTCATGGAAAAACAGCATGCTGAGTATCAAGCACAGGTTAACTTTCAATGGTAGGCACAGCTCAGATTTCAGAGATGCCCCATAGCTGCTAATTTTGGTCCACACCCTTCTGTTCCAGGTTCAGATAATTAGATGATACCTCTGAATCAAGGGAGAGAACACAGAAACTCTGGCTCAAAATGAAATGTAGTTCATTGGGTAGAAGCCCATACTAACATATGGGATCCTTGTCAGAGGTCTGCATTTAACCGAAAATGTGATTTCACACTAAAGTGGGGAATAGGAAGGGCGATTCTACTTTGTGAGTTTCCCGAGTGATCCTGATTTCAGAACTAAATGCTTACAATTACTAGGTGAGGTTGATCATTAAAAAAATTGATGTAGTAGAAGCAGAGAACCTGGATTTGAATCCTAGGCCTATCCCTGGAGATCTGTGTTACCTTTATGAGTAATTCAACCTCTCTGGTGCTCAGTTTTCTAATATTTAAAGAGAGATGTATTAGATGATCGTTAACGTCTCTTTTACCTGTTAACTTGGAACTTTATGACTTCTGTTTCCAAGGGTTTAAGACACATATAGTGATTGCTTCCAACCTGTGAGATTCCTGGATGTGTCTTTCTCAATATCTTCAATATAGGCTCTACCCAGCATACTGGATCATGCATTTCCTTTTCTTCATAGGATTAAAGATCAGAGATTTAGAGCTGGAAGGTATCTGAGAAGTCACCTAATCTAACCTCATTTTACAGATAAAGAAACTGAGTCCCAGAGAGATTTGATCCATTCAAATCACATGTATTGTCAGTGCAAGATGGGGGTTTGAATCCATGACTTCTGACTCTAGGTAAAGCATTCCTTCCCTAGTATCCCAGCAGGGATTTCTTTTAAAATGTTATTGATAGTATGGGAAATTCAACTTACCTATCAACCCTTACTTTTGCTAAATTATTGGGGCACTTCCTTTTCTGATCTGATGATAGCACATTAGACAACTACATACCAAAGTGCTAAGTGTGGCCAGAAGGGGTCAGGTTCATTATAAGACAGACTTGGAAAGACTATTTTCCAAGTGGTAGCATTCTTTTGTCAGACAAAGTAACCTGATTTGGGGCACATAAAATGTGGTCCTTGTAGCTATAGAGCAGACATTTATGGACCACAAAACTAGCATGGATAGAAAAAAGCAAGATCTGCAGATGGGATATGAAGCATATTTGGGGTCCATTTTTTTTGGTGAGAAGCAAACTATAACTAGGACTTCTTTTTTCTTAAGCCATCCCTTTGCTAAGTCAACTGGATATGAGGTGGCAAAAACAAAACAAAACAAAACGAAACAACCTGAACAAAACCTGACTTCTTAAATTCTAGTTATGGCTGAAGATGTGACAGTATACAAAAAGGTAAATCCACAAATGTTTAACTCTTTGGTTATCTTCTTTCTCAAATTTCCCCCAAACAGTCCAAATAATCAATATAATTTGCAATCCATATAATTCTTTACTAGTTACAAAGAGTTTTGCATAAATTATGTCCTGCATAATTTAAATAAATAAAATAATAAAACCCTTTGAAAGGTGGTAGTATATTGAGGGATAGAGAAAAACCCTATGATTTAATTTGTATAGGGGGTTCTTCAATGAGAAAACTTCATTTACAATGCAGATTGTCATCTTACCTGCAAATTATACCCATAGAGAGCTGCTTAAGTCATTGAAAACTGCCCAAGTCATTGAGAGATAAAGTGAAATTGTCTGTGGTCCCTCAGCCAGTATGTGTTAAAGGAAGGACCTGGAGCACAGGTGTTCCTGGTTCCCAGGATAGTTCTCTGTTGACTATAGTATAGTGACTATGCCATGCTTTCTTTCACTCACAATACATGTGAGTATGATTACTCCCATTTTACAGATGGGGACACTGAACCTTTTGTGTCTGCCCAGTGTCAAAACAGCAAGAAAATGTCAGAACCAGGACAGAAACCTAGTGCTAGGTTCAAAGTATAACCAGTGATATATTGTTTTCAATATCCTTTCAAATGAGTACTGAGTTAAAGTGAAAAATTCAACTTCCTTTTGTTTAAATGGAAGACATATTTGCGTATTTAATTGGCTTTTCATAGCTCTAATTTTTATTCTTATGCTGTAAGAGATTCAGATATGTCTATGGAATCCAAGTCATTCTGGTTAATTGTCTTGAATTGGAGAATAGTTTCTACCTTTTAGTAGAATTGGAGGATTGTAACTAGATTTTCATCACAGAATTGCCAAGTCAGAAGGGGACTCACAGCCCTTAGCTCCATCTCTTTGTTTTACAGATGAGCAAAAAGGCCCAGAGAGGTAAAGCCCTTTGGCCTAGTGAGTGACCCAGGCAGCTCTAGAAATCAAAGCCCTTGACTTTCAGTTCAGTGTTCTCTTTGTCTACCATGATGCGCAGTGAGAGTGCCTCCAAACTCTTGCTAGAAAAGCCATCTCCTCTGGATTCTATTCCTCCATATTCCCACCTTCTCAGTTTTGGCCCAGTGGTAATTCTCAGCTTAATGAAGAGCAGGTGCTACTTTCTTAGCTTAAAGCATAGTGGTAGTTCACCTTCCCCCCACCTCCTGCCCAGATCTTTTAGAAGCCTTGCCTAGGGACCATCAAGAAAACTCCTTGGGGGCAGCTAGGTGTTGCAGTGAGTAGAGTGCTGGCCCTGGAGTCAGAAGGACCTGAGTTTGGATTTGGCCTCAGACACTTAACACACACAAACAAAAAAAACAACCTAGCCGTGTAACCTTGGGCAAGTTACTTAACCCCAATTGCCCTCCAAAAAGCAAAAAAATAAAAAAGAAAAAGAAAAAGAAAACTCCTTGGTTTTGTGTCTTCAAAACTCTGAATGCAGGGATGAAGCTTTCATATCCTTTGCTGAAGACTTTTCAGCCCTAAGTACTAATATCCTTTGACTTCCTTTAGTTTTTTCTTTCTACATCTCTTCCTCCTCTAGGGATTGGAGCCTTTAGTGAAAGACCTCACTTGTATTTTATGATGATTATTCCATAGTCTAGGGCAGGGCAGGGATCTGAATCCAAATCAGGCAAAGGTCTTCACTTGAGGACCTAGAGGGCCACAAGTGGCTTTGAAATGCAGGTTCCCCACCCTTGGTCTAGGGATCGAGACTTGCATTTTTCCTGGTGTAGAGAACTCCTAGGAAAGGAAATTTCTGCCAACAGTTCAGGATGATACATTCTCTGCAAATTACACTCTTAGAGCTTATTTTAATTGCTTCTAATTTTCAGTCTATGAAGGCTGAGCTCTAAACCAGGTGGTAGTTATTTGTGTAATTAATAAAACAAAACAAAAGAAACACTTTAGGTTTGGGGAGTGGCAGAGTCTCTTCTTTTATTCTTATTATCTCAGGAAAACTCCAAGTAGATATTATAAATAATCTTTTCCTTCCTCCTATGAACCCAGTTGTTTTGGGGGTTGGATAGATCTTCTCTTGGTTTCTTAAATATTGTTTCCTCAGAACTCTGGTCCCAACATCTCTGCCATGTTTCTGTGAGCAGGAGGAATAGTTTGGTAAAGGGTCCAGAAGCAACAGTAGAAAAAGTGAAGGGGCTACTTAATAATGTCTCTTGTGGTTGACCAAATACAGGCAAAAGACTTGAACCATGAGGAGTTCAAGGTCAGGAGGAATCAAAGAAATCAGGTTGCTTAATCTATTTCAAAATTTCTGACCTAAAATTGTTTCCAGTCAACTTAGTTCATCATTTTTAGTCTCTCTTTACATGATGCTGAAAATAAGTACAGCCAAAATCAATTGCATGGATGGTTTAGTCAATGGTAAAGGCAAAGTATTTAGCCATTTGACTGGCTTTTAATTTTCATTCAGGTGTTTAACATCACAAAGACATGACTAATGATCATATCTCCAATTTGGATTAAATTAAGATGCTTTTGGTTCACTGGTGGTTTAAAATATCATCTCATTACACAGTGTTGTCCATTTCATCTGTAAGCAATATTTCTCTTGGATAGGATATCTTTATTTTTACTACATTTCCAGATGCAAGCAGTTTGAGAGTTAACATAGGAAGGCTTTCTCTAGCTGGAGAAAGGTCCAAGAGCCACATCAAAAGAGCAATTGAAACAGGAACTCCTGAATGCCAGGCCTTAAATCATTCTGGCAAATTGTTAGTCAGCTTGTGTTTCCTTCCTGGTCCCTAAAGCTTGGTGATGGATGACCATTGATTGGAACGAGTTGGAGTTTATGATCTGACACTAGTTCCTACAGTTGACTAAGGGGTACCTGCATTGCCACAATAAAGGATTTCATTCAAGTGTGCTTAAAAAACCAAAGGGCAAAAACATTTAAAGCTTGGTCAAAGACCCCCAAGTTTTGGATTTCTTCCTTACTTCCTCCCTTCCATGACAGAATAGATGAAGCTGACTAGTACAAGAGAAGTCATGATTATGTCATTATTCTAGAAAACATGTCTTGGTTTATACTCACACACCTCTTTTTTTGTTTGTCTTTCTTCTAAATGTGACTTTTGCATTCACATTCGGAATTTTCCAAAGTATCTTCCAATCTATGATTTTATTAACTCCAGCATTTAATAATATCTCATACCATCAGAGCTAGAGGATAGGCATCATTCGATTCTTTTAGTACTGGGGGCAGGGAAGAGAGAAGGAAAATGACACATAGAGGTTAAATGACTTTTCTAAGGTCACACAGGGAATGAATGATGAAGAGAAACTAAGTCTCAGATATCCTGACTTTATGTTCTTCAGCTGTTCTATTACATACATCCTAATATTTCAGAGAACTATCTTAGTATATATAGATCTATATGATACTTCGACTCATATATAAACAAGGAATAGTAAATTTATGCTATGTCTAATTTATCCAGGACAAAACAATTTTTTTCAGTTCCCTATTTTTATAGATTCTTGATAGACAAAAATGAAAAGAAAATCTCATCTAACTTTTGGTTACTTTGAAAGTAACAATGCAAGCTGTGTTAGCCAGTATAATATTTTTCATGTTTCCTTCTTTTACATAATGCAATATCCATACTTTTATAAAAACATATGAGGTTTTTTTCCCACTTCAGTCTTTGCTGCATTCTTTTTTTTTCCACCTCAGGCATCTGCACAAATCTAATGGGAAAGATAATTTGATGTAGAACTAGGGAGAAGTTACATTTCAGGGAATTTCTGTTAGGTCTGTTATCTGTGAATTTGTTTGTGGATCCCCCAAATGCAATGACTAGATTATTGCCAATATCATAAATGGAAATTTTATGTTTTGCAATGTGTATGTTAGGCCTCCAGGTTATTTTACAATAAAGGACATCATTTTATAAATCATATAAAGAAAGGTGTAAGTGCATTTTCAAATTTGCTTCCAAAGTTATTCATGCTGTCTTATCCAGTGTTGAAAAACAAGTGAATTTGGTTCAGTTAAAATTTTTCAGATAAAACATTTCAGATAAAACTGTTCCTGATGGTCTGCTTTCAAATGGGGATAGAAATAGAATTTAAACTTTTTATCTGTTTTTCATTATTTGGGGGGGATGGGCTTTCTTTTTTAATCCTTCTTAATTGTAAAATCACATTCCTAATTAGTGGGAAGATAACATTTTGGGGGTCCATTTTGTAAACTGAAAGATGAATCTTCACTATTACAGTAAATTGTAATTACAATTGACACGAAACTCCATTACACAGAATGAAAAGGTATTGGAAGGATTGCAACAAGTATCAGAGAAAGAAGACCCAGTAGGATGAAACCACAGCTCGATCTAGCCCTCATATTCCTTAACTGAGTTAATGTCAAACAAGGAATCAGTTGGAGAAGAAAAAGTTGAGAGATTGTAACCCCTGATTAATTTTCTGTTCATAAGATCAGTTCTGCTTGTCAGTTTAGCGTTTAACAAACCTATCATGTGCTTACTATATGCAAATTCAATTTAATTCACCATGCCCTTATTACATACTTATTATTACAAGCTACTAGTAGACTATTTCTTGATGGAGAAATGACTCTTTGTGACATTCAGAAGCTAAGCAGCCTTGGTATATTTCTCAAATCCTAACACTATGCTATACACTGATGATTCAGAAATGGAAATCAACACAGCTACTGCCTGAAGGAGCTTATAATTAAGAAGGACAAGACTGCACACAGATAATTACAATAAAAGAATGTGATCATTGAAAAGGTGTTAGATGGATATGAGATTTGCAGAAGTAATAGCTTCTTACTGGAATGTCTGGGAAAGGAATCGTGGAAAAGCTAACTCTAGAGTTGAGCCAGAATGGAAGAGAATTTCAATATGGAACCATATGGATATAGTCTGTACAGGGAAGTCTGAACAAATGCACCATGAAGCAAAAGATGCTCCAATAAAATCTATAGTCCGGTTTTGCTAGAATGTAGAAGTGATGAAGAAGAGCCATGTGAAAAGGTTAGAAAGGTATTTTGGAGGCCAGTGTTTTGTATCCTTGGATCATAGGTTTAAATTTAATTCCTGAAGGCACCTCAGACGTCATCAAACCCTACCTCCTCATTGTACAATTGAGGGAACTGAGTCTAAGAGAGGGTAAATATTTTGCCCAGGGTCACACAGCTAGTAAGTACTGAGAAAGGATTTGGATTTTCTAGCTCCAAGATCAACAATCTATCTACTTTATCAGCTAACTGCTTGGCCAAGGAGTTTATATTTTGTTCTGTAAGTAGTGGGCAATCACTGAAACTTTTTGAGCAGGAGAGTGAGTAAAATAGACCTGCATTGTCACCTCATTATAAAAGACAGGAATATTTATAAAGAAATTATTGTTCATTATAGATAAATAATCCTGAATATGCACATAATAAAATGTTCAGGATTATTGTTTCCACATAGTCTAGTACTTTGTAAGAAAAACAAAGTTTGGCATTTCCTCACCCTCAAAGCATTTATTTTCCTTTAGTTCAGATCTGTGATTTCTGTGGAGGGAATGAAAACTCAGAATATCATTGCAGAATGGCCGCTATTCTGAAACTTAGAGTCCTGGAGAGTTGTCAAGTAGCATGCATAGTAGAGAAATGTACTCCAATAGCTATAATAGAGAATAGAAACTGATAAGTGTATAATGAGAGGCATAAAAAGAATGTCCTGATAGTTCTAAGAAAGTAGAGACTGCTTTCAGGGGGTGGTGTAGATGGATATGAGGGAAACCTTAAGGCAGGAGGTGTTCTTCGAACTTTTTCATGAAGATTTCTTTATCTGTTTCAAGGCCCTAGATTGTGCTGACTTTATGACAAGGGAGAGGGAGAAGGAGGAAGAGGAGAAAGATAGAGAGAGGGCCAGAGGTAGAAAGTGCCAGAGAGAGAGATAGTAAGAGAGAGAGAGAGAGAGAGGGAGAGAGAGAGAGAGAGAGAGAGAGAGAGAGAGAGAGAGAGAGAGAGAGAGAGAGAGGCAGAGATAGAGAGAGAGGCAGAGACAGAGACAGAGACAGACAGACAGCGAGAGACAGACAGAGACAGAGACAGAGAGAGACAGAGAAGCAGTAGTCACATAGTTTTTAGGGCTGTTCTCATGTATGAAATGATGTCTGAGTCAAGCTTTGAAGGAAGCTAAGTATTCTATGAGGCTGATGTGAGAGAGGACTGGTTTTTAGACATAAAGGACCATATGTACAAATGCATTGAGAGGGAGATGGAATGTTGTATACAGGGAATAACTAACAGGCCAGTTTGACTGGAATGGAGAGTCTATGAAAGGAAGAGCATATTTATTAAAAATAAACCAACCAGCAATAACAGCTCTAGAATTTCCTCTTTATCTTTAATGGGTTTTGGCATTAGCTTCTTGTTCAGCTGTCAAATGTTGCTTTCTCTCTATGAAATACCATCAGTACCCCAACCTTAGAGGTGGGCACTATGCATTAGTTTACCTTTGAACTGAGTCAAGAGATTGCAACTTTAAAGTGAAACATATTACATAATGGGGTTTTAATTGAAATGTAGAATAGGTCTCCAGTGATAGGTCCTAGAATTAGAGGACCACAGAGCCCAAGCTTAAGCATTCACTTGTTAAGTGACCTTGGATATCTCAGTTGACCTCCTTTGTTTCCGTCAATCCAGCTGGAAAATTGGGGAAAAACAGAAACCTCACTGAATACCAGATGCTTCTTCTGATCTAAGATTTCCTGGGGGAAGCCAATTAAAAATTACATTGATTTATTTATATTTCTATTAAAAACAACACTTTGTCCTCCCCCACTCCAGTTCACTATGTGTGTGAGAGACAGAGAGAAGAAGAAGAAAAGGAAGAAGAAGAAGAAGAAGAAGAAGGAGAAGAAGAAGGAGAAGAAGAAGGAGAAGAAGAAGGAGAAGAAGAAGAAGAGAAGGAGGAGGAGGATATGAAATCATGACAAAGTTAGAATTCAATACACAAAGCTCTAAACAGTATAGGACAGTGCTAAATTATATAGAATCAGTGGCCAATTGTGTATTATTTTTAACACAGATTGATATTATACCCAAGAGTCATCACCTTACTTTTCATCATAACACACATATTTATAGAGAAATTATTGCTTATTATGGATCCATAGTGCTGAAAATACACATTTTTTCAAGAACATTGTTTCCATGCAGCCTGATGTAGTTCTAGTAAGAGAATGAAAAAAAAAAGAACTTAGAATGGCTTCATCTTCTCTGTATTCCCCTGCCCCCAATTTGGTTCAGAGCTGTGACTTCTGTGTAGGGGGTGAAGAAGGTGAGAACTTAACACAACAATGCAGGTTGGTAGCCAGTCTTAACTTTAGCCCTGAAACCTAGAATAAGCATTCAGAGGTTAAGTGACATAGCTAGAATGTATGACAGGACTTGAGGCTGGTCTTCCTGACTCTAAGACTGGCTCTTTAGCAAGTTTCCCATTTTGCCTTTTTCCTCTAGATATAATGTATGCTTAAAATGATTTTCTCATTAAATTGGTGCTTTCTCACTGGCTTTATGCAACATTTTTATATTCATGGTGAAAATAACACATTTCTAAAGGTCTATTTTTTATGATTAGTAGCTGATGTGATATTTATAAATATCCTTGCAAACAAATAGCCCTGATAATTTTTCCAGTAATGGTAATTGTTTAAGAACAAATAAAAGGAAGTAATTCAAGCAGGAAAACTTTCTTCCCTTTGAGTGGATAAGCTGTCCATAGAACTTATTTCAGATGGTACTGAAAGAAACACATTTTCTCCCAGGCTTAGATCACATGTGCATTTCATGCTTCCACCACATATTAATTTTTATGAGAGAGTTATATATCCAGAGAAAGGGAGGGATCTTTGGTAATGGAGAGGCTGAATGACCCTTACTCTAGCAGTGCAGGGAGAGGTTTCTCTAACTATGAGCAATTGATTTTATTTTCTGCTTTAAGGCTTTCATCACCAGCAAAAAGGGTATACAAATTAATGGAGCTCTCTGTATCATTGTTGATTTAAGTCATACAGACAGCATTCCACGGTTACATAAAGCCACAGTCCGTTTATTATCTGCAACAGTGTGATTTATAGTATGGGGGGTATTTGTTAACTCATATCCCTCCTCTTTATCACCTCAGAATCAAAGAGGAGGGAAATAAGAATAATAATAAGCAGGCATAATAATTTTGGGAGGAGAATTTTCTGGAGGGCAAAACCATAAAAGGCAGTGGGGAGTGATAGAAAGAGCATTGACTTGGCATCAGAAAGCTTGGATTTTGGTCTCAGTTTCCCTATTTCCTATCAGTCTAATACTGGATAGGTCATTTTATCTTTCTAAGCCTCAATGTCCCCAACCATAAATTGGGAATAATAATGTTTGCCCTATCTATTTCACAGGATTGTTGTGAAGGAAGTACTTTTAAGCTGTTGCATCAGGTAAGCAACACTAAAGGTTTTAATATGCTTAATCCTTATAGCTAGCATTTGTATAGTACTTTAAGGTTTGTAAAATTGATATAATGGACATTTTACTCCTTGTTACATTCATCATGCATATTCTACTTCTGTTACAGTTGAGGCATACAGATACTCAATTTTGTCAATGGGATAATTCTAGTCAACCACCTTTTCTCTCCACTGCTCCAGCCCCCAAACCAATCAGTTTTGATTGTGGCCTACCCTACCACCAGACAATTACTCAGATGACTGGTGTGTATTGTTATAACAAAGAAATTTATTCCAAGCAGATATTAACAACTGAAAATGGAAGGAAAAATGGACTTCTACTGCATCCTCCAGGAGAACAAAAAAAACTTTACCACACATCATTGGACATTGGACTTTGCAACCTGACCAGAT
The DNA here is from genome assembly GCA_011680675.1 of Gymnobelideus leadbeateri. Lineage (NCBI taxonomy): Eukaryota > Metazoa > Chordata > Mammalia > Diprotodontia > Petauridae > Gymnobelideus > Gymnobelideus leadbeateri. The sequence continues at coordinate 278,088 of WOXC01009206.1, forward strand.
GAAAATTGATGACATTTGTAGCATCAGGTGAACTTGAATCTAGGGCTTGTATGCAAGGAGTCTTAGCCAAGAACTGGATAAGAGACTTTCAGCTTATGCTATATGAGTGATGACATATGGGCAATATCCTTGTTTAATTTTGAGCCCATACTTATAGTAGTGATTGCTTTCCAACAAGTAAACTTTGTCTCTTTCTATGTATGTGTGTATATGTATGCATATATGTATGCATATGTAATATATTATATAATATGTATATATAATAAAAACACTAAGCACCTATTATATTATTTTTCACATTCTGAACACACTGTACTAGGTATTGAGAATGTGAATGTGAAAATGAGAAAATCCTTGATCTCAAGGAGTTTATGTTTTACTGTGCATACATGTGTATATGTTTGCATGTGCATATGTGTTCGTATTTTCAAGTCCCCAATAAATGCTTTTAGGATTCAAAGATAAGTATGCTCATTATTTCTAATATAAAAAAGAGTTAATGACCTGAAACAACTGTAAAGTACTATAAAAGTGTGAACTAGTATAATGATGTGTAACTGATCTCTTATTATGGGATATCTATCTCCTTTCCTCATCCTTCCAGACTATATCTCCCTTCTAGGTCCGGTTGCTCTTATGGTCAATTAAAACAAAATGTTTACATTTCTTTTACCTAAATATACTGGAGACCTTGGTCCAACTCCAGAGGTTGCTACAAAGTTTGCCAAGAATAGAAACTTATCCTTAAAGTATGAAAGGAACTCTAGGAACTTGTGAGGACACATCTGTCTTTCTATTACCTAAATTCAAGTTTCTTGCCCTTCTACAAATCACTTTTATCCGCGTTAGATTTGTGAGCACTGAAATAGATACATCTGATGATGGGGCTAGGCACTGATTGTTCTTTGGCACTAAGAGCTTGGCTTTCTTTGTAGCTCTGCCACCTAGTTCATAGAGCTGGAAAGACCTTAGAGATAATCTATTTCATCTATGCATTTTGCAGATGAAGAAAGTAGGGCAAGAGGTTTTATAAGTGATTTGTTCCAGTTCATACAGTGAATTATAGTAGACCCAGGTCTAGAACCAGGGCAGAGGTGTGCTATATAGCCAATTTGAATCAGCTTGCAAAAGCTGACTGTTAAATCTTTCTTTTGAGCATTTGTGCCTCAGAAATCAACAAAGGGCACAAATCAGGGCTTGATTTATTGTTGGTTGATTGTCTAGACTTCAGAAAGTGATGGAGAAAATGGTAGTAATGCAGTATATGTAGTGAATAAACCCCCTTATTCCCAATCTGGTTGTTAAACATTTATTGGCATTCCCCTGAACCCAGGTCATTTAATTCAAAATCAAGCACTTGTCGATCTCACCATAGAGTTCTCTTGCAAGTCATTTTGCTTATCTTTAACATATATCCCTCTACCTTTCGTTTCAGGACAACAAAAAAGAATATTGGCCAAATGTGTTTCCATACTGAATCAGGACTGTGTTTCACCAATTCTGCTATTGTAGTCTTTGAGAATAGAACCAAGGCTCTAAGACTTCATGAATGGACTCAATTACTTCAAACTCCAAAGCCCTATTTACCACTTTTCTTCAGCATCTTGGCATCTTGGCATCAATAAACTTGTATATATATTCAAAATTCAAAAGCTGTCCCTTAGTTAAGGATACCTTAAATAAATTTTTCCAGCTAAAATTGGAAAGTGTCTCAGAGTCCATCTAGTTAGCCCCCACTCATTTTACAAATGAGGAAATTGAGAATAGAATTAAAGTGATTTGACCAATGTTGTGCATGCACTATGTAGCAGGGATAGAATCCTCTAAAGCTAGTGATCATCCCACCATACCATAAAGTAGGTTTTGGATTTGGGTTCAGTTCAGTGTCTTTGACAATTTCAAAGGGAGCATGGGCTGAATTTATTTATCCACTCAACAAAATCTTTAACAAGTGTCTACTATATGCAGGACATCAGGGGATATCTCAATAAATGGGTAAGGTGGTGGTAATCATTTGAAGCATGAACACATTCATACATCAGTCCCCTGATTCTTTGTACAAAATAGTGTGGCAGTAGAAACTCTCTCCACAAGACTAACTAAAATGTACCAGCTTCAACTGATTAAAAACATTTATTTCCCACTGTCACTGTCCATAGACCATACTTGGCAATCAAGAAATTAACAAAAAAGCTGAAGATTCATGCCCTTTAGGAAAATATGACCAAAAAGAAATTAATAAAGTTGTGTGATCAGGAGGTAGTATAGCAAAGTGGAATGAGCACTGGCTCAAAGGTCAGAAGATGCCTGGGTTCATTTGAACCTGGGTTCCGATTCTCATGCTTTTACATACTACTTGTGTGACCTTGGTCAAGTCACTTAACCTCAGATATAAAATGAGAGGCAGGGGTTGACTAGGTGGCCTTTCAGGTCTTTTCCAGCTCTATCTTTATGATCCTATTACTGTAGAAGTAGGTGCTCTTTAACAGATAGACTTATTCCAACCATGTCAGTGTCCCTCCATACCTCCATGTCTTTATTCAAGTTTCTTCTAAAGGTTGAAATAGCTTCCATTTTCCTGTCTACCTACCCAAATGCTGTCTATCCTTCATAGCCTAGTTCAAGGCTCACCAACTTTATAGAAATCTTAACCAACTACTCTTATGCTTGGAGATTCACCTTAGTTGAATTCACCTCAGCTCTCATCATTCTTCATCAACTTATTAATTCTAACCTTGATTTTTGAGACAGCCCTCTAATTATTTTCTTGGCTTCATCTCTTTCCATTCTGATTGGTTCTCTGCTTTCTTGCTGATGTGAATTTTCTTAAGAGCAGGTCTGACTACACAACGAACTCCATTGGCCCCTTTTTACTTCTAGGATCAAATATAAAATCCTCTGTTTAGTATTGAAGCTCATCAGAACCTGGGACCTTCATACCTTTCAAATTTCCTTACAAGTCATTGTTCACACATTCTATGATTTTACTACTCTGTATACTTGCTGTTCCCTGCACCCAACACTCCATTTCCCATCTGCATCAAAAGTCTCCATCCCTTCCCCCTCTCCTGGCATTGCTGGAATTCTCTCCATCCTCACCCCTTCCTGTTTCAAGTTTCAGCTCAAATTCCACCTTCTCCAAGAGGCATTTCCTGGTCTTTCAACTGCTAGTGCCTTTCCTCTGAGATTATCTCAGTTCTACTCTGTATATATTCTCTATGTAGCCCATTTAAAAAATATTACCTTCCCCATTAGAATATGAGCTCCTTGAGGGCAGGGACTGGATATTTTATTTTTATATTTAACATTTCTTTGTATCCCTGGCACCTAGCACAATGCCTGGCTCAGAGCAAGCCCTTAATCAATGCTTATTGACTGATTGAGTCTTACTCACCTATCTCCTTTCTCTAAACATTTGAAGCATTTGCAGTCTATAATATTAGCTTGCAACTTAAATAGTGCTTTAGTGTTGTGAAGCACCTTAGATACAACTCTCTCTCTCTCTTTTTTTCTTTTTGCTTTTTTTTGGAGGGGGGAAGTTGGGGATGAGGGTTAAGTGACTTGCCCAAGGTCACATGGCTAGGTGTGTGTGTGTGTGTGTGTGTGTGTGTGTGTGTGTTTTAAGTGGAAATACAACCCTCTTGTTCCAACATTCTTATTTGGTGGGTACTTCGAATTTTTTTTTTTTAAACAAATGCTTTATTAACTTCTGTTTTACATCATTCATTTCCGCCAGATTTTGAGTTACAATCATTTCCCCCCCATTATTCCCCTACCCAACCTCCCTGAATAGCAGTCCCACAAGATATCGCTTCCTCCATTCTGCTCTCTCCCATACCTTCTCCCACACCCCCATCGACTTTTCCATTAGAGGAAGATGAATCTTTGTGTCCCAATGCCTGCACATCTTATCTCCCAATTATAGGCAAAAGAGTATTAATAATAGTATTTATATATATATTTGGAACATTTAATGTTACGACCTCGAATTTCAGATCCATTTCCTTCCTCCCTTGTCACCCATTCCTTCTTGGGATATAAGTAATTCAGTATATGTTGTACATGTCTAGCTATGCAAAACATTATCATGGTAGATATATTGTACAAGGCTGCTTATAATTCCCTCCCACTCATCCCACCCCCAACCTGGTCCATTCCCTACATGATCCTGTTCCTCTTCTATAGTGGGTACTTCCAACCTCCCCTCACCCCAAGGATGCCCTCCCTTCCATCATCCCTCCTCTCATCCCCCTTCCCCCTATCCTGCTGCAGGTTGAGATATCCCGTTTAGTATGTATGTCATTTTCTCCCTGAACCAAATTCAATGTGAATGTGGTTTTGCCTTTTTAGCCTTCCTTATTCTCCCCGTCCTTTGCAACCACTTCCCCTACATGAGATAGTTCACCCTACCATGTCTCTCCCCATCTCCTCTTGCCACTTTCCTCTCTCACCTCATAATTTCATCCCTTGAGTATTCTCCCTTCCCAACAAATTCAACCTATGCCCTCTATCCATATATAACTATAACCATATACACACACATTCACATATGTATTCATATGACCACATCCCCTTCTTCCATTATTTTCATAGTGAGAAAGATATCATCAGTCACAGTTATTGCTTTTCCATATAGGAATGTAAATAGTTCAACTTTGATAAGTTCCTTTCGATTTCTTTTCCCTGATTACCTTCTCAGGCATCTCTTCCTTCTTGTGTCTGGATATCAAATTTTCTATTCAACTCTGGTTTTTTCCTCAAGAATGCTTGAAAGTCCTCTATTCCACTGAATGACCATATTTTCCCCTGAAACAAAACACTCAGTTTTGCTGGGTAGGTGACCCTTGGGTTCATTCCCAGCTCTTTTGCCCTCTGGAATATCATATTCCATGCCCTTCTATCCCTCAATGTAGAAGCTGCCAGGTCCTGTGCCATCCTGATTGTGTTTCCACAATATTGAAATTGTTTCTTCCTGGCTGCTTGTAGTATTTTCTCCTTGATCTGGGGATTCTGGAACCTGGCTATAATATTCCTGGGAGTTTTCTTTTTGGGGATCTTTTTCAGGAGGTGATCTGTGGATTCTTTCAACCTCTATTTTGCCCTCTGGATCTAAAACATCAGGGCAGTTTTCCTTGAGAATTTCTTGAAGGGTGATTTCTAGGTTCTTTCTTGATCATGGCTTTCAGGTAGTCCAATAATTTTTAAATTGTCTCTCCTGGATCTATTCTCCAGGTCAGTGGTTTTTCCCATGAGATATTTCACATTGCCTTCTAATCTTTCGTTTGTTTGGATCTGCTTAACAGCATCTTGATTTCTCATAAAGTCATTAGCTTCCATTTGCTCCAGTCTAGCTCTGAAGGAATGAATCTCCTCACTGAACTTTAGAGATTCTTTTTCCATCTGGCAAATTCGACTTTTTAAGGCATTCTTCTCCTCATTGCCCTTTTGGGCCTCCTTTGCCATTTGAGCTAGTCTATTTTTTAAGGTGTTGTTTTCCTCAGTCAGGCTGTTGACCCTCATTTCATACTTTTCCTGCATCCTTCTCATTTCTCTTTCCAATTTTTCCTCCACTTCTCTCATTTGATTTTTAAAGCCCTTCTTAAGGTCCTCTATGGCCTGCAACCCACTCATGTTTTCCCCTTGGGCTTTTGGAGCAGGACTTCTGACCTCACAGTCCTTTTCCTGCTCTATGCCCCCAAAATAGGAGTCTAGGGTTGTATTTTTCTGTTTCCTTTGCCTTGGCATGTTGCCACTTAATTGCTTGACTTTTGGGCTTGTTGCCACACTATGGCTTTAAGGCCAGCTAGAGGAATTTTCGTCCTGAACGTGTGGGGGGCAACTTCCATTTCTGGTAAGCTGTAAACCCACCCACAAGTTCCACCCTAGATCACAATCCAGATCCAGGGAGGTTAAAGCAAGAGCGATTACCCCCCCCAAGACTGATCGCTGGATCTCCCCATGATTTGTAGGCTGGGAGCTGGAAATGCCTATGAAAACTACAAAATGGCGTGTCTCCTCAGTGGCTTCTAGCCCCCAGGGGAGGGACCTGACGCATTCCCCAAATACTGGTCCCAAAGTCCATAGGACACTAACCTCTTACTTTATCCTAGGCATGTCTATGTTGATAATTCTGGAGTTGCCACAGCTCCTGGTGTTCTGGGGTTCTTCCAGCTGGCTGCTGCCCCTGCCGCCCTGGGGCTAAAACCTCGGCTCACGCGGACTTGGGCTTGGCTCGGCTGGGCTCCTGCGCTCTGCGTGTTGCCGGCTCCCAGACCGCTGCGCTGGTCCTTCCTGCAGGGCTGCTGGGCTGTCCTCAGCGGGAGGTTAGCTTCTCTGTGTTGTTCTGTGGGTGCCGGGGCTCCAGAAGTTGTTCACAGTCCTTTTTTACATAGTTTGTGGGGAATCTGCGGGCAGAGAGGCTTGGAGGAGCTGTTTCTACTCCGCCATCTTGGCTCCGCCCCCGGTACTTCGAATTTTTATCACCATCACTTTACAAATGATAAAAATGGGGCTTATAAGAGTCAGATGATTTTCTCTATATATTCAGAATATAGGCCCCAGTTTGAGACCAATAGATATATTGACTTAATTGAAGATCTTTTTCACTTTAGAATCTGGAGGTGGAAATTTCGTAGAGAACACATGGATTAGACTACTGACTCATATGTAGGAACTGGAAATGAAAATGGTTTTTAGAATGATTTTTTATCATTCTCTAGCTGATTCTTCCATTTTTTCATCGAGAAAGGAACTGTCTAATTCTCTGTAAGCCAAAGGCCAAAATGTTCATTCACCTTGGCCTATGGGGCCAGGTCAGTATTTTTTTAAGTGGAAGTGATATGCTACAAATGTTCTTCTTCATCAGAATTATATTAGTAACCTATCATAAAGACAGAGTTACAAGAAAACATACATTCAGAAGAAGCAGTTTCACAGGAAACCCTCCTTCATTTTCTCATCTTATTTCAACATTTATTTACCAAAATGGAGAAGTTTGTCTACAGGCCACATTTTAATTACTCATAGGTCACTTGTGGACAACCTCAAACTAGACGACAAGGAAGAGAGGACAAATAGATAGGATTCTCTTGAAATAAAATCTGAGAAGAGGGAGATGAATTGGCTTCTTAAGCCTTAATTTGCTCCCATCATATCATGTGGGAGAAATAAATAAACACGTGAAAAATGAACTTGGAAACTCTTTTCTTTGAGTATTTCTTCAATTGCCCCATTAACCTCTGACATTTCTTTATATACCATAGTCACTCTCACTCCTGCCTTGTTAGACATCTATCAACATTTATTTTATTTTTGAGGGGCACAGTATTCCCAGAGGTTTGGAATGACCATAAGAATGCGTGGGTTCTATATGGTTATGTTTTATAGTTGGGTGATATAGGGTTAGTCATGGCCTGGCCTCATCTACCTCAGTTTAAAAATGGGTATCATTTTTTGTCCTTTATCTCCCAGAGATAGTGGGCAGATAAACACAATCCTAGTGTTGTCCAGCAGAGGTCACTGTGGCACATAAAATGCTCCAAGCGGTTTGGCTATCTGTTGATTGCTAAGCCAGGATGGTGATCTCCCAGCCAGTTGAATTTAGCAATCAAGCATACGAAGGTTTTCCCTTCCCTTTTTCACTTTCTATAGCAAAACCAAAACTCAGAGTACCAATGAAATGATCTTACCTCTTTACTGAACCATCTTTAAGCAAAACGTTAAAATATTAAAAACAGTCTTTAGTAATTAACCTTTCCTCCTGTGGTCTGGGAAGTAAAATACAAGGAAGATGGAGTAGAGTGGGTTCACCATCGTTCCAGAAGTTTTTCCTAGAAGTCAGAAATCAGTCTTTATGTGCTAGATTCTTGTAAACAAGCAAGTCGTCAGCCAGGAGAAGGAAAAAGCTATAGATTTTAAGAGGTTTTTAAGCCTCCTGGGAAGAGTTGTCCATCTAACACTGTGCTCTTTCTTTAAATCTCTTCCTGTCCCTCTCTGGAGAGATTTTTCAAACTCTTTATGTACCAAAAACTCTGGTCTTCATTTTTGGTCCTGAAATAAGAGTCTTCTCTTTCCATGCTTGAAGAGAGAATTTTTAGTGAATAAGGCCTCCTTGGAGGCAATCTCCCAGTCTTAGCAGCAGGGCTTTTATATTAGAATCACAGAATTTCAGACTTAGAACCTGTGTCAGACTTCCTTTAGTCCAACCCATCCCTTAAGTCCTTCTTATAATCTTCCTGCAGGATGATAGTCTAGGCCACAATATGAAATGTTTGCAAAGGTTAGCTATATCCAAATTGTAAAGGACTTTATACGTTAAGCTGAGAAGTTTGTTTGGGTTATCTACTGAATAAATCAAATTGTTTAGGTTCCCTGTTGATCTTAATTATTTTTTTCTTGTAAAGTGTGTGTGTGTGTGTGTGTGTGTGTGTGTGTGTGTGTGTAGTCATTATAATATTCTTCAATAAATGGAAGTGGGAAGATGGAGGTAAAATTAGGAGAAGAGATCAGGACAGACACTCCTTTTAGTAGAGGAGATAGCTGTTGATGTGGAATGTTGTACCCACTGTCAAATATGCTTTCCCTGTCATTAATTTTGGCATATCTGTTTTTTTCTTCCTTTTGAACAAGAGACAGCAATAAGAACTATTAAAAAAAGGCATATAGGGCAGAACCCTTTCTCATCCAATATCTAAAATGTTTTGAGTAAAATAGAAATAAACTACTAGTGAAAAGGGAGTAGATTTCTAAATGTGAATGATGAAAAACTTGGGTCCTCTAAGTGTTTGGTTCAGTTGCTTTTAAGCCAAATATGGTGTTTTAAAGTTAACTATTTCTTATTACTAGATTATTTGTGAGAAAAGGTGAAATAATAATACTATTTCAATTAATATTTCTGGCACAGACTTTCTATTCTAGTTTGGCAATGCTACTTATTCTTATCTAGAAAGTCAATTTATTCCTCTAGGACTAAATTTTCTTCTTTGTAAAAGAAGGTGTTGGCAGATGATTGATTGCTAAGGGACCAGAGGTGCTAGAACCAGCTCAAACAAGTCCTGAGCTGATTGTTAAATTTTCAGTGTGAGCATTTACAACTCAGAAATCTGCAATGTGACAGATTATGACTTGGTACTATTTTGTTGATTGTCTAGAACAAAAGTGATAGAGAAAATGTTAATAATGTAGATGAAACTTAAAAGTGTTTTGCTTATGCATTTTTTGGGAACTGGTTGTTAAACATTTACTAGCCAACGACTCTAGCATTTTATAATTCTAAGAAAGGCCTAGAGTAAGCAGATGTTTATATGAAAAATAATGACTCAAGAGGCACATGAAATATCAGAAATCATTTCTTCTATTCCTTGCATTTTTCAATTGGAGAAGTCTAGGCTCATGGCCCTGATATGGATTTCCCAGATTCAAAACAGAAATCAAATAGGAGAAATAGGATTTGGATTCAAATCTTTTGATTTCAAATTTAATTTTCTTTTCTTCTAGACCAAACTACCAACTCAAGGGAAAAATAGGGGACTATAGCCATACAAATCCCTGCTCTCTCTTCCCAAGAGAAACCCAACCAAACGATTGCATAAATTACTAATTATTTTCCATATATTCTGAAGGGAGGAGGACATTAAGATAAATGGACAGAATTAAAGTTAGACTTTGGTAAGGCACTGAATTTCACCATGAGTCATAGTGATGTTGGGGATAAGTATGGCTCATTGGCTGTATATCAACCTATGAAGTAGGCACAATTTTTCGTTGGTATTACTCCACTCAGTATTCCTTGTCCTTTTTTGGCAATATTTCTCCTTGTCCCCCATACATACAGTGTAACCCAGAGCTGTCAGGATGGTTTCCTGCTACCCACTTCGACAGCACCCTACCCATAATCAAAGAAGAACCTGTATTCTGGATTTTATTCCCATCCTCAGCAGTAGTAGGCTTACAGGGCCTAGGCCTGTTCTAGGTATCAGTATTAATCTGGTACCCTAATTCTCATGTTAGATGTAATTAGATTCACAGAATGTTTTAATCTGGAAAGGATTTTGAAATTATTTGGTCATATTATCTATTATTTTATGGTTCTTGAGTTATTTCTGTCATGTCCAACTCTTTGTGACCCCATTTGGGGTTTTCTTGACAAAGATACTGGAGTGGTTTGCTATTTCCTACTGGAGTTCATTTTACAAATGAAGAAATTGAGGCACACAGGGTTAAGTGACTTGCCCAGGGTCACACATCTACTAAGTGGCTGAGGCCAGATTTTAACACAGTAAAAGAAAGAAATATTTTTACTCCAGGCCTGGCACTCTATCCACTGTGCCACCTGGCTGTCCCATTGTCTATAATAGAATGGTAGGTATAGAGCTGGAAGGGACAAAGAAAACAGAGGTTATCTAGTCTAGTGGTATAAAATTTAAATAGAAATGGAGTTCTGTGGGGCTGCATATTGATTTAGAAAATCACAAATTAACATCATCTATGTTCTATCATATTTTTATTTATTTTGTTGTGTATTTCCCCATTACATTTTTGCACTTAGTTGGGGTGGTGAGTTTAGCACCTCTGACCTATCCTACCCTTTTATTTTAAGGTAAGCTGAGATCTAGGGAGGTTTCACAAGACTACACAGATAGCAGCAAAGCTAGGGGATGAAGTCAGGACCTCTGAATCAATAGTCAGTACACTTTCCACTGCCTACCTTCTCATTTTCAGATGAGGGAAATAAGGCCTCAAGAGAAATTAAATGAGTTGCTCAAGATTCAACATACCTTGATGATTGGCAAAGCTGAAACTTGGACCCATGTCTCCTGGCTTTAAGTCTAATACTCATCCCCATACTTCCTTCCCATATTGGTCCTCTCTTAGGTAGCCTTTAAGTTTTAATAAATTTGCTTTACAATATCCACCTTGTTAAATAAGTATTAGGAAGAGGCAATAGGGATTAATATTATAATATATAATATTATATAATGTATAATATACTACAATTTCATTAATACAGGGAATTTCTTGCTGAAGAATCTCCTATCAGTGCAGGCCATTACCATCTTTACAATTTGTAGCCTTTCCTAGAGGATTTTTTAGAGTAAAGAGAAGTTAAGTGACTTGTCCCAGTTGCACACCAATATGATCAGAGGTAGGACTTGAAACTAGATCTTCCTGGTGTTGAGGATGAATGTTTCTCTTTTATACTGTTATGGGAATGTGAATTTAATATCTTCCCTGCCCCTAGGCCCTTTGATAGGCTTAAGTGCACCTGGAGCCTGTGGCAGGAGACTTGTTTTTCTGGAGATACTTTGAGATTGGGCAGTGGATCAAGAGGGTTGTTACATTCTCTGAGCCAGAAGAAGGCTATATAAACCCTGATGTGAGGCTTTGTTTTGGGGCTCACTTTGAGAAGTGTTGTGTGATTTGACCAGATGAGACTCTGGGCAGCTGTTGAGCCCCCCAGCTTTGAAAAACCCAGATGTTGATGCTTCCCTCTCTGGTAACTGACTAGGTATGGATGTAATGGTTGGACAGTAGGAAGCCTGTCTGCTTGATCTGTTTGTTTCTCTGTCTTCTTGTAACTTCTGCTTGTAACCTCTGTATACTCTGAAGTTCAGGGTGCTGACTTTCCCCCCCAAACTAGGTAAATGGTATGTTTGATTGATTAAAGCAAGATTGTTAACCCATTTTGAGTTGCTTTCCTTTAGAAAAGCAGATCTAAGAATCTGTTTTGGCAGCCAACAGTTGGTATGCTGGGGTGCTTGCTGTTACATATACTAGTAAAGGAGTTTGATTTTATCAGGGTTAGGAATCTCACTGTGAAGGGCTATTTAAACTGGGACTGTATATGGTGGTTTTACCTTGGGAGAGTTTTTCCTTGGTGGTCATCCACCCTACATTTTAGAACTTTTGGTCCCTTTGTGGTAATCTCTCTCCTCCTCCATTTATGTAATGTAAATATTATAATCCCTATCTTTGAGAGAAAGAAACTGAGGCCCATAGAAGATAAATGATTTGCTGAGGATATTACAAAAGCCGTGCTTAGAGCACAAGTATTCCAATGATGACAGTGTTCTTTTCACCTGAAATTTGTTGTTGTTCAGTTGTTCTCAGCCATGTCTGACTCTTTGTGACCCCATTAGAGGTTTTCTTGGCAGAAATATCAGAGTGGTTTGCCATTTCTTTCTCTAGTTCATTTTATAGATGAAGAAACTGAGACAAACATGGTTAAGTGACTTGCCTAGGGTCACACAGCTAGCTAATGTTTAAGGCTAAATTTAAATTCAGGAAGATATAAATTCCTGACTCCAGGCCATTCACTGTATCTACACAAAAAACAAACCAAAATAAAAGAAACAAAAAAACAACTATCAAAGAAAATCTCTAATTTGACTTTCTTAGTTAATAGAATGTACAAAAATTGTTAAAATACATACATATTATTAAAGAGTAATCAGAATAATGAAAATTCCAGGAATTGACTTGTAATAGTATAACAAGACAAGAACGAGATTTTATTGGCCATTTGGCTGGTTCAAACTATGCCAGGCAGACTTTATGCCAAGTTATTAAGAGGAATGTTTACCTCTTCTTTTGCATTCTCAACTTCTACCTCCAGAACATTCCAGTGTCCCTTATAGAAACCCAGTGCTCTCCTTTCTCTATCAAAATCTGCTCCCAGGAAAGGCTACTTATTAGTCATTTATACATCAGTGAGAATGTTAATTCATAGCATTACTTCTCCCAGAGTAGTTGCATTTTAAGCATCCGAACTAATCATGTAGTAAAGTTGTTAAAATCTGGAAAAAGATTCTCCTCTATCTAGAATGGAAAGCAGGGCTTGGCCTACAGCCAGAGAGATGGACTCCATGACCTTCCAAAATTTTTGAATTAAGGGAAGATGTCATGATTTTTATAAAAGTTTGCAATGTTTAAGACTAGCATTCCAATATTGAGCAGTAGATGGCGCTGGGATACCACAGATCTGGCTAACGGCTCAATGCCTTCTGAATTTTCTCCTTTCTGGTATTATAGAACTACCTGATTTCTTTCTAATCATTATTTGAAGCTCTATCTCATAATATCTTGCTCAGAGAAGAGACACTGATTCAAAATTTAGAAAGTAATAGTGATTTTTTTTTTTGGTTAAATGGATATGGGTAATTAACAAGCCTTTTTTTTCCCTCCTGCATTAATACCACTACTGAATTGCTTGCTATGTCTTTATCTGCCTTTATAGATGTATGGGAGTTTATTTTTGTATGTGTATGTGTTTGTGCATGTATAGGTATTTATGTAAATGTAAAAAACAAAAGATCTGATGTGTTGAAAACATTCTAAAATTAACGGAAAATCCTAATGATGCATAAAAGCGTGGATATGTGTGCATTTATAATTCAAGTTTCAATACCAAATTTAACAAATATTGATGAAATACTTCTCAAATTCAGTTTATTGAGATACTCTGTTTTCTTCCTTTCTGCATGTGTTACTTTACACTTTGATTTAGGCAGGTAGGTTTTCTTCAAAATATACTGGATAGCAGCCTGCTCAAGGAGGATTTTAGAAACAAAATTTTGTTAGATAATGTTCCATCTGGGGAGATTTTCTTCAATATAAGGCTCTATTCCCTTCTCTCCCCTCATTTCCCTCCCCCCACAAACACACACACACATGCACACATTCCCCTCTTGGAAACTGTAACAGACACCTGAATTTATCATACTTGGAGATCTGTTAAACAGGGCCCTACTCATACCCATAGAAAAGGAACTACAATACCCAACTGCCAAACATATGTACTTTGGTTAGTCTACATGCTATCCTTTAATTTGTAAAGAAGGAGAAAAATGTTGCTGTCCACGTTAGCTATTGTGACTTAGATACAGCAGCAAAGGTAGGTTCAGATTAAATGTATCAGTACTGCATGCTGGTGATTCAAATAGGCAAGTGCCTCTCATTAAGCAGTGTCTTTAATGTCCTAAATTTGGGATATAATAGGGATGTACTGTATTGATCAAAAAGTTGGATCCCCAAGCAGCTTCAGAGCGGCAAAAGGACAATTACACTCTGGATTTCTTTCCCCTTCCTACCGGCTCTCTGGAGTGAGAAATACTGCAACTAAGAGAAGAGGTAAATTACAGCTTCCGATTGCTACCATTTACAGCTCTCCAAGCCCAAGAACCTTAATCCCTCAGGGGGGAGAGGTCCCTGAGAATATATTAAGCAGATTGGTTTATAAAATGACTCTGAGACAATAAACGGTTGGAGATACATTTCCGTGGCATATGTTTTGTTTGCTGGCTCGGGGGAGAAGATGTTTTCCTTTATAGGATCCTTTTACTTTCTCTATAAGTGGAGTGGGCTGTGAACACCGGGCTGCAGCTGGAGTGTCTCCCTTCTGCCACAGTTTTCCCCAGCAACCTTTGACGGGTTCCTTAACCTCCCCATGCCTCAACTTGTAGAGCAAATGATTTGCTCATCCCCTTTCCCGCTGCTTATAGGGCTGTGGCAATTTATGAAACGATGTCTGAAAAGTTATTTTAAACCCTTAGGGAAAGGCCCTGCGTCCACAGAAAGTAATAAACTGAACTGTCAGGATGATTGTTCTTTGGTCACCACCAATCATCACAATTAGTGACTCATTTATGGGGGTGGTATAGGGAAGGGAAAATTCTTTTTTCCCTTTAAAATTAGAGGAAGAAAGCGTTTAATAGAAATGAACTATTTCCCCTTATTTCTGCCAATTATACATATAAATGCTCTCTCTCTCACTTTCTGTACTCACTTCATAATATAGATCTAATATGGTGTGCATGTACATATACAATGTGTATATATATATACATATAATGGTATATATGTAATATGGTATGTCTGTGTATATATGTATATACATACACACATACATACATATATATATATATATATATATATATACACACACGATACACATACATATATGTATGCCAAAGACAGTGGATTTAATAATCTGTTACTATATATAAATTTCAAGTAATGCCTATACATAGCATGGAGAGCAGGAATTATCTGTGTTAATGTATTATTCATTACCAAATTTTTCAACTATATTCCACAGGATGTTACTCAGTGGGAGTTTGAAATGTTACAGCAAGTCCTTTTGTTGGTCTGTAGTAGTTCCCTCTCCCCACCCCCTTAAATTAGGCACTTAGTTCAACAGTTCAGTAACAGAGAAAAATGATTATAAGCTAACCTGGTACTATATACTATTCATATGAGCATTTCAATTCGAGGGACCCTATGGTTCTATAACACTTGGGACCTGTCTTCCTATTAAAATAGCTAATTTGTGAAAGAATTTGTCATGGAGCAAATATTTTCACAAAGAAAAGAAATCTTTAGGAGGTTATTATATAGAGACATTTCCTACCAAACAACCCAGTTAAAATAATGATTCAATGAACCACAGAAGGGCAATAATTTATTCGCTGGTAAGGCCATTCTGTATTTTTGTTAATCCTGTGGTAGTTAAGGATTGAGGCTTGGGTAGACCTTTATTTATTTCTTGTGGCCAAACCCTTGCACTATCTGAATATTCAAAAGGGGGTGAACATGAAACTGTGTAATTTCCCACAGCAACTCTCAACTTCTTGACTTATCCAATTTAAAAACCAAGCATTTGAACTGTTTTTTTTAATAGCACTATTTTTGTTGTTGCTCTTACCTCCCAAAGAAAGTGAGAAATGATATTTCAAAAACAAATTCACTGGATATGGTTGTATGAGGTTGAATCTGACAGGCATCTATCAATCATATATTTAAGGGTTTGTCATGATGCATGTTAGTAATGAGGGTATTCATGAAGAAGTTTGCATTTTTATTTTGTAAATACAGATAATGAAACTTTGCAGAGTGTATCCTTGAAACATTGTACTCCTTGAAACATTGATTCTATCTGCTATATAAATGACTGCTTAGGGACACTTTATGGCTAGGGTCATTGACACAGACTGCTTTGACCATTTGTACTACTAGAGATTGTATTCTAAGTTTAGACATGAAATCTGGCTACATTTTCCCTATGTGAAAGATCTAAAAATGCGTGTTCATCTTGGGCCTACTTTAAACTGATGTGACAAATTGAATTTGAATATCTATTGGTGTTTTTCCAACAGCAAAGGTGCGGGTTAAGGCAATTCTCATTCAAAACAACCTCCCCCCCTTTTCTGCAAGGTATAAAATGATCTTGAATGTCTTCGGCCTGTTTAAATACTTTTAGATGCTATCTAGGTGATCTGATTCCCCTGTCAGGTGTTTTTTTTTTTTTTTCTGTATGTGCCCTGTTTTCACTTCCCCCCTTCCACTTAAGCAAAATAAAATTAATCCCATCTTTCTTCCAATAAAATTCTGAAACAACTCATTTCAATGGACAACAAGGAGGTCTCTTATGCATATTCATAGGGTTTATTTATGTCATCAGGGATAGCCTTCAGGTGAATTTTGGTCTGTTTCCCGAAATATAGATGATCTTGGCATCCCCAATCAAAAAGACTAAAGAATAAAAGGATGATCAGGAAAATGACTAATCGCCTATTACCTCCCAATTTATTTACATGTCACTCTGATATTGGACCATGATTGCTTAGATTAGGTTTATTTCTACTGACTGAGTGAGAGGAATGAGGAGTAGGTCACAGGAAAATATTCACATTAAGGCAGGAGATGTTTGTTTTTGTAATTTTAATGAAGTCTGACTCTCATATACTTCAGAAGTGTGTATCATGCAATACCTTAGCTCTAAATATTACATCTGCTTTAAATAGTTGTGGTCTTTGTGGAAAGCGTTTGATGCGTCCTTTTGTTGTACCGTACTAGTATATTTTCTGATGCAGACAGGCTGCAAGCGCAGTGGGTCTGGCCTTATGTACAAATTGTTTTCAAGTTGTGGCTTTTGCTTGGGGCTTTCTCTTAAAATAGGCATATAAACTCTCTCTCTCTCTCTCTCTCTCTCTCTCTCTCTCTCTCTCTCTTCCTCTCTCCTTCTCTCTTTCTCTCTCAAAAACAGACAAGTCACTTATAATCATAATTACAAAATCAACGGTGGGATTTGTAAATTGAATATGCATGAAAATATATTAGATAATATCATAACCTTCTATCACAAATTGGGTAAATAAGTCTAAACTTTGTGTTGGTGGAAGAGTAGATATTTATAGATATTAATTATAGTCACACTAATTTAAAGTTTCCATTATTAATTTTCTTTTAGTTTCACAATTTTCAGGATTAATTGCAACCACCTACATGCACAATCATTTAGTAATATTCTTAATTACATTAAATACTACCCCTTTCCCCCACCCCCTGTTTAAATAGCATTTTAATAAAGGCCTTTTAGTCAGGTTTCTTTTTTTTTTAAACGTCTTTTGTTCCTTCAAACTGAATGTTAAGCAAAGAAACGGGAGAAAGACCAATATACAGGAACTAAAGCAGGCCTTGGAGATTTCGACAGGCAATGATTTGGGTGAGTGTGACTTTGTGTTTTGTAGAAAAAGGCCTGGATTGGGTATTGACAAGTTCCTATCAATAGCTAGACCCTGGAGGCCTGGCTATTTGCACATACACTGATTGACTAGTCCTTAATAGACATATAATTGTTGACAAATACCTTCCAATAGACTGTGGCAGGCATACCCAGGCAGACAAAGGAGATTTCAGTATGATAGAGACCAGAGCTGAGCTATTCAAGAGATGCAGTACCTTAAATAGAAAACAGCTTTCTCCATAAAGAATTCTTCTAAGTGAAAGCAATTAAATACCTCACGAACGCCAACTGCTATACAACCTCTTTAAGTTTAGATATTTGACAAAAAAAAAGAAAACCCCAAAAAACCACATTGCATCCCTATTCCACAAAACAAAGCAAAACAAAATAGAAAACACCCCCACCACCCTCATTATCTCTAAAAATCATGAACTTAACAGGGAAAGAATGAAGCCTCTGGTTATACAAGTTTGATGATTGACCCATCAAAAATATTTCTCTTAACCTTATCTGGGAAGTTAAGTCTATGTCCAGATTTTAGAATGTTCAAAGAATAATATTTAGAGAATTAGATAATACTTCCCACAAAACAAAAGGCTGAGGATATTCAGACAATGTCTGAGAGACTTAAATAGCAATGAGAACTGTTCATATTTCTACATCAGCATGAAATATGAATAGCCCTATCTCTTGTCACAATGCCATAGGAGCCCTAAGCTTTCCCTATAGAATAAGTACATCCAGAAGGAAACAGGGACGACAATTCTAGCCTTCAGTCAGAGTTTGGGCAGGCCTGCCTCTCTAGATAATGCCAGACTGAGAAATAGTTCTTGAAAGTTTGCCTTATAGGGTGCATTCCCTTGGTTAGTTTAGTTTCAATAATTCTCTTCCTCTGGGATCTTTACTTGCATCCATGAGATAGATACAACTGCTGTGTGTGTGTGTGTGTGTGTGTGTGTGTGTGTGTGTGTGTGTGCAATTTGCTGATGGTAGGGTCACAAGCTATGCCAGTTATTTCTGTGAACCAGGGTAAGGCAAAAAAAAAAAAAAAGACTACCTCTCTCCACCGAAGAGAAAGGAAAAAAAAAAGACAAAGTACCAAACCAAATGAAGCCTGATGCGATCGGTGAAGCAGGTTACCGATTAGTGTAGGCTCATCAAGGTGACACTGCAGACTGCCTGCCTTCTGACATCATGTGTGAGACTGAACCAGCTTGTGCCCAAAAGACCTTGAGGCCTGCCTTTGATTCTTATTGATCAAATACGTAGATTAAATCCCACATCACACAGCAAGGTGAAATCCACAAATTCTATGTCAGCTTCTAGCTATCCCAGTGAAGCTCTCTCCAAATCATCTTTTTATGCATGAGTGAGAGTTGGAATAGATATATTTTTTTTTCAGGAAAATTTATAAAGTGGATAAATAGCTATATAACTCAGATATCTAGACTCCCCAAATGGGTGGCAGATGGAAAGGCCATATATGATTGTAATACTTTTTTGTTACCTGTTGTGAAATCAAACCAATAGGTGGATTCATTACGTAAGAAGGGAATATTTTTTAACCACTTCTTTGTAATTCATGAGCATTCCTCAACATTCAGCTGCCTCAAAATGTAATGTTATAATGTATTTATTTATTTATTTGTTGGAAGAGAGAGAGAGAGAGAGAGAGAGAGAGAGAGAGAGAGAGAGAGAGAATGTGTATGTGTCCATTAATTCAGAATTACCCCAATTACGAGCTTTTGATGCTCCAAAACCCTCTCTCTAACCCAAAAGAGATGGAGAGTCCTCGGACTGTCCAATCAGATCATTTTCCCTGCTGCCTGCAGCAGATGTAAGCAATTTACTTTTTTATTTCTGCATATTCAGTGTGAGCGGAGCTGTTGGAGACCTTTCACCTCGAAGCCTGCAGGATTCTAACCCTATCAAATTAAAGCATTTTGCTCACTTATTCCCAAACGCTTTGCTGGTGCTAAGCAGGCATCCCGCTGCATAGCAATGGCGGATGTTCGTGTCCACTCATACCCCCAGCCTAATCAGAGATTATTAAGGAAAATATACAGTGCTTTAATTTGATGAGATTGGTTATAGGTAGTGCAGTTAAAGGTCACACTCCTCCGTGTATCTCCCTCCGTCTCTGTAATATTTCCCTCCCGCTTGACAATCCTGAGCTCCAAACAATAGGCCAAGAAGACACATTTATTTTTGACATGCTGTGATGGGCTCAATAGGGATAAAAATGAATTATTTAAAGATTGCATAAACAAACATCCTAGGCCAGGTTTTGGTTATATTTCTTCCTTTGTGCTTTATGCAGCTATCACTTTAAAAGAACATGTTGGAGAAATGTGCATCCTTTGGATAGGAACACATTTAGATGTCGAGAGCAGATAGGCTGATGCCAGATGGCCAGTGCCTGCTTCATAACTCCTCTTGTTGGCTGGTCAGGGAGGGCTGGCTGTGAAATCCCGTAGACAATCCTGAGAGTGTCCCAGAGAAAGGTGCCTCTGAAGGATGGATCTGCTCCTCTGACCTTCAAAGCTTCCCCACCTGCTGTGAGCTAATTGAGCTCCCCCCATTGCGCAAATGGGAGAAGTGGGGCCACTGGGGTGGCTGTTTATTTACATCCTAGATATCAGAGAGCTGGAAGGAGAACAGTCAATGGCCAAGTCCATCCCGTCAAGGGAGGAGAGTGAACTGGAACTCTTTGCTCACTTGAGGGTTGATATACTATCAAGTTTTGCAGTCTCTGCTCCTTTGAGATGCCTTTTAAATTTGCAGACCTTTATTTTAGAGCGGGTGCAAGTAGAGAAGAGGGGAATGCAGACATATGATGTTAAGTTAGCTTTGTTTTTCCTTCTCAGATTTCTAGTTCAGGTTGGGGGGAGGAGAGAGAGAGAGAGAGAGATCCATAAAGAGTTGTAGGCTATTAGAATTGAAGTAGGGGAGGGAAAGAAATAAGAAGGATGATCAAGGTCAGGTTCTAATCTTCTATCAAACTTGATGATTTCTGGGAATGTGTGCATGTAATAGGCCAAATGCTGGCTGATTTACCTAGAAATTTACATGAAAATTGCTTTATGCAGCTGTATGTAAAAATTCAAGCCACACAGTGTCACTGTATAACACAGGTCATTTCAAAGCCCAATAGTATTGTAACTGAGAACAAAGCATTGTTACTTTGTGTGTGTGTGTGTGTGTGTGTGTGTGTGTGTGTGTGTGTGTGTGAAAAGCTGTAAAACCAACTTGTTCTTTTCAGAGAAAAGAGAGTAAAGGGACCCATTTTCCAACTCTTTCTCTTTTTTCTGTTTATTCCTCGACATGCACACATTTCCTGATCTGTTTCATAGACATGGCCCCAGACTAGCATATCATGTGTTAAGATAAAGTCATCTGAACAACTTCACTGTTTGTAGGGGTAAAATGAGTCACATTATAATTCCTGCTGCTTCTTTCTTTAACTAGGTTGAAAATTCCGTAACAACAGCTTGCCTCCAAATTGTTTTGGTATTTTCAAAGCTAGTACTATCTAAATATGATGATTCTGAGTTCACAGAGAGTTAATTTTACAGACGTGAAAAGTTTATCTGATAGTTTTCTTTTATTTGAAATAGTTTACTCAGACTCCTGTCTTTAAGTGCTTGATTCCTCCTTTATCTTGGCACAAAAAGATGGCTTGGTATGGTGATGTCAGTTTCTGAGGTAGAGAACTTTGAGAAAGGGTTCTTACTGCCTTCTCCATGGAAAACCTGTAGCACCTCAGTATGAATTTTGTGTTCATTCTCAAACCTGTTAATTAACTTTAAAATTTGTTGCCCAGTGTGTTTTGGATGAACTTTACTCAGCAGAGATATTTTGCAAGGTCTCCAGGTATGAGATCCCTTTACAATACTCAGGAAAAAGGAATGATACTACTACAGATGTTTAGATGATTTAAGTATACTGAATACATTTCCTCAGACTGTAGGAGATGCAGGTTTTCAAGTGAATTTTCTTTCAGGTTTCTCTGTCTTAATAATAGAGAATGCTAGCACTGTCTGTCTAGTTTTAGACAGGTCTATAGGCATTTTACACACACACGTTATATACACACATGTGTGTGTATAGTGTGTGTGTGTATATATAAATGTATACAGGAAATATATAAATTGTTGTTGTTTGTCCTTTGTTCTCGAAGACGACCATGACATCAGGAAGGTGATGCCATGACTTGAAGGTGAATTGGAGTTAAGTGAGGGAGGGCTGTGCAAAGTCACCAGCCTCACTTTCTCCTCTGGAGCTATATGGGTCCAGTGGCAAGATATAGATCAGGACAATTGGATATGGCCCTTGTATATATAAGTAACCTTTAAAAAGAAAGGCAACTAGAAGATAGAATGCTGGCCACAGAGTCAGGAAGATTAGAAGGAAGTCTCAGTCTTCCTGTCAGGAAGTACCACCTCTGACACATATTAACTATGTGACCCTGGGCAAGTCACCTTAATCTCTCACTTGTTTCAGACAAATCTCTAAGACTTTTGCTGAGCTGTACTGAATGTGGAATCTTCCTCATCAGGATTCCCTATACCAAAGAAAAAAAGTAAACTATTTTATTAATGTGAAATTATGCTTTGAAACCCCTTGTAACTTTTTTTTTGGCTGGCAGCATTACATTTGAAATTGCCAGGAATTCAGCTAAGTGGGCAAAAAAGACAATGACCTTATTGTTGGATTTCATCTCATCTTTGTGCCTTTTCTCTGTCCACTAATCTACATGGGAGAATTGAAAGTAGTAAAGGGTTAATGCCCAAAGCTTTTCGGTCGTTACTGGGCAAATTATCATTATCTAGTTCATAGCTTTGGCTATAAAATACATACAGGCTCACCATGAGCTAGAATGGGGCTCCCCCCACCCCAGGTCACAATTTTGGCCAGTAGGAAGTCTAATCAAAAGAAAAGATTAAGCACTCTTGCCAGTCAAGTCTTTTCACACTATCATCTCTGGTCTCTTTTCCCCTAATAAGATTTATTCTGTCTAAGTATTTCATTTCAACCTACCCTTTTGGGTGGTATTTCTTCTTTTCTGGACTAGTCAACTTTGACCTCCCTTGCTTTAGATCAGATATGAAATACCTTCACCATCACCACCACCACCACCACTACCATCAAATCTAGAGCTTTCTTTATTAGAATACGGGAATGTTTGTGTGTGTGTGTGTGTGTGTGTGTGTGTGTGTGTGTGTGTGTGTGTGTTTCAGGGGAGACAGGATTATTTTCTTGCCCATGTCCATCCATATTTGTTGGCTTCTTATAATCCTTATCTTGTCACTTCTCAGCATTTATTTCTATATGATAGGCATCTCAGGAGAGAAGGCTTTGTGTTTTTAGTCAGTTAATCAATGTTGGCTTTTGATGATGACAATGAGTTCAGATCACAACTCAGACAGATACCTTGGTTCCCTATTCATACACGAAGGTCATGAGATGATACTGAAATCTAAATCTTTCGTTTTACATAAAAGATTAGCTATCTCTTTGCACTTGAACTCCAAACAGAAAGTGTTTTAGTTTTGAAGCAAATACCACAATGCTGAGAATAGGTGCTCCTTTGTGAAATGAAAGAAATATTTAATTTGGGGTTACAATGATAATACTCTTCTCTATTTGTCAAACAAGTTGAAACAGGGGCCACTAAACTGTATAGAAGGATGCCTGCATATTGACCTAGAAAACCACATATTTACATTATCTATGTTCTATTGTAATTTTATTTATTTTGTCAAATGTTTCACAATTACCTTTTCATCTGGCTCAGATGACATTCAGGAATGTTGCAGGCAATGGGGAAATGTTTGACGTCTTACTTTTCTCAGCAGTATGAGTCCTGTTATCTACTTTGTCTTTTGGCACAGAAGGGTATGAGTGTCAGTGAGGGCAAATGATGGATACAGCTATGAGAACCACTGATTTATAGGAATATTGTTTTTAACCAAAGAGTTGTAGTTTTCATGAGTGGCTAGGTATGATAGGCTAAAGTACATAGAAGAGACTGATTTTTTTTCCTACATTTGCTAGGAAAAATAGATGTAGGTTTTCCAAGCCAGTCTAACTGTGCTATTACCTTCTTCTTAATATTCCCTTCATCTCATATTACAAAAAGTTTAGTGTTAAAAATGTCCCCTTAAAACCATACACATAGAGACAATGTTTGATAGTGTTATTTATAGTCAAAATAGTTTCTGTATGCAGTTTAAAAGATGATGCTACAGGAATCATTTTCACATGGTTTACAATTGTTCTATGCATCACCAATCTTGTTATATTATCAAACACTTTGATGACCTGAAGTAATTAAAAGGGAACTTAATTGGCCATTAATCTCATGTACCACTTCCTGGGAAAGTCTTAATCCCTTTTGATTTTGGTGCTTTCTAGATCCTGTAATTATTTTATATTTTCTTATCTATATAAATGTTGTTCATGACCAGTAGAATGTAAGCTACTTGCTGACAAGAGCTGTTTTTCTTTTTGTCTTTGTATTTTCAGCCTTTCATAGTTCTTAGACATAATGGGCTCCTAATAGATATTTGTTGAATAAAGTTAAATTTTGTATGTTACCTATCAATG
The DNA here is from genome assembly GCA_011680675.1 of Gymnobelideus leadbeateri. Classification (NCBI taxonomy): domain Eukaryota; kingdom Metazoa; phylum Chordata; class Mammalia; order Diprotodontia; family Petauridae; genus Gymnobelideus; species Gymnobelideus leadbeateri. The sequence goes on from WOXC01009206.1 coordinate 302,218, forward strand.
CTATTTTTTTCTCAATCTAAAATTTACACTAATACTTGAAGAGCTTTTTTTTTCCCCAGATAGCTGAATCTGTCTTCTTTGGCCTTGGGAGGCAATGGAACTTGATTCAAATTTGGCATGAAATTGGCCTTGCAGTAGACATCAAACTTCGTAATGACTTATTAACTCTGTTTTTTCATAGTATCTTATCTGTTCTTGTTCCTTTGACTGGTCAGAAAGGTTAAGCCCTTGAATTTCTCTATAGAAATCCCCTTAGTATTAGGTAGATCACTAAGTGGTTTCAAACTGGAGTACAGCTCAAAGGACATCATGGTAACACTCAGGAAGCATCAATACTGGAGATTTCCTACCAATTAAGAAAAGTTATTCTTGCTTTTTTGAGTTATTCCATTTTCTCCTTTTTCTCAACTCTGAAGATTAAGTTCACTAAGCCTCTTGTTAGGATACACTTGACCAAGACTGCTGCCTAATCCTCAAAATTTAGCAGTGATAATAAGGAGACAGAACATATTCCTAGCCAGTGGGACATTTATATTACCTCCTAAGCTTCTCAATAGCATTTTAGATGGCATCCCTTGCCAGAGGATTCTAAGAGACAGAAAAGGATGGGCTAATCAATTAAACACTCAAGCATTTATTAAACGACTCCTATGTGTTAGGCACTGTTCAAGGTACTGGAAGATAAAAATACTTAGAATGAAATATACCTACTCTCAATGAAATTCCATTCTAAGAGGGGAGACAATAAGCACATCTAAAGTATTTGCAGAATAAAAATAAAGAGAATAATTGCAAATCAACACAAAATAATTAAATATAAATTACTAATGGAAAGAAGGGACTTGGGGGATTAGGGAAGATGTGTAGAAGGTAGTAATTGAACAATGTCTTGAAGGAAAAGAAGGATTTTATGAAACATGGAAAGAGCCCATGAAAAGACACAGAAGTAAGAGATGGAGTGTCAATTGGGAGGAATGGAGAGAAGGCCAATTTGTCTGGATCACAGAGTATGGGAGGTAGAGTTGTATGCAATGTGGCTAGAATGGTAGGTTGGGGCCAGCTAGTGGAGGACTTAACAAACCAAACAGAGGAGCTTATATTTTATCCTAAAGACATGAGTGAGCCACTGGAGTTTAGAGAGAGAGAAGAAGCAATGATTGAGGGGACGATCTTTTTGAGAAGATGGTAGTAGATTTAACAAGTGCTCATGTAGAGGAGGCTGTCTTTGGCAAGAAGAAGAGGCACCCAACTATCAGAGATTAGAAAAGAGAAGAGTGATGGCTAATGTCAAAAGGTTTTGAGAAGAAAAGGGGAAAAGAGGGAACTCATGGGGAATGACCTTAATACAGAAGTTCAGACTGAAGGGAAAGTTGTTGACTATGGAATGGATATTCCAAAGGGCACAGGGGAAAGTATAGGCAGGGTTGGAATAGGACATAGTTAGAATAGGTTTGAGGACGGGAGAGATGAGAGAATGAGGGAAGGGACTTATGGATAGTTTGTGACTATGTGGTCAATGATTCAATAATATACCAACAGGAGAATGACAAGTAGTGGAAATTTCTTAGCCATAGGGTAGCAGTGGGATGAATTATAATGCTCAGTCTCAAAGGGATGTGATTTCTTAGTAAGGACCAAGGGTGTAAAGCTAAGCACATAGACCTGAGCTTTGACTGTTTAACTGAGGTGTCAAACACTGGCTTCTGTCCAAATTGCAGCCCCCAAACACTTCCAAGTACAACCTAAAGACTAAAATTTAATTGGAAAATATTTCACAAAGTAAATAAGTATAGCAGAACATAGACAATATTACTGTGGGCTGCTATGTGGTGCAGTGGATAGCATGCCAGTCCTGGAGTCAGAAAGACTCATCTCCCTGAATGCAAATCTGACCTCAGATACTTCCAAACTATGTGGCCCTGGACAAATCACTTAACCCTGCTTGCATCAGTTTCCTTGTCTGTAAAATGAGCTGGGAAAGGAAATGGAAAACCAAGAAAACCCCAAATGGGTTTGTGAAGAGTTGGACACAATAGAAAAATGACTGAAGAATGTTAATAAACAGTTTTATAAGTCAATAATATGCTGCTTGCAGGGAGCCTTAGGTAAGATTTGGTATTTTACTTCTTGAATTCTCAGTGCTTAACATAGTTCCTGGCACATAGTAGGTGCTTAATAAATGGTGATTGATTGATTGCAAACCTTAAAGCCCTATATAAATGTTAGCTCTGGCTAATGTGTTATGCTTCCTGCCAATATCCTTAGGCAAGATTTAGTGGTTTTACTTCTCTTTGAGTCTGACACCACTGGCTTAAAAGATGCCTGTTGGAAAGCCTGTCTTGAATCTCTTCTGACTGTTATGATGAAAGTTAACTCTTGAAAAGTCTTTTATTTCTGAACCTGAAGACTTATTATTATTATTATTATTATTATTATTAGTAGTAGTAGTAGTAGTAGTAGTAGTAGTAATGGTAGTAGTAGTATGAATGGTGAGGGTGGTGGGGACTGTGGTGGCACCATGAAGAGATTCATTTAGCCACAGCAGCTTTTCATGAAGTTGCAGTGTTTTAACGAAGCAATGTTCAGCAGAGAAGATCAGTAAGACACAATGAACAATTTGAATGGAAGATGTAATTGCATGAAGACATAAACAAAGTTTGTGAATGAGTAACTTTAAGTATAAAGCCAGAGTGCAGCAAGTAATGAAGAAATTTGGGGAAGCAGGATCATGATATCCATCATAGATTTTAGAACTGGAAGGAATCTTAGGAGCAAAATCCATAGGCTTAGAACAGTAAGAGCCTAAAGGTCATCCATGTAAAGCCCTTCGTTTTACAGATGACCAGATTAAGGATGAGAAAAATTAAGTGATTTGCCCAATTTATCAAGAAGCAGAGGCAAGACTTGAATTCAGGTGCTCCCTCTGACTCTTACTACAGTGCCTTTTGCACTAAGGTCTGAAACTAATAGGAATTATCATGTTCTATCTGCAGCAAGCAGGTTTCTGAGAATCGTTAAGGGAATGACAGGAAAGCTCTGTGAGGAAATCAGCTTGTCATGGTATACATAAACTGTTTTCTACGTTGTATTAAAACCGATATCTAAAGGCTTAAGAAGAAAACATAAAAAAAACATTGCAAAATACCTTTGAGAAGGAGTTTAATTAGAATAAAAAGTCAAACTGACTCATTGCTAATGTAACAGGAATGAGAGGGAAGACCTGAATCAGACAGCATGAAAGGTTACACATTATCTCTAAGATGTAGGTCTAAATTCCAGGTGATAGTCAAGAATAAGACAAGGACATGCTGAGGTAGTCTTGGTCAGTCCCCCTTAAACCATAGCAGGACAAGGAGAAAGACATTTAGCTTGAGGCTTTAAGCCAGATATGGGGAACCTGTGACCTCAAGGTCACATGGGGTCCTCTGGGTCCTTTGATTGAATACAAACTTCATAGGACATGCTCACAATTGGGCAAACAGAACATGTTGATGCTTGAGGACCCAGAAGACCACATGTAGTCTTGAGACTACAGATTCCCCTCATTGCACTAGAAATTTGTAGGAAGGCTCTAGACTCAGATATAAAAGATGTTTTAAGATCCTATCATCATGGTAGCCCAGAGGAGATTCAAGACACTTAGCTTTCTAATAGCAATCTTTTAAGCCAGTGATATAAACCTAAAAGAGAAATGGGGCCACTAAATTTTGCCTATAGATGTTGTCAGACAGCATAATACATTAACAATAGCTAACATTTATATAATACTTTAAGGTTTGAAATCAATCACCATTTATTAAACACCTACTATGTACCAGGCATTGTGCTAAGCCCTGGGATTGCAAAAAGAGGCAAAAGATAAGCTTCAAGGGGCTTATAATCTAATGGAGAAGACAACATGCAAACAAAAATATAAAAGTGAACTACATACAAGATAAATAGGAAATGATTCATAGAGAGAAGACAATAGAATTAAGAGGGGTTGGGAAAAGCTTCTCTTAGAAGATGGAGGAAACTAGGAAAACTAGGAGTCGAGGAGGGAGGACATTCCAGGTATGGGTATAGTAGTTATATATGCATATATGTATGCATATAATATACATTTGTTCAGATGAATGTATATATATCTACTTAACTATATACATGTATGGATATACACATACATATATAAGTACACAAACACATAAAACATATAAATGCATGTATTTATTGTTGTTTAGTCAGGTCTGACTCTTCATGACCCCATTTGGGGTTTTCTTGTCAAAGATATTGGAGTGATTTGCCATATCTTTCTCCAGCTCATTTTACAAATAAGGAAACTAAGGCAAACAGGTTGCATAACTAGTAAGTGTCTGAGGGTAGATTTCAACTCACATCTTCCTGGGTCTGTATTAATTGCCACCTAGCTGCCCATATGCATGTATACCTACATATATGTGTGTATACCCACACACATATGTATAAACACACATATATACATATCTAAATATATACATCTTTATAGTATATGTGTGTGTGTAAACATCATTATTAAATTAATCCTACAGCGGCCATTGGTTTGTATAAGTCACCTGTTCAAAGCATTTAAACTGTTCCCGATCATTTCTTATCATTTTATTAATATTATTATTAGCAACAATAATTATAATAATAGCATTTATATGATGCTTGGAGATTGCCAAAGCACTTTACAAATATTATCTCATTTGATCCTCACAACAGTCATGTGAAGTCAATACTATTATCTCCATTTTGCTAATGATGAATTGGAGATTGAGGGGACTGAGTTACCTACTCAGGTTCACAGAGTTGGTAATAGCATAGCTCTCTAATCAGAGTAGCATTTACCTTGCTAGTAATATAAGTATTTTATGCAAATATCATGTGTTGGGAAATATGTCTACAATTGTGTCTTTTGCATATTTCTGTAGTTCTGTCTTTGGTCTATCACCCCTTTATAGCATTATAAGCACACCATGGTTGGGTGTTCTCTGCCTCTGTAAATAACTTGCTGGAGCTACCAGTGGGGATTTCAATGAATGCTAAGTTGTAAATCAATTTGACGACATATCTCGTCATTCACTCTACACTATTTCCTACAATCTCCTTCTGGTCTTGTTGGAGTTAGGTAAACTGGCCTAGTGGGCGATGACGCTGAGGATCAAAGGTGGTGATTCACACAGTGTAATAATGATGGCAAGCAATAGTATCAGCACCAACAAAGTACAAGATGCTGCAAAAACTAAAGAACATTTCGTAGATCCTGCTCAAACCCTTGGCCAACGGACACAATTGGGCTAACAGATAAATGTCCTTATCTGTTGTTCACATCAGTTCTCATTTAGGAAGATTCCATCATAGTATAGTAGGAAAAACCCTGGAGTGGGAGCTAGAGACCCGTATTCAAGCCTCTGTCCAACACTTGCCAGCTGTGTGACCAGGAATGAGTCATTTTAACTCATCAGTTTCCTCATCTGTAAAGTGGATTTAATGATACTTATAGCAACTAACTAATTGTGTAGTAGGGAAAAATGCTTTGTAAACTGTAAAAATGGTATAGATAAATTTCAGCTATTAGCAATTTTGTAGGTGAAATTTAGCGTATGTATCTTTGTCTCTCCTTAAAGAGTATCAAGAAAATGTTCCTTTATATGGCCAATGGCGATGTGTCTATTAGGAACTTTATTGAAACTAATCATGGTATTTTTTGTTTGTTTTTTGTTGTTTTGGGGTGTGTGTGTGTGTGTGTGTGTGACCAGAAAGTCAGGATTAAGTGGCAATTATTTTAATGACTACTTATCAGGACTAGAAAGGACACTGAACTAAACTGTGTGTCCCATACACAGTGCTAAACTAACCCCCCAAAATAACCCTACTTCTTATTGCCTATATGGAGTTTGGATTAGTGTCTGGAATAGAAAGTGTTAGAATCTAGGGATTCCTGGGTTGAAAGGAGGAACAGTTGTACCCAAGAGGCTGTGCCCATTATTGTGAAGGCCCATTGGGAGGTGTCAATCCACATGCTTGATGCTGGTGTTAAGTGTTGTGGGTTAAATCTGGGTATATGTGAAAAGATGTTTAGTATTTGGAGTTTTGATAGAGATTTGTGGTGGGAGTAAGGCCAAAGAATCATTTTGAATTTGGGAGAAGTGGATTGTGTGTTCAACAGTCAATGTGTATAAGGAACTGCCAGAATTTCGTTCCCCAGGCCTTTGTTAGAGAGAATCAATGTGCTATGGCTGGAGTGTGTCATTCTGCTGGTTGTGCTGAGACTGTGCTATTTGGGTGTGCATTCAAGATTAGTCAGTGGTCTGTTTCCCGGTGTTCTGGTACCAATCATTAGCATTGATTTGGAGGAGGCATGGTATGGAGCTTAATCACATACTACTTATGAAAAATTTTGAATATCCAATAATTTTTGTAAGAGTTCAGTAGAGATGACAGAGAGAGAGAGAGAGAGAGAGAGAGAGAGAGAGAGAGAGAGAGAGAGAGAGAGAGAGAGAGATTTAGTATTCATAGACATGATTCATAAGCTTAAAATACAGAAATGGTTCACATTACAAATGGTCATATGCTACATGGAAGGGAAGCCAAAAGTAATGACACTTCCAAATCTACCTGCATATTTATTATTCCTTGCATTATCTGGATACCAATTCATTTTTGACAAAAATGAGTTACTCATTTCTTAAATTGAATACTCATATTTGATCTCTGAGCATTGGAATAAATAGCTCTCCTTAGATAAGATCTTATGGGATTAGTTATTTGCTGAGTAGAAATTAGGCATTTTAGGGACCCTTTGGAGTCACTCTTCAGTAAGAATTTTTCAATGATTATATGCAGTTTGGAAACCTTAAAAGATTATTTTGCTAGGGAAGAGGAAGTGAGTGGGAGGATTTAGACCTATGATTTCATGGATGTGTTGATAAAAGAAATTCCTGGGGGCAAAACCTGAATTTATTGGTGCAGATTGGCAATTCAGTTGCAATTTACAGTCGGCAGGACTTGTCCAAAATATTGGAAGGTTGAGTGATTTGCCAAGAGTCATGTACCTAATATGTGTCAGAGGCAGAGCATTGGTCTCAGATCTAGATTCTAAGATTATCATTCCAGACTGTGCAGCACTGTCTGCCAAAGAGTTAATACACTCTGATAACTATCATATTAATAACCAGTGAACTATTTACACATTTGGCAAGCTATGGCTCATTGGATAGTGGGTAGGCATGTGACTACAGAAGATATAAATGCAGCCCGTTGAACTCTGAAAACACATCTTCCACATTTCATTTTCTGATTACAGGACCTTGTAAAACACCAAATAGCCATTGTTCTCCATAGTTGATTGAATATGGCATTGCCAAGTATTTAATTTCCCTAAATAAATTTTCATAGTTGGCAAGGACTGAATGTATAATAAATTATAAATGGAAAGGCTAGTTCTTCATTTTATAATAGCATTTCATATTTTTGGAAATAGTATTTTATTTTTTCCAATTATATGTAAAGATAGTTTTCAAAATTCATTTTTTATAAAAAATTGAGTTCCATTTTTTTCTCCCTTCTTTCCTCCTATCCCACTTCCACAAGATGGCAAGCAGTCTCATATAGGTTATACATATGCAATCATGTAAGCATTTTTCCACATTAGTCATGTCGTAAAAGAAGAAACAGAACAAAAGGGAAAATCCATGCAAAAAGAAACAAGAAAAGTGAAAGTAGTATACATTTATTTGCATTCAGACTCCATAATTCTTTTTCTGGATGTGGATAGCATTTTCCATCTTGAGTCTTTTGAAACTGTTTTGGATCACTGTATTGCTGAGAAGAGCTAAGACAGGCGTAGGGAACCTATCACATTTGGTCTTTTAGTTCCTTGGGTGTGGCATTTTGACTGAGACTAAGTTTTACCAAACAAATCTTTTTATTAAGGGGATTTGTTCTGTGAAGTTTGGTTTCAGTCAAAGGGCTGCACTTGAGGACCTAGAGGGCCACATGTGGCCTGGAGGCCACAGGGTTCTCACCCTTGAGCTAAGTCAATAATAGTAGATCATTGCATAATGTTGCTGTTACTGTGTATAATGTTCTGCTTCTGCTCACTCCACAGAGCATCAGTTCATATAAGTTTTCCAGATTTTTATGAAATCTGTCTGTTCATAATTTCTTATAGCGCAATGGTATTACATTACATTCAAATGGTGCAACTTGTTCAGCCATCCCCTCAATTTCCCATTCTTTGCCACCACATAATGAGCTGCTACAAATATTCTTATTACGTAGGTCCTTTTCCATTTTTCTTATGATATATTTGGGATACAGACCTAGAATTGGAATTGCTGGGTCAAAGGGTATGCACAATTTGGTTGCCTTTTGGGTATAGTTCCAGATTACTCTCCAGAATAGTTGGATCAGTTCACAACTCCACCAACAATGCATTAGTATTCCAATTTTCTGACATATTCTCCAATGTTTATCATTTGCCTTTTTCATCATATTAGCCAATCTGATAGGTGTGAGGTGGTGCCTCAGAGTTGTTTTGATTTGCAATTCTCTAATCAATAGTAAATTAGAGCATTTTCATATGATTATAGATAGCTTTAATTTCTTCCTCTGAAAACTGCCTGTTCATATCCTTTGACCATTTATCAATTGGGAAATGACTTGTATTCTTATAAATTTGACTCAGTTTTCAATATATTTGAGAAATAAGGCCTTTTAAGAGACACTTGTAAAATTCGTTTCCTGTATTTCTGCTTTCCTTCTAATCTTGGTTGCATTGGTTTTATTTGTGAAAAAAATAATTTAATGTAATCAAAATTATCCATTTTGAATTTCCTAATATTCTCTCTCTCTTGTTTGGTCATAAATTTGTCCCTTCTCCATAGAACTATTTCTTGCTCTCCTAATTTACTCATGGTATCACCCTTAATATCTAAATGATGTGCCCATTTTGACCTTATCTTAGTATATGGCAGGGGTGGGTACCTGTAGTCTTAAGGCAACATGTAGCCTTGAAAATCCTTAGGTATGGCCTTTTGACCAAGTCCGAGTTTTACAGAACAAATCTTTTTATTAAGGGGATTTGTTCTGTGAAGTTTGAATTCAGTTAAAGATCCTCACTTGAGGACCTAGAGGGCCACATGTGGCCTTGAGGCAGCAGGTTCCCAACCCCTGGTGTATGGTATGAAATGTTGGTCTATACCTAGTTTCTGCCTTACTATATTCCATTTTCCCAGAAGTTTTTGTGAAATAGTGAATTCTTATCCCAGACACTAGAGTCTTTGGGTTTATCTAACAGTAGATTACTAGAGTCATTGATTGCTGTGTCTTATATACGTAATCTATTCCACTGATCTACCACTCTATTTCTTAGTCATTACCAAATAGTTTTGATGCTTACTGCTTTTATAATATGGTTTTATATATGGTCAGGCCACACCACCTTCATTTGCATTTTTTTCATTAATTCCTTTGACATTTTGGTCTTTGTGTTCTTATAGATGTTTTTTGTTATTGATTTTTTATAGCTCTATAAATATTTTTGTTAGTTTGGTATGGAACTGAATAAATAAATTAATTTAGGTAAAAGTGTCATTTTAAAAATATTAGCTCAGCTTACTCATGAATAATTTATATTCCCCCTATTGTTTAGATCTGAATTTATTGGTGTAAAAAGTGTTTTGTAACTGTGTTCATATAGTTCCTGGGTTTCTCTTGGCAAGTCAACTCCCAAATATTTTATATTGCCTAAAGTTATTTTAAATGGGATTTCTCTTTCTATCTCTTGCTGCTGGGCTTTGTTGGTAATATATTGAAATGTTGATGATTTGTGTCAATTTATTTTGTATCCTGTGACTTTGCTAAGGTTGTTAATTATTTCAAGTAGTTTTTTAGTTGATTCTTTAGGATTCTCAAAATATACCATCATGCCATCTACAAAGAATGATAGTTTTGCTTCCTCATTGCCTAGTCTAATGTCTTTTTTCATCAAGAATACTTGAAAGTGCTCTATTTCATTGAATAACCGTATTTTCCCCTGAAGCATTATTCTAGTTTTGCTGGTTTTAATCCTAGCTTCTTTGACTTCCAGAATATCATATTCTAAGCCCTTTGATCACTTAATGTAGAAGCTGCTAGATCTTGTGTTATTCTGATTGTATTTCCACAATACTCAAATTGTTTCTTTCTGACAGCTTGTAATATTTTCTCTTTGACCTGGTAACTCTGGAATTTGGCTATGGTGTTCCTAGGAGTTTTCTTTTGGGGATCTTTTTCAAGAGGCAATCAGTGAATTCTTTCAATTTCTATTTTGCTCTCTGGTTCTAGAATATTAGCGCAATTTTCCTTAAGAATTTCTTGAAGGATCATTTTTAAGCTCCTTTTATGATCATGGCTTAGTCCAATAATTTTTGAATATATTTAATATATACATAATATATTGTGCTTCAGCCCCTTGTCTTTACTCTGTGTGTGTCTTTCTGCTTCAAATGTGTTTCTTGTAAACAACACACTATAGGATTCTGTTTTTTTTTAATCCACTCTGTTATCTGCTTCCATTTTATGGGAGAATTCATCCCTTTCACATTCACAGTTGTGATGGCTAAATATGTATTTCCCTCCATCCTATTTTTTCCCCATTTATGATTTTTTCTTATGTATTTCCCTCCATACTATTTTCTCCCCATTTATAATTTTTTCTCTCTCCTTTAACCCTGTCCCTCCTCACCAGTGTTTTGCTTCTGACCACCACCTCCCTCAATCTGCCCTCCCTTCTATCAACTCCCCTTTTCTTTTTCTCTTCTTCTCCTATTTCCTATAGGGCAAGATAGATTTCTTTACCCAACTGAGTGTGTATGTTATTTTTTCTTTGAGTAAAATCTGATGAGAGTAAGGTTCAAACTATGCTCCCTCTTCCTTATTTCCTTCTACTATAATAGGTCTTTTATGCATTTTCATATGATATAATTTACCCTATTCTGTCTCCTCCATTCCTCTTCTCCCAGTACAATCCTTTTTTCATCCCTTAATTATTTTTATCATCACATCAGTCAACTTATGCCCACACCCTCTGTCTAAGTATATTCTTTCTAACTGCTCCAATAGAGATATAATTCTCAAGAGTTAAAAATATAATTTTCCCACGTAGGGATGTAAACAGCTTAACCTTAATGAATGCCATTTTCCCCTTTCTTGTTTAATTTTTATATGTTTCTCTTGAGTGTTCTATCTGAAGATCAAATTTTCTCTTTACCTCTAGTCTTTTCATCAGGAAAGTTTGACAGTCCCCTCTTTCACTGAATTTCCATCTTTTACCCTGGAAGATTATGCTCAGTTTTGCTGGGTAGTTGATTCTTGGTTGTAATCCAAGTTCCTTTGCCTTCTGAAATATCATGTTACAAGTCTTCTGGTCCTTTAATTTAGAAGTTGCTAAGTCCTGTGTAAGCCTGACTTTGGCTCCTTGATATTTGAATTGTTTCTTTCTGGCTGCCTGAAGTATTTTCTCCTTGACCTGACAACTCTGGAATTTGGCTACAATATTCCTTGGTGCTTTCATTTTAAGATTTCTTTCAGGAGGTGATCAGTAGATTCTTTCAATGACTATTTTATGATGCTTACTGAGCCAGGACCTCAGGGCTTCAGGTACTAACAGGGTAAAGCCTCTTGCTGGCCTGCACAGACACCATCTGTATTGAGCTCTGCTCCCCTTTTACCCAAGTGACATCTTTCCCGAAGTCCTTCTAAGTTAGCTCAGGCTGGGAAATTTTTTCACTCTATCTTTTTTGTGGTTTCTATCATTCCAGAATTCTTTTAGAGGCTTGATTGAAACTGTGGAGAGCTTAGGCAACTTTCTGGCTTCTCTCTGTCATCTTGACTTCATTCCTTATTATGGTATTTCTGCAAGGCTTATGGCACATTAGCCTAAGAATATCAAAGATGGGAGATCAAAAATCATGTGCAATGTAAACTGGCAGTGAAGGAGATGAAGTAGAGATCCTAAGACATGTTGTTTCTTTTATTTTCCCTGCTACTTCAGGTATCTCGATAGATAATTGCTTGAATGGGGAAATCAAAAATGGTGCCTTTGCTTAGTACCAGATTCTTGGTGCCTCACTGTCCACATGGGAACCATGTGGAGTCCTTACAAGCACAAATTTACAGGAGCATCATAGAGGAGATGGAAGAATGGAATGATGGTGAAAATATAACTCCCTTGTAATGATGTCAGTATTTTACTGCAGCCTAAAATCCTTCCTCTGAAGAGGAGAGCATCACACCCTGTACATTTCTGCCCTCTGCAGCTGGGACTGTATGAAAGCCCCAGGAGAACAATTCTTCTTTACCATTCTCAGCTTTACTTTCATCACTAAGCACTGAGACAATAAAGAAAATGGGTTTTCCTTATAAATGAGAGTTATTTGACTTTGAATATATGTACTGTGGCAAATACCTTCAGATGTTGCTTTCTGCTGAATCTTTTCACTGGGAAAGATTTGTTTTTTTTTTTCCCTGGGATAGGCTCCCTTTTCTCTTCAGAACAGACCTTGGGATGCTAACCTCTCTAAATTTGACCTTTTAGCATGTCAGATAATGCCCTGGTAATTTGGTGAGAATGATAATTATATTGTAATTGTTTGCACTGTACCTCAGATGTTCCAATGTGAAGGGTCTAGTTAAATGAAACTTGGATTTCCCCTTCTGGCAGGTTTGTTATTGGTTTTCATGGAGCATATGTATTAGCAACATTTTAGGATAGATCCTTAAAGGGGTCATGGAAGTGCCATCATGAAGCTGTTTAGTAGTCAGGTGTGACTCATTCAAGATTTAAATGTTCAGCATATTTTTAATTCTAAATTTGCTTCCTTTTCTTTGCTACTTTATAGGGGAGTGACTCATTTCCATTTCTTTCCTTCCCCATTAAGACTGAGTTATAAAAATGACACCACCAGAGACTGATCTTATATATTTTAGTGACTCTGTTACTTATATCTTAGAGCTCTAAAGTGAGGTAATGTTGATTCATTTAAAAACAAAAAGAAATAAAAATTATAGAATCTACTTAGAATGACCATACATGAGACACCATATATAGGGGGGAACAATGGTTCTGGAGTCAGAAGAGCAGGGTTAAAATTATATTGGTGATAATACTACTTTGTGACCTTGGTCAAGTCATTTGACCTTTGTGGGTCTTTTTTTTTTCCATTGTAACCTAAGAAGATTTTGCTAGATGGCCTCTGAGGTAACTTCTAGCCCTAAATTTATATAATCTATTTACTTTTTAAACTCTTTCCTTAACTAAATAACCTCTGTAATTTTTGGATACTTTCCTTTTATATTTAGGAATATCTACTCTAAACTACTTTCATAAACTCATAGGTGAAATTGTCCATTCACCAGAAGGTTCTTGTTCACTTCTAACTCAGGCTTATCTGGTATTTTGGTATTGAGACATTCTTAGGCGTTTTAGAAATTAACAAAAGGACATTCACTTAGCTATAGTATGGAAAGGAGGGCAGGGTACATCATTGATTCTGGCAGGGATATCATCACTGCTTCTGGGTTGACCATACTGATTCTCAGGTCAGAAATGTGTATCAAGCCTGAACAACATTGATTCCTCATTGATCTTTATTTTTTATTATTCTTAAACTACTAGAAAGTCATAACAATTGTAGAGCCTTAATTCACTTGGCCAATTAAGTCCTGAGGATGGTTTTAATACTTGTCTAGAAGGAAAAACTAGCTTGTATGGTATAGATCTTGCTCCTAAAAAGAAGGGTATATCTGAATCTAATTCCTTTTCCAGAAAGTGTTCGTGGAATATTATAAATTCAGGAACAACATTATAACAAATTGTTTTTGATTATATGAGCCTTCTAGGAGTTTTCATGTGAAACAATGCCTTATAGAGTGCATGATTACAAAGTAATCTGACTGATACCTTAACCAATCTACCAAAAGGTATATATCCTACTGAGTGTTGTCTCCTTCAAAGTACTCCTTGGAATAATAGATACCTATTCCAAGGATATTGTAGTTGCTCAAAACATTTTTGTAAACTTTACTTTTGAAACTGCTTTCAGAGTTTGTGCTTCATTCTTTTAGATACCTTCAGTGTTAGTGAATCTTTCTCCCTTGATGATTTAGTGCAATTTGGAAACAAACTCAATCATTCAAAACCAAAGCTGGTGAATAAGCTGTGAGTCCTGTTTGAGAAATACATCTTAGGGTATGAAATGAAGTACAATGATAAAGCAATGAGACTGACATCTAAGCTATTCTAAATGAGGATTTCAAAACATATGTTGAGTTATTGCATTGTCAAAATGAGTTTAGCCTTTGATGGTGACTATTTTCAGGAGGACAACAGTTGTGTGTGTATGCACTCTAGGACACTGTATAAAAAAGTCATGTCAAAACTGTTCATATCTTTTTATTTAGTGATTCTGCTGTTGGACATACACTCCAGAGAGGCTAAAAAAAGAAATAAAGGTACAGAATATAATAAAATATTTATAGAATGAAGAGCAGCATTACACAGTAAATAAAGAGCCAGCTTCAGAGTAAGCAAGACCTTAGTTCAAATTTGACTTTTGAGCATATACCACCTGATAACCCTGAGTAAGTCACTTAAGGACTCAGTGCCCTAGGTAATTCTCCAAGTCTACTTAAGTTTCATAACTGTTGATCTGATTTAGAGGGAATTTCTTAACTGAGAATTTACTATGTCTATGAAATCACTGGTTAGGACACTCCTTGTATATAGGACACTCCGTATACACACACACACACATACACACACACATAACTATCTATCTATATCCCCAATTTTCGAGACTGAGTTACATTTTCTAGTGCTTGTATTATTCTATAGGACTGAAAATATTGAAATTATTAGCTGCCAATAGCACATCTCATGCATGTATTATGTAGCAATTTTGAGTGGAGGCAGGTTGCATGAAGGACATTCAAGTCGAACCACCAGAGTTGATAGAGTTGATACCTATAGATTATCTAAGTATGTAGAGCTCAGTCCTAAGATAAAGGCATACGAAACATTAGAATAGGATTAATTGGGGTAACTATTATGGGCCCTAGGCTTTGTGAAACCTTTAGTTGCAAGGGAAAAAAAAAGAACTTTTTAGTTTAGTACTAATTCAGAGAGGCAGTCCAGGAAGAATATTCTTAATATTTTAATATTTTTAATCTGGTGCTAAAAATTAGTCAAGAATTTTATAGGTACAAACATCACAAAATATGTATAAATAAGTAGGATTAACCCTTTATTAAAACTAAGTATATCATCCTACCAATCCCCCCTTACATAAGTTATGGAATATATTTCTTTCCTCCGTTCGTTCGTTCATTCGTTCGTTCCTTCCTTCCTTCTTTCCTTCCTTCCTTCCTTCCTTCCTTCCTTCCTTCCTTCCTACTTTCCTTCCTTCCTTCTTCTCCTCTTCCTTTCCACCTCTCGTTTCCTACCTTCCTTCCTTTTCTTCCTTCCATTTCTTTACTCTATATGTAGCTTCCCATTATCATTTAAATCTTATTTTCCAGAACAAAGCTTCAATGGTAGGTGGTCTTGGATTAGAAATGGGGTTAGTTTGATTTGTGATTTGTCTTGGGACCCCACTTTCCTTAGAATAGCCAGGCACCTAGTCAACTGGATTTTAAATATATATGCCGAGACTTCAGGGTTAATGTTGTATAAATAAAGATTAAATCTCAACTGAGCAGAGGATGGAGCATTTAGATAGGCCTGATTTTTTTCCCTCAACTTATCCTTTAAAGGGACCTATTATGAAATAAAGACCCAGCAAGCAAGGCAAAATGATAATTAAAATTAAAAAAAATCCTGTTGACATTAAAGAATCATTATATCAAACTATCAGAAGAGCAAGATGGATACAAAGATAAATAAGAAATAAAGAGGCAGCCAGAGAAAGAGAATACTTAAAGAGCATACCACAGTGGAATCTATTCCTGAAAGGCAAATATTGTGCTTGCTTATCTTTTCTAAAGAAATAGCCTGAACTCAGCTAAACTCTAAGGGCCTGAGATGGATGCTTTAAAAATGTAGAGAGAAAATTCCATTCCTCTTTGCTTGAATCTTTGATACTTGATGGCACTAAGAATGGCTGCTGGTTGCTGTTGCCCAGGTGTAGTCTCAGGAAGCAGCATTCAATTCTAATTTTCCATCTTATGCTCATCTATACCTTCACTGTCCTGGATGTTGAATGGCATAAGAGGCATACATGGTTCACGGAAAAAAAACCAAACAAACCCCACAACATTATTGTTGCCACTGCTCTTGCTTTAATTCTCCTTCCCAAGCATGTAGCAATCACTTTTCTTTAAACTTCTGTCTTGTTATATATAAATTACCTCCCTCAGAAGAACAGAAAATAACCTCACCTTTGGAACTTTTAGTTCTGTTAACTTAACCATGCATCACATATTGCAGTGAACAATCAGTGTGCCAGGCACACAGAATGAGAGAATCATTGCAATTCTTCTCAATTTGCCTTTTTCCCCTTTATTGGAAACTATTTTTTCCTCCAGATATTTGCAAACCAGAATAATTCAATGAGCCCATCTATGTATCTTCTGTTGTCAAGTGATGAAATATATCACATATAAACACGTCTGTCCACTAAGAGAAGTAACACTAATGTTATATCAAATACTAACTTTGTGGATATTTAATAGGATACCTTTCTGTTATTCATGAAAAAATTTTAATGTTTGCAGAATGTATTCCTTTATTCATAATATATCCTATCTATATCTTAAATTATATGCCTCTAGGTAAATAGCATGTACATTTATACATAAGATAAATATATGTGCACATATAGTTGTGTGTGTATATATATATATATATATATTTCATGGAATTGTTATCTGGATATATATACATATATATTTATGTATAAGCAAGTCATAATCTGAATATATATGTATATGTGTGTGCATATATACACATAAGAGCACATGCATCTCTTTATCTACATATAACCATATTACATCTTGGGATACAGTGTGGTGTGATACAATACTGGCCTTAAAATTGGGTCTGGCCAAAGGAAAACATAACAAACTGTAAAACAAAACAAAAATCTTAGAATGCCTTTTAGAGCTTGGCTGAACTGTAGCACACAGTAGTTGACACTAATGCTCCCCCAACCTTACCTACTTTCTTTCTGAAAAATTTCCTTTATTTTCTCCTGAGAGAACTATGGAAGACATAGAAAAATTGCATTTGGAGCAACTTGCTCTCAGTGCATGACTGGAAAACAGGCGCATGCCCTCATTCTCTGAGTCTGAGGTGGTTGTAGCTGACTGGTTTATTTTGCCACAGTGGATATGGAATGCATGAAACAAGCCCATTCTACTCACATAGAGTCTTCCTGCTCTGCTGACCTTTGTTTCATGACCTCTGCCCTCTTATTTACAACAGGACATTTCTGAAGCAAAACCAACATTTGCGAAAGGTCAGCCGCCAAGAACAGAAGAAAATATCAGTGGAAACGATGGGGGGAAAAAAGCAAACAAACCGGAAAACATTGCTCTCAAATGTTTACCCAGGTTGACCATTTTTGGGTAATGGCCTGTGGGAATTACAGATAGTAAAGCTTGAAAGGGATGATTCCCTTCCCCCCAGACATTAAGGGAACTTTTATGGAGGTTTGCTTGCTAGGGTATATGTTACAATGTGCTATTGCCACTGATGGTTTCGATTACTTTTATATGCTCCTACCTAATCTTACCACTTAAAAGGGAACAGGTTTAAAAAGCATATTGGCTACATTAGTATTATAGTAAGCTACTGTACTAACTTTGATTTCCTCTCAGGGCAATAGTTTGGAGTGGGGGGGAGGATTGGTACCTTTTCTTGCTCCTACATACCCATCCAACTAGGGTAACCCTTTCTTTTTTAATCTTTTTGAGTCCCAAAGTATACCATTATCTCAAAGCTATCATTTGTAGAGTGTGTTGCTTTTTGGAATGGCATTATAGCCTGAACTTTGTTGTTTTTTTTTTTCCTCTGTCATCTCTCTAATGGTTTTTGATTATTCTATTTCATGCTGATACTAGTTGACTTGAATGAGTTCAAGGCCATCTTAAACCTTACTAGAATGGTGCTCATAATGCACAGTTCACTAGACTGGAATCTATCAACACTATTTAGTAAGTACTGACTGGATAGAACATGGTATTGAATAAGTAGTGATATGAATGGGTATACCCAACACATATCAAGTCCCTGAATGATATGTATGCCTTTACATGGGGATCCTGAAGTTCTTTGGAGAGTGTGGTTTACTCCAAGGCTATCATGTGACACCAGAGACTGTACTTTAAAGTAATGTGATGTTTTGGGCTTTGTATTTCAAATAAATGCCACAAAATATCACTGTTTTGAAATAGGCCAATGCCAAAGATTTGTGGCATGGAACTAATAAAACTTTATTAATTTGTAAGAGTAATAATAATTCCTAGGAATTTCTGCTTGTAATGTTTTACAGGTCTAGTAAAATTGCCCCTATAGCATGATTACCTGAAAAGAGCAGGAGTCAGATTATATCCTCTGAAAATCTGAACTACATACAGCAAAAGCCTGAATGAATATAGCCTATAAAATAGGGATCAGTCTTATCTACTGATGCCAATATTATAAAGAAATGCCCTTTATTAGTCATGGCTTTCCTATAGTAATATGGAGGGACCTAGTATGTTTTTTTCCTATTTGTTGTCATATATACTTTCACGAACATTTGGAATATCTAAAGGCAATGTGGCATAGTAGAAAAAATTCTGTTCTTAGAGTCCAGAAGACTTGGATTTAAATTTTAGCTCTGATATTCACTAGTGCTGTGACTCTGGACAAGACATTTATAATCTCTGACCTCTTGACAGCCCTTAGGACTTTTAAACTAAAGCATAAATGAATTGCAATCTGCTCAGTGCCCTGTGGAGAGACTCTCCACTCTGGGGCTTCCTCCATTCTCTCAAATCACAGATCCTTTGCTGGTTTGTTTAAATCTATATTTCTATCTCTGAATACACACATACATATAATACTCCATGTGTTACCTTGAAAATGTCTCTGCATGTGTAAATATATATGTAAATTCATGCACAGTATACATATATTTTATATTTATGTTTATATATGCATATATAAGCATATATTCCAGCTATTCTGCAATGTGTATGTGTGTACACATATATGGAAATATGTGCACCCATTTAAACATGAAGAACTAAGAAGAAAACATGCTTACTTATAACTCCAAGATATCATTTGTTGCTTTTATAAATAGAACTAGTTGGAAGCCTATGACTTCTGGGACCACAATTCGCTCCAAGGATAAATTTTTGGGGAGGATTGTGGTATTTTGATTCTGAGTATAATTGCGTTGATATAACCAATATGTTCTCTCCATATGCTTTCTTTCTAAACACACAAATACACATGACCTCCTTTGCTGTGTGACCTTTTACCCCTCTGAATTTCCTTCTTTGTAAAATGAGGGTTTGGAACAATCTGATCATTAAGGTCCTTCCCACCTCTAACACTATATTATCTATGGCTCTGTGCTCCTGAGCTAGCTTAAATCCTCAACAGTTTGAATCTTTTAAAAATCTGTTTAATTACCTAAACACTGGATTATCTGAACTATTTCCAATTTGCAAGTTGGACTCTACCTCTAGGAAAATTTATTGTTTAGAATTCTATTAATTGTCGCTTTGGAAAGAGGACTCAAACCTGTATGAACTAGTTCTTGATTACAAGTGGATATTTTATTCACACTGGCTCTCAGTAGAGTTTGAATAAAATGACTTACTTCATCTGTGTATACATATGGATCTGATCCCTATCCCATTACCATTAAATGACATAGGATGGAAATCTGGAACTAATTTCTTTCATGTAATTGCATCTGAGATCAGAGTGTGCATGTGTATGTAGTAAAATGCTAGGAAATTCCAATTCATAATGCTTTCCTCTATATGTTTAAACTTTTAGGTGTTATCAATATCTCCATAACAGGGTTGGTTCTGCCTATGGGCAAATCGGCAGCTGACTGCATGCTGTGATTTGACGGGTGTCATAAGGCCCCACCTGTCTCAAAATACCTCTCTTGCCAGCCTGTCACATTGAATGAAGTTTCCATCATTATTCTCATTCCTTTGGATTAAGGCATTATTTCTCTAGGAAACTCTTGTTAAAAGGTAGTTACATTACCTGAAATGGGTAATAGATTAACCTAATAGTACTAAAATCATATATCATATCAGTTATTTATCTAGCACAGAACAAAGCTTGACTGTAAAGGTGGGATTTAGGCAGTGGGGTTCACTAGTATCATTTTCTTCTTCTCTTTTTAAAGACTAAGCAATTAATAAAACAATAAATCAAACCCTGATTCATAGTTATTTCAGATTTCTAAGGTATAAATTCTCATGATGAAAATTTAACAATTGACTTTTTCATGTTGGTTAGAGCTGGTTCCAGCACACCCCTGCTTTGACCCCATAACCTCTAAGATCTCTTTCAGTTCTAAATCTGTGATCTTATCATTATCTCAAAACCATAGACTTCTAAAAAGGTAGAAGATACATCTTCTAGATCCTGGGTTTTGAGAAAGATCCAAGGCAGACCAGAGCCTGAATATTTAAGATCAGACTTAGGTTTGTAAGGATAAAAATCTGTGCATTGGCTCCTCCTTCTTCCCCTAGTGACCAGTCTTTTACTCCCAATCTCAGAGATGGTAGTTGTGGTGAAATATTGGCAGAACCTCTTAACCTCAGCATAATAGTAACCAGGGAAAATAATGGAGTGGCAAGAATTCCTAGACCTCAAGATGCTGAATCTGGTTGTGCAGAGAAAAAAAGAAACCCTCAGGTCCAAAGATGGTAGCCACGTGGAGATGAATAACATAACTCCAGGAGTATAGTCCTCATGGTTTGAGGAGTGAGTACATTTTTGCACAGTATTGGAATGACAAGACCCCCTGGACTTGACCTTCTAGAGTAGTGGGGAGAATCAGCAGGTAAAGAAGATGCAAGGGATTGATGGTGGGGGGGTGGTGAGGACAAATTTGACCCTCTCTAAAGGGTGGTCCAACAGGAAAAAAAGTCTCTTCTAGAAATGCCAAATGATAAACTGTTAGTATGGTAACATAATTTTAGAGGACAATAAAGGAACCTAGAAAAGCTAGGAGGTTCGTTGGGAGGTCAGGAGTTGAGTCTCAAATAATGTCAAATTTGTTTCTACTTTGAGGGGTGTCCAAATAACAGGTATGAGTCTAATTGTTGCTGTCAATCATTTCAATCATCTCCAACTCTTTATGACCCCATTTAGGTTTATTTATTTTTTGGGGGTGAATATTCTGGAGAGGCTTGCCACTTACTTCTCCAGCTCATTTTACATATGAGGAAACTGAGGCAAACAGGGTTAAATGACTTGCCCAGAATTACATAGTTAGTAAGTGTACAATACTAGATTTGAACTCAAGATGAGTCTTCCTGTTACTCTATCCACAGAGCCACCTAGCTACTCTTATGAGTCTAAAGGGCTGCCTAAATCTATGATAGGAGTGGAAGGACATTAAGAATCAGTAAAAAGGGATTACTTGTTTTCATTGTTACTGAGCCATTGTGAGCCCTTTGTAGGTCTTTTTTTATTATTAAAAATAAGGAAATAAAAGCTGCCCTGTATCTGAACTATACTATTATCTGAATATCAGCATGGAAACTGAGGACCTTCTTTTTCTAGATCACTAAATTCCTACACATGAAGGAAATTCCGAGATTCCACGAGAAACACTGAGTGAAAATAAATGAGCCAAAAGAAAAAGTGATTTTTGGAACAGCATCTCAAAGTTGAACCTCGTATGTGTAAATACAGAGCTTGAGGTCCTAGGTAATATAATATTTAAGTATATTGCTATACTCTTATAATAAGGTAGTTTACTTATAAAATGATTATATGGGAGTATCTAAGGGAAGTAATTTCAAGAACTTTTGTTTTAGACACATTTTACTTATATCCCAAAGTAATCTTGGATATAAAAGCTTAACTGGGATCATGAGATAATTCTTGAGGGAGGGTGGTTATAAAATCCAGGACAACAGACATCTTTAAACACAGGGTATTCCTGTACTGGTTGAAATCTGTTGTTAAGGAGAAGGAATCATGAGATGAGGAATAAGGAGGGTTGAAAGTCAACAAATCCAGGAGACAAAACTAAGAGTAGATCAATATCCTGGGATTAAAATTTTGTTTTATGGGAGATTAAAACTAATTACTTTTTGTCTGTAGCAGTTGTCCTTGGCCATTCTTGGGAAATTGTTGCATCCACTCTCTGGGTGCATCAGGGGATAATGTCCTTATATATTTTTTTGAGCCATGAGACTTGAAATGAATTAGAAATCACCTAAACCAATTGTCTCATGCTACAGATGAAGAAACTAAGGTTCAGACAAGTTAGGCAGCTTGTTCAAGGTCACCCAGGACTTTTATTCCAAATATAGTGTTCCTTTTATGACATCATTCTTACCCTTGCTAAGGACAAGAAGAATGTCTGCTCAGAGAAGAGTAACAAAAGCTGACTTCATTGATTCATCCTGGAGACATCTTTGGTGGGAATGGAGTTTCAATTACTCATTTACAGTGGATTATCACATCCTTTTGCCTAATTTATTTTTTGTGATTGATATTTATTATGTGTCAATGTGTATATGCGTGCACAATATTGATTTATTTAAATATGTTTTATTGAAAATATTTTGCATTTATGTCATTATTGTTTCTCTTCTCACGAAATGAAATACTATATTTAAAAACCCTATATAAATATTATTACTATGTGCCTTACTGCCCAGTCACTATCAGCCTGAAATTGAAATATCTCATACCAAAAAGAAAAAGTGTTAAGGAAAGACAACTGACAGTGAATATACCATTTTGTGTTTGTAGTCACCCAACTTTCAGCAGAATGTTCAGCAGTTATGTTTCATTATCTGTTTAAGGTTTGACTTCCTTTAAATAATCTTTAAATTTACACTGTCAGCATTGTACATATTGTTCTTTGGCTTTATTCATGTTATGATCAGTTCATACAAATTTTTCCATGGTTCTCTGAATTCTTCATATTCAGTATTTCTTACCGTATAATAATAATATTCCGTTTCTTTCATATGCCTTAGTTTGTTCAGTCATTTGACATTCACAATTTATTATAACACATTGATAAACCTGCCTAGAAGAGAGAGTAAAGTGACATTTTGGAGACAGAGGGGTGGGGGGATGTGGATGGAGTTATGATTAAAGAATTGATGTATATAAAGGGAAAATCATTATTGCTATACTATGGCAGTTTTTTTAAAAACAATTTGCCCTTTGGCTAAAACTTTAATACTCAGATCTCACTGTCAAAATGCAAAGAATCTGAACCAAATCTTTGTTCTATTAATTAGAAATATTGCTCCAAATGAAAGCTGATTTGGGTGTTCATCTAATAAGAAAAAGCCAGTTACGGTATATTATCAACCTTGACTTGCCTGGCAATGAATTTCCTGATCTGGTCTGCTGGGAACCTTAAATGAACACGAGCAATTATAAACCTAAAGTCGGCAGCAATTTGTAGGCATTATCTCAGGATAATTTCCCTGAAACATTCACGATGCATTGCAAAGGTAGATAATTTAAAAATCCATTTAAAAAATCTGTGGTATGATTTAAGCTAAGACCCTTCTCTATTGTGGGCACTATAGAGAGATTGTACATTTTGAAATCAGTCCTTTACAAATACCTATTGTGGCTTGTTAGATATTGCTCTGCTTACAGTACTTTGGACAACTTTCAGTAGCTTCCTTGGCTACTTATTAGACAAACAAATACAAATGCTTGATATATTTAGTCTTGGGACCCAAAATGAGAACACATTGAACGTTTCAACTTTAACATTGCCAACCTATCACATTATTGAACAGAGAAAAACCCTGAAAAATCTCCCAATTTAGAATCCCACAAACTTTCTTCTTTCTTGACTTTCACACAAAGTCACACATGATTTTTGTATGTTATTTAAATAATAAGTTGAAGGTGGGGGCATGGTTGTAGTTTTAGAATCTAGGAATGGGCGATTCAGATGAAGGAGAATTAAATCTGATCTGACCTTGACAGTTGTAAACTTGCTGAAATCAACATTATTGCTAGGATATGTTCAAGGGCTAAGAGAAATAAAAAGTTCAGTCCACCATGAAGTCGGGGAGAGAGAGAGAGAGACAGAGAGAGAGAGAGAGAGAGACAGAGAGACAGAGAGAGAGAGACAGAGAGAGAGACAGAGAGAGACAGAGAGACAGAGAGAGACAGAGAGAGAGACAGAGAGAGAGACAGAGAGAGAGACAGACAGAGAGAGATGCTGTTTATTACCTGTGTAAGCTTGATCAAGTCCCTTGGACTAATTTTTTCATTTCTAAAAAGAGGTTGAATCAGATGATATCTAAGGACTCTTTCATCTCTACATTCTCCTGATTTCATATATATATATATATATATGTACACATATATATATATACACACACACATATACATATATGAAATATGCATAAACACACACATATATAATATACACATTAATCCTTAATATACCATTAATTATTATAATTATAAGGAATTACTGTAATATATGCACACTCTCCTTAGCTTCTTGGTTCTGTTTTTAAAGCCAAGATTAAACCTCACTGCTGGCCCAATTTTATTGCTGATATCTCAATCCAGAAAAATATGGGTTTATAATAAAGTCCTGACACAAGCTTCACTCTAATAAACTATAAGATGAGCCAATAAACCATAGGAAGAACCTATTACTGAGAACCATTACTTGGTCTGCTGCAGAGGACAGAGCAATTTTATTTTTTGTTTGGAATGTTTCTTGAGTTCTCCCCATATAAGGTTGAAGATTATGGAGTTAAGTTCAAGGAGGATGGGAAAACTGTCTTGCCTGAAAATTCCAGAGAAAAGTGTTGGGAGCTGTATAAACTGTGTAATCAGTAATGCCACTTTTGTCATAGAAACTCCAAAAAAGTCACTTGGTGTGTTTCAAAGGTCATACTTGTGGACATAGTTGGTATTGTACTAGAAAGAGCATCAATAACATTTTGGAGTGAAATGGGGAGAAACATTTTCTGTTCATTAGCCCTATACTGAGGGAATGATTGTGCATTGCCTTTTTATGGAGCAGATAATTTGTTTCACAGTTTCAGGGATGCCCAGAAGTCACATGCTCTTTTCTCAATTCGGGCTAGTTGGATACATGCTATGCTAAAAGCAGTGTGTGTGTGTGTGTGTGTGTGTGTGTGTGTGTGTTTTACCACTGCTGTTTTATTTTTAGCACTGTCTCATTTCTCCAAATTCCATCTCACCAGCATAGTCTTTAATAGTCTGACGACTTGGTAAGGAACTCAATTCTTAGCTCATTCCAATTGCCCCTTGTGCCTGAACAACAAGTTACTTAATGTCACAGACTGTGAGAGTCTTCTTCTTGATCCATAGAAGAGTTGTTTTCAATGTCCAGAAGCATTATTTTCCCCATGATTATGTAGTTTTGCTTATCTCCTTTTCAATGTTTGTTGACTTTAATGAGGTAAATATATTGTTTGTCACCCATCATTAAAGGACTTTTGGAAAGTATCATCAGAAATATGGTGTTAAAGTGGCATGGCAAAAGGTGAACAAATGCCTTTCTTCCCAAGTGGCTAATTTGTATAGAGCACTGTTTTCATAAAAATGTAAGTAATGTAATAAGATCCCGGTGCTGATTCGTTTGAACAAGGAGAGGCCTTTAGCGATATTGGTCTTGCCAATGAAAACACTAGTAGTACTATCTGTGCATGGCCTTCCAACTTGGAAGGTGACATACTTGACCCCTTGTTATTCCCCATTTACTATCTGTTGAACAAATAGAGAACCCAATTCACAGAAAAATTAAGTGAATGTCAGTCAAACCTGGGAGCAACATTCAATTATGTTTGCTTCTAGGTCAAGGTTCTATCTTAAAATAGTCTTTTAAATGTGAGGTACTTTTTGAATCAGATAAAGGCTGGAAACAAAATGAGTTCTCATCATTTTGGGAATAGCTAAACAAATTGTGGTATATGAATATAATTGAATATTGTATTGAGATATAAGAAACTAAAAAATTGAGCAATTCGGGCACACTTAGGAAGACTTGTTTGAAGTGATACCTTGTGTGGGAAATCAGAAGCAAGGAGGATCATATACACAGTGAACACAATAATGTAAATGATTTTTAAAAAATAAAATCTGACTTGTGATTTCATTGATAAAAGGGGTTCTACATGAGGAATCCACAGATTGATGCTTTAGGCACAGAGAGGTTAAGTTTCTTGCTCAGGGTTACAGAGAAGTAAATGTCAGAGGCAGGTTATCTCTCTGGCCTATCTCTGTATCTTCTGTCTATTCATGAGGCAGTCTAACTGTGATCACTGTGATGAATAATCTTTGTCCCAGGGCATGGATGACAAAACACACCTATCCCCTTGGCAGAAAGGTGTGTTTGGAGGGGCTATAGATGTTAAATATGCTATATTCTGTCAGACACGGGCACTATTTTGGGTGATTTTTACTTTTTTTTTTTGTTACAAGGGGGGAAGGGTAAAAGAAGATGATCTATAAGAAGATAAAAGGCAAAAATAAAACTTTTTTTAAAAAAAGGGAATTGTTGGTAAGTAAATCTAGAAACAAAAAAAGGAAACAAACATTAGTTACTGTATTAAATGTAGCATCATTATTGTTCATGTCATTAGGTCCAAACTTTATTGCATTTTCCAGAGGCTGTTACAAAAATTTTCTATTTATATATACATATATATATATATATACATACACACATGCATATATGTGTATATATCTAAAATCGAACTCACCAAAGACAAAGCTTAACCATAACTCTAAAATGAAAGTCAGAAAAGTAGTTTTATGTGCACATTTTAATTATAGGCAAGAGAAACAAAAATGTAGTGAAGAAGAAAATAAAATAATGTGGTGAGTCAATGCATTCTGTACAAAATTCTTTCTCCTTTGTCATCTTTCTCTCAGCTTGTAGGGTGTTACAATAAATAATTAGAGGCAGAGAAAATTCTAAACCAGTTTATAGGAACATTGTTAAAGGAAATCAAGGTGAAAACAGACAAACATAAAAATAACCTAGGAAGCACGAAGAAATCTAGTTAATTATAGAGTTGCTTTTAAAAGGCATTTTTTTTTTCCTTTGAGAGACAGAATTTTTGTTTGATAATTAACAGACCCGCATGGCCCATTACATACTCAGAATCTGAAGGTATTGATTTGTCTATCTGTTGCTGCCACACTTGCTCTTTTCGGGGCCTCTTCCCTTGAGAGTTTTGCTGATTTCATAATTGAAGTGTGGGGAGTGAAAAGGGGGGAAGTTACCAAAGAGGACCCGCCATGATTTCTGCTATTCTGAGGGGGTCCGATGTGACTCCTGTAATTTTCCAGCCTCTCTGTTTTCTTTTATTATTTCCAAAAGAGCGAAATGACACATCAGGGACCAGTAAGAATAACAAGAGCTCTCAGACACACAGAATGAGCCATACTTACCCAAACAAATACTGTATCACTGGGGATTTTTTTTCTTTTTTATTCTTTTAAAAGAAATCCTGACTGGCTATCCAGCTCCCCTAAGGTGTGGTTAATTGAAAACACTACAGAAAGAATATTTTATACAATTATGGCCCAATTCATAGTGCAGAAGCACCCCAGGCTGCTGTGAATTAGCCCTGGAAGACTGTCTTCCACATTCAAATATCTCCTTCACTCAGCAAAGGAATGTTGTCATGGAACAGTTCTTGTGCTCTGAAGACTTCCCTCCCCTAGTAGGCACAGAGTACAGCTCCCTCTGATTTTGCCATGTTCTCTTCCAGTACTAACCACACAGGGTAACTTTCCTTGGCAAAGGAAGCCTAAATTTTGAAGGATGCTTAGCAACAAATTCTGTCAATGTGGGAGTTGGGGGGAAGGGAAGGCCTTAAAGACCAATCAATCAGGAGCACGTTGGTGTCATTCAAAGAAGGAAAGGCTCCTGTTGGCAGGTGTTTAGACAGGTAGAAGGCAGTTTGTTTAGCTGCTAGCTAGATGGAGAGTTAGAGTTGACAAACAGATTCTAGATCACTTAGGACAAATAGGTAAATATAAGCCAACTAGGTTAATATCTTGAGGAAGTTCATACTTATGTTTGCCTTTTATCCTCTTTTACCCTCTCCCCCCCTTGTAAGCCAACAAAAATAAGATGAAACAAAAATGGTGTAATTTCAGATATGGAGTTATATAGTACTTGGAATGAAAAATTCAGGGTTTCCCCATTATGCTCTCCATTCATAATATTTCTGGCATTTAAAAAAATAAATCAATTTCCATTCCCATTCTGGTAGAGAGATAATAAATGGCAGAATAACCATCAAATAAGCAATGACTTCCAGGTACCTTCAAAAGCACTTGAGACAGAACGCAGGATAGTTGGATATCAATTAATTTTACTGATTTGGTAACCTTCTTTTATGGAACAGAACACTTTAAGTAAAGGAAAACATAGTGGAACGAAGACTGTTTTTTTTTTTAATCATAAAAGGTTTGAATCCCAGCCCTGCCATTTACAATTTGTGTAATTGTAAATGAATCAATTAGCCATTTTAGGTCTCAGTTTCTTCATTTGTTAAATAAAAGGGTTGAACTAAATGTCTCCTTCAGTCCAGTCCTACTCTAAATCTATGATGTTCTTGGCTCCCCTCCTTTCCCAGATCTACTAGTTTAACTACTTTAGTTTGCTTGTGATATTTTCTTTGCTAGGACTAAATATGGGAGCAGTTAGCCCAAGTGAAAAGGTCTCCCTCCCCACCTCCCCATTTTCAACAGGATCAACAAATAGTTGGCCTGGGAAGGGTCAACAATTGTCATTTGCAACTGGAGGCCAGTTTCATTCTGGCAACTTGGCAATGAAAAGAAAATCTTTTAATCCAAATGGAGTCAAATCTTCATTCTTTAAGCAGTTGTAGCTTCTGAATTCAGGGAATTCAAAGCAGGGAATAAAGTTGCCTATCTACTTTCATGGCTCCACACCCCACCCCTGAGCCTTGATTGGAGAAGATCTGAAAAGACTGTTAAGCCAAAGTTCTCATGTGTTGCCTATTTGTGTTACAAATGTGACACTACCATAAGCACAAGAGATTTATCCTTGACACCTGGTGCAAATCAGCTGAGTGATACCATCCAAAGTTGAAAGTCGGTAAACGTGACTCCTTCCATCTCTCAGAATCTATATTGAGACTGTTCTCACTTCACCCTTTGCTAGGGTTTAACTTCCCTGGTTAGGAATGAATTTTCAATGTCCTTCTATCACTTTTGCCTAGACTATGGCTTATTTCATTTGAGGCCAAAAGCCTGAACAATCATTTGATTCTTTGTGTTAGGCGGGCTGTTCATGGTCATTCTGAAGTTTTACTGGTTCATAACCTCTGTCATCAGAAGCTACAGTTTTCTAAGAGAAAGAATCTAAGTGAACAGGCATTAATCTGTTCATATTATCAGTTCCTGGCTGTCCATGCTTTCATCCTCTTCTCTCCCACACATGCCCTTATTGCTTTGCTACTCACCCACCAATGAAGATCTGTCAGTGCCACTGAGAGGTCGACATCAAAGTACTTTGCATCTAGCAGCTTGCCTCTAATGCTGGCATTAGAGAGAGAAGTGGAGACTGAGAGAGACAGAGAGACGGTGAAGGAGAGAGGGAGAGGGAGAGGGATAAGCACAGGAATTGAATGAATGGCCCTCTCATATAGAGAGAGACCAAAGAATAGAACAAAACCTTCTATTCTCCCACTCTTTATAATACTCCTGGGCTGAGTGTGTATATGTAGTCCGAAGCTGAATTTGAACTGCATTAACACTCTTTCAGTTTACAAACAAGAGGCCTAATTTAGAAGAAAAATCTCCTATCTGATTATTTCTTTGTGTTTACCCATGTGGAAAAAAATGTCTGTACAGAGAAGGGGCTTTGAGGTGGCTTATTAACTTTGCAATCTGTATCATGATTGGAAAGGGCAGTTGGGAGATCATCATTCATCTATAATTTCTAGACATATGCAGATATTTATGTATATATGTATGTATGTACATATAAACATGTATGTATGTATTTATGTAGGGATGGCTATTTATCAGCGTGATGAAAAATATTAGGCATATATTATTTTTACTATGTCTAATTGGCTTCTGTTCTCACAATGCTGTGATTATTCTTGGTATGTGATAAAATAGGTCTCTTCCCCTTTGTTATTTACAGCATGGATAGAGAAACCTCTTGTAGTAGTTGATGGACAGTTGCTCACACTTAAGTTACTTGAAATACATTAAAATTCCCAAAGAGGGCAAAGGGTTTAAGCTGAAATTGACTTTTTCTTTTATTTCAAATGAGCCTGGCTTCCCCTGCTGCTTCTTGCATGGTGGGTCTCGTTTTTTTCCAGGAAACCATGGAAGGAAAGGGGCATGGAGGAAGAGGGAGGTACCTTAGAGACAATGATGCAAAGTGGTAGAGTAGTCAGAATCTTCTGGAGATTTTCTATACTAGGAGAGCATGATAGCTATCTCATAATGAAGGAAGGGTGAAGTGTAGAATGAAGGAAATGCAGATTTCAGAAATAAAGATGTGTTTTGAAAAAAAATGAGTATGCCATAACATAACAATAACAATAGCTAGCATTTGTCTATGGCTTTAAGGTTTGCAAAGGATTTCATATACATTATTTAATTTGTAATAACTCAGTGAGGTATGTGCTATTTTTATCACCTTTTATGAGGAATTGAGGCTGAGAAAAATTGAGTTGCTCAGTCATAAAACTAAATGTCTGAGGCAAGATTCGAATTCAGGCCCCGACTAAAGGCCCAAGAATTTATCCACTGCATCGCCCAGTTAGTAGTAATAGCTTACATTAATATAGTTCGTTAAAGTGCTATGTCATTTTTCATATCTCAATTGATCTTTACAATTCTGTTGTAGCTGTGATTATAAGCCCCATTTTACAGACAACAAAATAGAAGCTAAGAAGTTATATAATTTGCCTAGGGTCTCCCAACTAATACATCTCAGACACAGCATTTGAACGCTGGTTTTCATGACTTCAGGTCCAGTCTTCTATCATCTATGAAGAGGGGAAGTTATGACTATTGCCTAGGAATGTTATGTTAAGGTAACATAGGTAAATCTTAGAATTTAGTTTGTGTTGTTTAATTATTCTGTCCAGCTGCTCTTACTTAGCATTTTTTCTTCTCAGTTCCAGCAAAAATTCTAACAGTGAAATTCATTATTATTGAAGAGAATTACTGAGGTTATAGAATCCCATTTAAGAGGTATTTGAGGGGTGGCTAGGTGGGACAGTGAATAGAGCACTGTCCCTGGAGTCAGGAGGATCTGAGTTCAAATCTGGCCTCAAAATCTGGCCTCAGACACTTAACACTTATTAACTGTGAGACATTGGGCAAGTCACTTAACCGTAATTGCCCTGCCTCCCCCCTCCAAAAAACAAACAAACAAACAAAAATAAAAAAACGGTCTTTGAATAATACAGTAAGCACCCTCAATCACCTGGGGGTTATATAGGTCCATACTTCCCTGACCTTGAGGTAGTAGACAAGATGTACTCAATATTCTTTCTATACTTTATGAGTTTCAAGGATTAATCTATAATCTTTAATGAATTATTTTATTTGTTATTCTTCAATTTAAAAAGGGTCTTAGAGATAATCCTCAATTGTCTTTTACACATTAACATGCTTCACTATACTCATGGATATTTAATAATAATAGTAATCATCACAAAGACATGTTATTTCCATTGACAAGGCCAGACAGGTTTTATTTCTAACCATGTGAATTTATGGCAAGGTTTGGTTTTGAAGTTACCATGAGAATAACTACTTGGTTTTCTAATTAAGCAAACTGTGACCTAATAGCATTTCCTTTTCATTATATGTCTGGAGGAGGTCACTAACACATAACTAGGAACCAAATCTTTTGAAGGATACTCTCTTGTACATTTACACATGCATAAAACATTCTGGTGCTTGGTTATGAATTCAAGTACATCAAGGTTGGAAGGATTCTCTTTTCTAAACTCACAAGACATTTTCCTCACGATCACAACTAAGTATCTTGTCTCATACTTTATAAAAAAAAATGAGTTCATTCATGAGAGCTTTCTTCTTCCTGCCTCTGCATCTGACAGCCTTTAGATATCATCTCCAAATATCACATCATTTAGGCCATTCTCTGATGAAACTGTGACTCTCCTCTTTGTCAAGGTCAAATCCTATAGGTATGCTTTATCCCCTATAATAATATGTTCTTAATTTTTTGCTCCCAATAATATTTCCTCTCAGTTTTCATACTTTTCCTATCTATTGACTCCTTGCCTACTGCTTACAAATATGCTCAAGTGTTTTCCATGATTAAAAGCAATAACCTTCACTAGATCCTACTATACCTGCTAGTTATTTTACATCACTCCATTTTTTTTAGCTCAATTCCTTTAAAAAAAACATCCACACTTGGTATTGCCATTTCCTCTTCTCCATTTCTCATAATACTCTGCAATTTGGCTTTTAATTTGGTTGAAACTGCTTTTTCTCGGTTTGGGAGGAGCCAAGATGGCAGAAAGGAAGCAGTAACTTTGCTGAGCTCCTCAGTCACTAAGTCTCAAAGGGTGAATCTGAGCGGGTTCTGGAGTGATGGAGCCCACTGGAAGACAGAGCATGGCAGAGTCCAGCCCAGGAGGTTGCCCAGTGTGTCCGGACAGGACGAGTGCAGAGCACATGGGATCTGTACAGCTCAGACCTAAGAGCAGACAAGCAGACTACACCAGAGAAAAAAAGCCCCAGCCTGCAGACTTACCAAGGACGAATCACAGTCATCTCGCCCTCATCTCACGAAGCGTCGGGAAGGGTCATTGGAGCCAGGTAGGAGAGTTGGGCCCCCAGTGGAGAGAACAGCTTCTCTGGCTTCATGTGGCCCCCAGCCTGGAAGTTTAGAAACTGCCTGCCTGTATAATACAGGGGCTGGAATGGTAAAGTAAATTCTAGCTGCTCAGATCCTCCTATCCCTCCTTCATGAAGCAGAAAACCCAAAGATAAGTCTCCCACCCAGATTGAAATCCCAAGTTAATGGAAATAGCCCCAGGCTTGAGAGTCTCCAAGAAGGTGTAACTGAGACAGCCGGGAGTCTGAAGAGAAGAGAGGGAGAAGTCCCAACAAGTCCCACCTCACCTCACCAACAAAAGCCTACTTATAGCCCAGGGGTATAGAGGCAGAAACTGCTTTCCCAGTAACCAATGAGGTCTTAACTGGCAAATTTAATGGTCTTTTCTGACTACTCATTTTTCTTTTTTTTTTTTTCAAGTATAGACATTTATTGAGATTGACACCTTTCATGAAGTGGGCCAAATTCCAAGAGGAACCAATGTACAACTTTAGAGAAAGCAAGAGAGATTTTTTTTTTTGGACTTGATTTGAATTTTCCTTTTCTACAACTACATCACCAACAGAGATACCAGTGACAGACAAAATTGAAAAAGGTGAAAAGACCTCAAAAAAGATTTCTGACCCTGTGCAACCCCCAAGGTAAGGATAAATTCATTCTCTTTCCCCCAAATCATCTGCTTTTCTGAATTTGCCTATTATTCTTTTTTTAAATTTTTTTTAAACAAATGCTTTATTAACTTCTGTTTTACATCATTCATTTCCGCCAGATTTTGAGTTACAATCATTTTCTCCCCATTAATCCCCTACCCAACCTCCCAGAATAGTAATCCCACAAGATATCGCTTCCTCCAATCTGCTCTCTCCCATATCTTCTCCCTTACCCCCTTCGACTTTTCCATTAGAGCAAGGTGAATCTCTGTGCCCCAATGTCTGCACATCTTATCCCCCAATTACATTAAAATAGTATTAATAATAGTATTTGTATATATTTGAAACATTTAATTTTAAAGCTTCTAATTCCAGATCTATTCCCTTCCTCCCTTGTCACCCACTCCCTCTGGGAAGATAAGCAATTCAATATGTGTTGTACATGTATAGCTATGCAAAACATTACCATAGTAGATATATTGTAAAAGACTGATTATATTTCTCTCCCACCCATCCCACCCCCCACCTGGTCCATTCCCTGCTTTGATCCTGTCCCTCTTGAAAAGTGGGTACTTCCAACCTCCCCTCCCCCCAGAGTACCCTCCCCTTCATTATCCCCTCTCATCCCCCTTCCTCCTACTCAACTGCAGGGTAAGATATCCCATTTAGTATGTATGTCATTCTCTCCCTGAGTGTAATGGAAATGTAAATTTAAAGATCTTCCCTGCCCCTAGCTTAAGTGCACCTGGAGCCTGTGGTGGGAGGCTTGTTTTTCAGGAAAGCCCACACCTTGATACTTTGTGATTGGGCAGTGGGTCGAGGAGGTTGTTACATTCTCTGAGCCAGGAGAAGGCTGTATAAACCCTGAGGAGAGGCTTTGCTTTGGGGCTCACTTTGAGAAGTGTTGTGTGATTTGACCAGATGAGACTCTGGGAAGCCGCTGTTGAGAGCCCCCCGACTTTGAAAACCCAGATGTTGATGCTTCCCTCTCTGGTAACTGTGATTTGGTATTGATATAATGGTTGGACAGTTTGGAAGCCTGTCTGTTTGATCTGTAAGTTCTATAACTCTGAAGTTCGGGGTGCTGACCTTTTTCCCCTGAACTAGGTAATGTATGTTTGTTTGATTAAAGTAAGCTTGTTAACCCATTTTGAGTTGCTTTCCTTTTGAAAAACAGATCTAAGAACCTGTGTTGGCAGTCACCCTGGGGATATTGGGGTGTTTGCTGCTACAAAATGGCGACGAGGGATGGGATCTGCTGAGTAAAAGGAAAGTATGGGGGCTGGGATAATTGTTTGTTTCCCAGTTGTGGTAGCTGTGATTCTGTGGAGCCATGGAGCAGGAGAGAAAGACCTGCATGCTGCCTTCACTGAGCTGAGAGCAGGAATGGTGAGCTGCCTGCATGGAGATCTGTGGAGAAGCCTGGAGCTGCTGCCTTCTGCTGGAGAAGGAACCCAGGAGTTTGGAGTTCAGCCACAGGACAAGATAAGGACTGTGTGGCAAAGCAGGGGCACTGAATGTGTTTCCTTGCTGCATCCCACAGTTTGGGACCCAGGGGGAGGATGGACTTGTGACTATGGTGGGTGGGGTGAAGTGCCATGGACCCCAAGGACCCCACTTTGGTTTTGTTGCCTAGTTCCCTCTCTGGATTTGGAAGCAGGGGCTGGAGCAGTGTTATGGGAAGGACACCGCCCCCCCTCCCAAGAGTACTTTATGTGATAATGCTTTGTATTTTGTGAATTGATGTGAAAATGCAATGTACTTTGTTTAAGACCCAGTGGCCACTTTGGTAACTTTATATGTACCTTGAAAATGTGACCTAAGAGATGTTTTAGTGCTAATTCAAATGTAAATTGCGTATGCTATGGGCATGAAAGATCTTGGGGCCGAATGTAATGGAAATGTAAATTTAAAGATCTTCCCTGCATTGGCAGCTACCCTGGGGATATTGGGGTGCTTGCTGCTACACTGAGCCAAATTCAATGAGGATATGGTTTTGCCTTTTTACCTTCCTGTTCTTCCCCTCCCCTGTAACCACTTCCCCTTGCCTCTTCTACATGAGATAGTTTACCCCACCCTGACTCTCCCCATCTCCTCTTGTCACATTCCTGTCTCACCTCTTAACTTCACCCCTTAAGTATCATTCCTTCCCACCAAATTCAACCTGTGCCCTCTATCCAGGTATACCTGTAAACATATATACACACATTCACATATGTATTCATATGCCCATATATCCTTCTTCCATTATTTTCATACTGAGAAAGGTTTCATCAGTTATAGTTATTGTTTTTCCATGTAGGAATGTAAATAGGTCAACTTTGATGAGTTCCTTTTGATATATTTTTCCTGATTACCTTCTCAAGCATGTCTTGCTTCTTTTGTCTGAATGTCAAATTTTCTATTCAACTCTGGTTTTTTCCTCAAGAATGCTTGAAAGTCCTCTATTCCACTGAATGACCATATTTTCCCCTGAAACAAAACACTCAGTTTTGCTGCATATGTGATTCTTGGTTTTAATCCCTGTAATGGAAATGTAGATTTAAAGATCTTCCCTGCCCCTAGCTTAAGTGCACCTGGAGCCTGTGGTGGGAGGCTTGTTTTTCAGGAAAGCCCACACCTTGATACTTTGTGATTGGGCAGTGGCTCAAGGAGGTTGTTACATTCTCTGAGCCAAGAGAAAGTTATATAAGCCCTGAGGAGAGGCTTTGCTTTGGGGCTCTCTTTGAGAAGTGTTGTGTGATTTGACCAGATGAGACTCTGGGAAGCCGTTGTTGAGAGCCCCCCGGCTTTGAAAACCCAGATGTTGATGCTTCCCTCTCTGGTAACTGTGATTTGGTATTGATGTATGTAATGTTGGACAGTTTGGAAGCCTGTCTGTTTGATCTGTAAGTTCTGTAACTCTGAAGTTCGGGGTGCTGACCTTTTTCCCCTGAACTAGGTAATGTATGTTTGTTTGATTAAAGTAAGCTTGTTAACCCATTTTGAGTTGCTTTCCTTTTGAAAAGCAGATCTAAGAACCTGTGTTGGCAGTCACCCTGGGGATATTGGGGTGCTTGCTGCTACAATCCCAGGTCTTTTTCCCTCTGGAATATCATATTCCATGCCCTTCAGTCCCTCAGTGTAGAAGCTGCTAGGTCCTATGCTATTCTGATTGTGTTTCCACAATATTGAAATTGTTTCTTCCTGGCTGCTTGTAGTATTTTCTCCTTGATCTGGGAATTCTGGAACCTGGCTATCATATTCCTAGGAATTTTCTTTTTGGGATCTTTTTCAGGAGGTGATCTGTGGATTCTTTCAACCTCTATTTTGCCCTCTGCGTCTAAAACATCAGGGCAATTTTCCTTGAGAATTTCTTTTTTTTATTTATAGTTTTTTTTATTTAAACAAATGCTTTATTAACTTCTGTTTTACATCATTCATTTCCATGAAGGATGATTTCTAGGTTCTTTCTTTGATCATGACTTTCAGGTAGTCCAATAATTTTTAAATTGTCTCTCCTGGATCTATTTATAAGGTCAATGGTTTTTCCCATGAGATATTTCACATTGCCTTCTATTCTTTCATTTGTTTGGATCTGTTTAACAGCATCTTGATTTCTCATAAAGTCACTAGCTTCCACTTGCTCTAGTCTAACTGAAGGAATGAATCTCCTCAGTGAGCTTTTGAGATTCTTTTTCCATCTGGCAAATTTGACTTTTTAAGGCATTCTTCTCCTCATTGCCCTTTTGAGCTTCCTTTGCCATTTGAGTTAGTCTTTAAGGTGTTCTTTTCTTCAGTCAGGCTGTTGACTCTCATTTCATACTTTTCCTGCATCCTTCCCATTTCTCTTCTAAATTTTTCCTCCACTTCTCTTATTTGGTTTTTTAAATCCTTCTTAAGGTCCTCTATGGCCTGTAACCCACTCATATTTTCATTTGGGGCTTATGGTGCAGGATTTCTGACCTCACAATCTTCCTCCTGTTCCATGCTTTGATCCTCTTTGCCCCCAAAATAGGAGTCTAATGTTGAATTTTTCTGTTTATTTTGTGTCTTTTGCCTAAGCATGTTGCCATTTAATTACTTGACTTTTGGGCTTGTTGCCACAGTAGGACTCTGCCACCAGACAGGGGAGCTTCCCTCCCAAACTTGGTATCTTCTCAACTTCCGGAGGTATTAGTTGGGTGGCCTCTGTGAATCCTCCACAAGCTCTGGCAAGCTGGACACACACCCCAAGACCTCCACCCCAGACTGCAATCCATATCCAGGGAGGTTAAAGCAAGAGCAATTACCCCCCAAGACTGATTGCTGGATCTCCCTACATTTTGCAGACCAGGAGCTGAAGCTGCAACTGAAGCTGCAAAATGGCAGCTGTGTTGTATCTCCTCAGCTGCTTCTTGCCCCCAGAGGAAGAAGTGGACACTTTCCTAAATACTGGTCCCAAAGTCCATAGGGCACTAACCTCTCACTTTGTCCTAGGCATATCTGTATTGATAATTCTGAAATCACCACAACTGCTGGTGTTCTGTGGTCCCTCCTTCTGGCTTCTGGCCTGGCTGCCCTTTGGCTAAAACCAAGACTCAGGCTGGCCTGGGCTCAGCTCCCAGAGTGCTGTGCTGTTGGCTCCCAGAACGCTATGCTGGCTGCTCCCTGCAGGGCTGCTGGGCTGTCCTCAGTGGGAGGGTAGCTTCTCTGTGTCGTTCTGTGGGTGTTGCAGCTCCAGAAGTTGTTCAGAGTCCTCTTTTAAATGATTTTGAAGTGGTGTGGGCTAGAGCTTTGTGGAAGTGCTGTTTCTGCTCCATCATCTTGGCTCTGCCCCCCATCTACTTCTCTTCTAAATTTACTTATTACCTTCATCCTTCTAGTTAACCAGCTTTGCAACCTTGCTGCAAATCTCCAACCCCTTAGTCCCACTCACCTCCTCATATCCAATCATTTACCATATTGTTTATTCAATTTCTATAACAACTCTCAAATATGATGTATTCACTTTCCTCACACAACCACAACCCTGTTTCAGATCCTCATCATCTATTACCTCGACTTAGTCTCTCTTTCTACTCTGATCTATCCTCCACTCAAAACCAGCTGGCATTATTATTTTTCTTAAAGTACAGTTATGCAACTCCTATGAGTATTCAATCAAAATTTAGCTAGTTTGCAAGTTACACAAGATAATCAACCCCGTTCTTTATAATTGTACTTCAGTTTGAATACAAAACTTGATTATTCAAGTTATTGGACTTGACCCAGAATAACTGACTCTCCAAATAACAAATTCACCATGAAAGGATGGAAGTTTGCTACCCTTGTATATAATCAGAAGGATATGCCTTAGGTTCTAAAGATATTCCAGATAAAGAGTTCTGCCAATATCCTAATGGCAGGATCATGAACAACCTTCCCAGAGAATTACTTTAAAACACACAATTCATTTAAAGGTATATACTTTCACATGTTATGTACAAAATCAGTCACACTACTTCAGATTCATATTTTGTGGAAGTTAAGTACAATCTGTATCACTCCATGGTCATAGAATAAAATGGCAACTAATAAAAATGTTCAAGGGATACATGTTTCATGTTATTTTCAATAGATTTCAGTGAAATGTTGTATACAGGAAGAGACTATGGAGATATAATTGTACTTCGTGAAATTTGTTCTTTAGGGATTTAGTAGTACAATGTTTCTGTAATGAATCCATTGCTATTTAAAATTTTTAATCTCGGACATGAATTAGTTTAGAATGTTTAAAAAAGGTTATTCAAGATGCATTAAGGACCATTTGTATAAAAATTAAAGCATGCAGAAATTGACCTTAGATGTAATTTAATTCAGTCCCTTTCATTTGACAGATGAAGAAACTGAGACCTAGAAAGATGAGCTCACTTGCTTAAAAGTTCCACCAATTCTGTATGGAAGAGCTAGGACAAGAACCCAAGTGTTATTATTCCCAGTTAAATGTTTTTTCTATTATCTCACACTGCCTCTCCTTTAAAAAAAATTACAGTGAGCTCATTTGCACAGAATTTTAGATTTAGAAAGGACTTCTGTGACCCTCTAGTCTAAATCACATTATTATTTGCATTAAGACAGTCAATAAACATTTATTAACTATTTTATGTGGTAGTTACTGTGCTAAGTGCTGGGGAATAAAAAGAAGAAATCCATAGACAATCCTTGCCATCAGGTAGCTCACAATCTAATTGGGAAAGATAATGCATCAAAATTAATGAAAAGTGTTGGGGAAGAGGTAGGAAGGTGAAGTTATCAGCTTGGGTCATGATATTTGGTTTGGGAAATGATTTGAGGAAGTGGGAGTCTCAGAGCTGATTTCATCTTGGGAAATGATACATTTTTGGAGATCATGAAGTCCAGAAAAGTAGCCAAGTGAGAACTAACAAAATGAATTCTTTGGGTGCCCTCCTTAAATGGTGGAGGATCTGGGAGGAGCTCTCAAATATCCACTTTCCACTCACTCCATTCTGAGCCAGGGTGGGGCCCTGGGGTCAGGGAGTATGGAAGAGATGTATTTTACAGTCAATTTCTTCTTGTAGAATAATGAATTTCTGGAGATCATGAAGTCTAGGAAAACAGTTGGCGGTAAGGTGATGAGGTAAATTCCCAGGATTCCTTCCTCAAACTGAAGATCTGGGAGGAGCTCCCACATATCTATTAAATTATAAGAATGCTGAGTTTAAGAGACAATATAGGAACTGCCCAAAGCCACACTGTTAGAAAATGAAAAGACCAAGGCCAGAAATTAGTTTTTTTGGAAAATCTCATCCCATCTTTCTGCTACATTACATTATGATGACTGAGAGGGGTTTGGGATTTGGCAGACTGTAGGTCTCCTTTTATAATAATTACAATAAGTTTGAGTACTACAGTTAGTCCCTGATATTCTGTCTGTTTTAGGAGAAAATTGCTGGATATGCTTCAAAATGAATGCCTAAAATCTCCGAATTAGGTATTCTCAAGTATCTGAAAAAGAAATATACATCATCCAAACGAAATAACATCGTGTGTGTAGGGGGAAGTAAATCTCTGTGATATCATACATACATATGTACATTTGCACACATACATATATACATATTTGTATGTAGATATATGTGTATATATTTTTTTTCTTCTTGCCCCCAGTCACTTTTAGTTCAATTCCCAAATTATTTATTGAGTGACTATACTTTTTATATGCTCCCCTTCCATCCCTCCACCATCCTCCGACTCCAAACAAAATAAAAAAGCACCTAGATTCCATTGGTGATATCAGAAAAAACATCAAACAATTTTTTTTTGCCTTGTAGGAGTTCAAGATCAATGTGGGAAGACAGGTTTGACAGACACAAAACAACTAAATAATAATGTGATTCAATGACAAATTAAGCAATAGAGATAAACAAGGATAAGAGAGACATTATGATGAATTGGACTGAGTAGGAAAAGGTTCATGGAAAGACTTCAAACTACCTTGAAGTACAGGAGGATGTGAAGATATTCTAGGGAGGATGAATGGAATAGGCAAAACCACAGGGTGGGAATGAGCACAGACAATAGGGAGTCAGACCTAGATAGACTGATTCTGTTCTTTAGCCAGCTAAAGTGATTGAAACGGAGTGCCCAAGATAGCCAAATTCAGTAAATCTTTCCTTTGGATAACATTCTTCATATCATCCTGTTAATGGATATTTTTGCTACTTGACTTAGGTTTAACTTACATCCTCCTGGAGAATTGTGATGAATGAGCTCTCTGCTGGACAAATGGATTAGCCTTTCATCCTCCTAAGGGTTTTGTTTGCTTTCTCATACTTTTGACCCATGACTCTGTATTCATAAGTCTCAGTATTTTGCCCTGTTGAAACTGTCAAATGTCCACATCCCCCCTCAGGCAACCCAAGATTCACCCTGAATATAGAGACCAGACAGCTGACTCTTCCCCTGTGTAGGAGCACTTGGGACTTTATCTAATGGGGAACCACTGGAGTATGGAAGTAAGGGGGCATGGCAATATCTTAGAAATATTAATTTGGTATTGGTGTATAAGATGAATTGTAATGGAGAGAGCCTTGATTTAGGGTCAGTACTTTTTTTTTTAAACAGAAAACAGGAATTCAACACTTGAAGTCCTGTACTAAGAAACAGATTCAAAATCCAGTTCTGCTACTTATGACGTGTGTGACCTTGGGCAAGTCACCTCACCTTTTGACCTTAGTTTCATTTGAAAAATGAAGGGCTTAGACTAGATGATTTCTTAGGTACCTTTCAGCTCTAAATCCAATGATTCTTTTGTGACAGTGGAAAAGGTAAGGAAGGGACAAGTATTAGAGAATGCTTGAGTCATAGGACTTAGATATTGATTGGATATAAGAGAAGTAATTTTGATCTTTTATGTAAGGAGAATGGTGATGTCATTTTTGGAAATAGGAAACTAAATAAAGGGAACCATTTGAAGGTAGAAACTATTTTGGACATATTGAATGGCTGGCAGCTTAGGGTAAGAGACAGAGTATGAAGTTTAGGTCAATGGACTGGGTTTTGGCTTTTCTTTGCTACCTATTATTCTTGATCTTGGACAAAACACTTAAAACCTCTGGGCCTCAGTTTTTCTCATCTGGAAAACTATGGTATTGGACTAGATGCTGGCTAAGGTGCCTTCCAGCTAGAAATCAATTATTCTAGAATGTTGTGAAAGTGTGAAAAAAATTGAGTTGAAATAAACAATAGGAGTGCAAGAGAAAGACCAGGATTGAGGTCTATCAGTCCTGTACTATTTTAGGAGATTTAATTCTGATCTCATGGTTTCACAGCTCACTAGATTACTACAAGAATGGCAAACCACCCCCAATACCACAAATTTTGCTATTAATTTGATACTTTAATTTCCTAATAGAATGGCATATTATGGGAGCATAAAAATTACTCCTATTATGGGAGCATAGAAGAATAGTCTACTTATTTATCTGAGATTAGGTACCATATAGACCCAGAGATAACTGCAGTTTCTGGCTGATTATCCTTATCAAATACGTGACTGCTTCAACTCAATGGAATTAGTGTGCTGTTAATAAGGTTGTATTAGACTTGCAGTACGATAGCTTGACAAGAACACAGAACTCAAAGAACACTGACCATATAACTGGTGGGGGGGGTTCCATATTTTCATGAACTTGGCTTAGGATTGGGGACGTTTAGCCTCTGAGTAAAGACTGGGATGTTTTCTCATTCATTTTCACTGATGTAGCAGGACCCTGTTGGTCCATTTGTATTAATAGAGGTCAGTGATCCATGGGAGTGATCTTGGATTAGCAGAATCAGACCAGCAGTCTAACCAGGCACAGATCATGGAATCCTCTATGAAGCAGAGCAATATGACACTCCCAACTCTTCCTAAGAATAGGTGAAA
This sequence comes from Gymnobelideus leadbeateri, assembly GCA_011680675.1. Taxonomy (NCBI): domain Eukaryota; kingdom Metazoa; phylum Chordata; class Mammalia; order Diprotodontia; family Petauridae; genus Gymnobelideus; species Gymnobelideus leadbeateri. The sequence continues at coordinate 345,342 of WOXC01009206.1, forward strand.
GAAGAATGGTATAACCAATGTACTCTAACAGTCATTGGAAACTTTCATAAGAAGTAACCTTAATGATGAGAAAGCCTGAGGTCACTAAAGGAGCAAATGTTGAGAGAAAGGTACAAAAGGTCAAAGATGAGGAAGAAAAGGATATTTTCTTGTCAATAAAAGTATTAATAATGAAGAAGAGTCCCAGCATGGACTACTGAAGGGCAAGCTCATTGTAATATTGAACTGTTCTAAAGAATAAATTCCAGCTGCTGCAAATTTTCTGTTTTTTTGATGTGAACATTCCAGTTTGGTGTTTTCTGAAGATCTATGATGTTGCCAAGCAAGATTTTTAACAGTATTTCCAAAAGAAGAAAAATAGATGCCATTTCTGCAGGGATTTTTGCAGAGAAGATGGCCTGTAGAGAAAAAAAAAGAAAGCAATATTTTTTTCATAGCAGCATGCCAAATTTCCGTCTCAGTTGAGGTGATGCCTTGGGTGTGATATAAAAATGGTGTGTGTGTGTGTGTGTGTGTGTGTGTGTGTGTGTGTGTGTGTGGTGTGAGGTAATATTAGCTTAGAAGCACATAGTTTTGTTTCATTTTTTGGGAAGCTAGGAGGTTCAGTAGAGAGAGTGTCTGACCTGGAGTCAGGAAAACCTGTGTTCAAATTGAGCCTCAGACCCTTACTAGCCATGTAACCCTGGACAAGTTATTTAACTTCTGTTTTATTTCACAGGTTTCTTATGATTATCACATGGAATATTTGCAAAGCATTTAGCATAGTGACAGGCACATGGGAAATGATATATAAATGTTAGTTATTATTATTATTAGCATTTTTAATAACAGCATTGTTATCTGCTAGGAAATGGGTGCCTTGAAGTAGTCTTTCCATTACTCTCCCTTTTGAGTGATACCCTTCACTGGAAACAGATGGAACTGCATTCTGTGATTCCAACCATTCACTAAGGTGCCTTCTTTTAACTCAGCCATAAGACCCTTATAATTCAGACATCGTCAGAAGTTTGAAAAAAAGACCATACTTATCCCTAAGCTTATATCTTCCTTTTAAAGAATTGTATAATTTGGAAGTTAGGAGGGACTTTACCTGCTTATTTTGCAGATGACTTTAGCAGCTCTCCACCAATCCTACTACTTGTGGCTACTTCCAGACCAATTGGTCCTCTACATTTTCCCCTCAATAACTTTTTTTTCTCTTTTTGAGTTTATTCAGTCCATTTATATTTTCTTTTCCCCCATATTTGATATAATCATTTAGTAGTCTCCAATAAATTCAACTAAGTCTCCTAGTGATTTTGGGATGTGAGTCCAGAGCTTTCTAATTGGTCTCCTTTTCTCAAACTTCTCTGTCCTCCATCTATCCTCCCCTAAGATACCAAGTTTATTTTCCTTATGCATAGTCCTGTTTCATCCTACTCTCTACTGAATAAATTTAGGGGTGCCCTATAACTTACAGGAACAAATATAAACTCTTTATGATGTACTCCTTGAATCCTTTTATTCTTCTTACACATTACCCCCCCACACACTCAATCATTCAACCATACTGACTTACTGATTGTTCCTCATACTTGATTTCCCTCATCCATATACTTTAAAAATATTTTTTATTTTGTTAAATATTTCTTAATTACATATACATTTTTTGCAACCATTTTAAATAATTTGAGTTCCAAGTCTCTTCTTCCCTCTTGCCCCTTCCCACTCCTTGAGAACGCAAGCAATTAGATATAAATTATACATGTGAAGTCATGAAAAATATATTTCCATATTAGTCATGTTGCATAAAGAAACACAAACAAAATAAAACAGTAAAAATAAAAGTCGGCCAGAAGCGCAGGGAAGGGGAGTCGCTGCGGTTTCCTGTTTCAACAGGGCTTGAACCGAACCCGCTGCTGGATTCCCGGCCAGAGCAGCCCTTAGCCATCTCTCCACCTTCACCTCCACTAACCTACACTTCTTCCGTCCTACCGTCCAGCAGCCGCCCGGGCCGTCACCTCCGCCACTGCCGCCGCAGCCACCGCCACCTCCTCTGCCGACGCGATGACCACCTCGCCCCCCTCTCAAGTGTGGCAGAACTACCACCAGGACTCGGAGGCCGCCATCAACTGGCAGATCAACCTGGAGCTCTACGCCTCCTTCGTCTACCTGTCCATGTCCTACTACTTCGACTGCGATGATGTGGCGCTCAAGAACTTCGCCAAGTACTTCCTGCACCAGTCACAGGAGGAGCGCGAGCACGCAGAGAAGCTGATGAAGCTGCAGACCAGCGAGGCGGCCGCATCTTCCTGCAGGACATCAAGAAACCCGACCGCGACAACTGGGAGAGCGGGCTGAAAGCAATGGGGTGTGCTCTGCACTTGGAAAAAAATGTCAATCAGTCGTTACTGGAATTGCACAAGCTGGCAACTGACAAGAATGACCCCCACTTACGTGATTTCGCCTAAACCCACTACCTGGATGAACAGGTCAAGTCCATCAAACAGCTGGGTGATCATGTAACCAACCTGCGCAAGATGGGGGCCCCCGATTCTGGCATGGCGGAATATCTTTTTGACAAGCACACCCTTGGAGACAGTGACAAGGAGAGCTAAGCCACACCTGACTTCCCCCACACCTGGGAACTGTAGGCACCACTCCTACTGTCTTTCAGTACATGCATATTTTGGTTATCTGACCTTTTCATAATCTGAACCAAAAAACTACCACCATTTACATCCCAATAAAGTGACTTGGTACTGATGGAAAAAAAAATAGTTTAAAACTTATGTTTCAGCCTGTATTTAGAATTTATCAGTTTTCTCTGGGTAAGGATAATATTTTTCATCTTGAGTCAATTTGGAATTGTCTTGGATCATTGTATTGTAAGAGTAGCTGAGTCTTTCACAGTTAATCATGCTTATAATCTTGATATTCCTATATACAATGTTCTCCTGGTTCTGCTCACTTTATATCAGTTCATATAAGTCTTCCCAGGTTCTTCTGAAGCCATCCCATTTATCATTTCTTATAGTACAATAGTATTCCACAAAAATAATAAACCACAACTTGTTTAACCATTCCCCAGCTGATGGACATCCCCTCAATTTCCATTTTTTTGCCACAATAAAGAGAGCCACTATAAATATTTTTGTATAAACAAGTCATTTTCTCTTTTACCTCCATACACTTGTACAGTGCTTATCTCCAGTACCTCAAACTCTCATTGTGCAGTACCACTTCTGAGAATTTTTGCATTCCTTCAAGATTAATCTCAAATATCACCTTTTCCAGGAGGGCTTTTCTGGTCTTCCCCACCCCACTCTGGATTCTAGGGTCTTCCATACTGGGTTTGTCTCCTTCTACTCCATGTATATATTGTATATACCTGTTAAACTATGTTGGTTTCCTCATTAGAATGTATACCTCCTTCAGGGAATGATCTTTATTTTTTTCTTTGTATTCCTAGTGCTTTGCAAAAAGCCTGGCAAATAGTAAGTGCTGTATGCATGCTTGTTTGTGGATTTATTCATTCCTTTACCCCACATTCTGCTATCATCTTCAGGGATTTGGATACTTTTGTTGATGATCATTCTAAAAACCTGATCACATCATTCCTCAGACTCATGTATTCCAAAGACTTCCTTTTCTGCCACACTTTAGCCACAGATAGGTATGTTTAAATCTGACTTCATGCATTACCTCAGTCCAAAGTTTTCTGTTTCATCTGTACCACATCTCCTAATTGCTCTCACTGAAAATAGACCTATTCTTTATTCTTATAACCTTCCATGATCCAACTTACTCCTAATTTTTTCCAGTTCTTATGTTCCATATTTTTTTCATTTGACTCTATTGCTTGTCACTTGAATGTTTCATCAGCCTTGCCTTCCTGAACTTACTCTATATCCTACCTGTTCATCTTCATTCCTGGTTAAGCTCTACCAATTGATTTAGCCACTTCTTTTCTAGGGGTGCTAAGTATTGGGAGCAGAATTAAAAACAAAAACAAGCAGATTTCACATTCTACAAATGGGTGGTTCTGAGCCTTACCTTGCTGCTGCTCGAGAATATTGCTGCTTTCCTATTGTTAGTCATCTATCTCCTTCATCACAATGGCTGTTTCAAATCTTCCTCTCTGTGCTAATGCCTTCACATGTACTTTCCTATATTCTTTCCCAGGATATTGGGTCCCCTACTTAGGTAAAAAGACTGAAAGACTGAAGTCATCAGACATGAGCTCATTTGTATTTTTGTGCATTTATTATCTGAATTTAAAATCCCCTTTCAGATTTGAGTAGTAAGTTTATTTTCTTTATCTATGCCTGGAATGCTTTCCATCCTCTGCTCTGACCAATGACCTTTCTGATTTCCCACCTGACTAAAACCCCACCTTCTACTGGAAGTTTTCTCTGACCCTTCTTAATTTTAGTGCTTTCTCTCTTTTAATTATGTCCTAATTATCCTGTATATAGCTGCTTTGTATATATTGGTTCACATGTTGTTTCATTAGTTTATGACCTCTTTGAGTACATGGTCTGTCTTTTGCCTCTTTTTGTATCTTCACTGTCTAGAATAGTACCTGCGAAACAATGGGTACTTAAATGTTTATTGATTGATTGATAAGCTACAGGGACAGTATTGAGAGAACTTCTGAGAAAAAAACAAAACAAAAACATCCCCTCAGAGAAATGTACTTGGCAAAAAGCACAGAGAGTTCTAGGAGGATCAGAGAGGATAGAACTCTCAGAGAATAGTACTTACCAAATGGTAAAGATGGTCAAAATATCTTGTTTCATAGCAGAAAATTTGCCTATTATGTCTATCAAAGGACACATGTCTATTTTGAGGACTTTGAAGTAGATAGATGGAAAACTTTGATAACTAGAACTTTTCGTGAATTTGGGACAATTGTATCTTGTTTATCTTTTGTGTATCTGACAGAAATGATTTTTTTTTTAAACTCTAAGATAAAGGTGAGCTATTTCCAATGGGGAGATCCTGCATTAAGGAAAGAGTCAGACAGAAACCAAAGAATCAGAATGAGAACAGGAAGAAAGAAAGCAGAATCATCCAAGGAAGTTGAGGAAGTTTGGAGGGCTAAAAAAGCAAAACTAAGAAGGTCCCTCTGCTTTTTAAGAGAATCAGGTTCAGTAGAGTCCAGCTAGGCAGAGGCCTCAGAGAAAAGCAGTTAAGCTAGGAGGTAGGAGAACTGCTTAAAGCCTGAATTCCCCTCTCTCCTCTCTTCCCTTCCACCATGGCTGGAGAAACACAGGCCTTGCATGTGTTTTTAGGAGCTGAGCATATTGGACGAAACCATTGCTTTTGGGAGCTGATTAGGAGAAGCATCTTATGTGGCAACATGGTTGTGCAAAGGAAAGTTTGCCTGCCTTTTGCTTTACTGACACCTTTGGATGGAGAGAAAGGAAACCCCTCAGAAGTTTGTTTCTACTGCATTTTGTATCCATCTGTGGCTTAAGATAGGGAAATCCCCTCAGACCTCAGCCAAGAAAGCTGATCTGAATAGTTCTAGAGATCCCAGGCTTAGGAGAACTGCTCTTGCTATAAAATAAAAAAAATAATGAACAAAGCAAACAAATGAATGAATAGATAGATATATAGAAAAGAAGTGTAACAATACCTTTAGTCCCAGCCAAAGGGGTTCTGATGAAGTGGGGAGAAGGGGCTCTGGGACATAGATGACTTTTGGTTCAAATTGTTCCCTAAGAGGATCAAGAATATCAAAGTCCACAATAAAGACTCGGGAGTTGCTCTGGGAGCATGTTTCCTACTTATGTGCCCTCCTGCTAGACTTCTGCAAATTTGTGCCCGTTCTTCAACATGAGCACTATGTGCATTGGAGAAGAATATGGGCCCATGTTTATGGATGGATTTCTATATCATGATTATGCTGCACTTGTATTTTATTTAGTAAATGCTTCATGATTAAGTTAATAATTTCCTTTTGCCTGTTTTTTTTTTTTTGATGTTAAGCAAAGTGTTGGAGGTTTAGGAGTTACAGTTGTGGGTACTATTCATATAACTTCCCCACGCTATGTTTTCTCCAGAAGGCTTAGAGAATAGGGGGTGCCTTGCTAAACCTATACTGTATATTTATTTTTTTTATACTTATATAGGATTTTCCAAAGTTTTAAGCTCAGGTAGCTTAGATAGCTTAAAACCGCATTAGACTTTTGGGATATGCTGTATACGGATTTGTTATCATCACCATTAGGCAATAAGCTCCTTGAAGGTGAAGATGTTTCATGATTGTTATTTATATCCCTAGCACATAATGTAGTGGCTGGTACATGCTAGTCATTTAATGAATTCTTAATGTTTAATTGATTGATAAACTCATTCAACTTTTTTTTTTACATTCCTCAAATTTTCTCCATTTCATCACTTCATCTCTCCTTTCCTCTGGTCCCATAAGAAGAAGGATCCTTACTCTTAATTTAGGCAGCTCTTTCTACCTGGGCTCTGGATCCCATGCCCTCCTCCTTGCTGCAGGACCTTGTTTCAGTGATTGGTATGACTCAAATGTCTTTTCCAACATTCTCTTCTCAAATAGTCTTAAGTCTATCTAATTTATAAACAAGGATCATTTCTTAATCCTTCTACTCCATTCAAGTACCATCATATCTTTCTATGACTCATAGTGCCAAATTCTATGAAATAATTGACCAACCTTAATAACTTGGCTTTCTTACAACTCACTAACTTCTTGTAGTTTGATTTATAATTTTGGTAAAGCTTTGTCTCTAAAGATTGAGTTAGTTCATGTGGGGAGCAAAGTGGATATGTATGTCAGCTGAGATTGAATAAGGCAATGTGTGTAACAGTAATGAAGTTGGAATCATAAGACTTGAGCTCAAATTCTGGTTTTCCCATCAGGTCTCATGTGACCTTTTGGGCAAGTCACTGAACTTCTCAATTTCTACATTTCCTCAGTTACAAAATGAAGTGGTTAGACTATATGACCAATAATACCAGTTCTAGATCTATGATCTTATCTATGATGACAAGGTACTGTCACTTCCTTTCTACTCCTTTTCCAACTGTTGCCTTTTGGGCACATTGTATATCACTCTCACCTAATAGAGCTACCTCATTTACAGCTGAAGAAGAACTGAGGTACAGAAAAGTTGTAAATTGCCTGAGATCATCCACGTTGAGATTTGAACCTAAGTCCTTTGGCTTCAAATTGAGAAGATTTGAGAATTGAACCCAAGTTCTTGGACTCCAATTTTATCCTATAGATCAATATTGGGTGCTATTATAAAATTTTAGTATTAAAATATCTTGGAGAGACAGCATGATATAATGACTAGGGGTCTGGACTTGGAGTAACTAGGTTCAAGTGTCACCTATGTGCTCACCAGCTGTGTGACCTGGGATACAGACCCTTAGCTTTTTTGAATCTTAAACCATTTTTAAAAATTTTAGGAAGTTATGGGACACAGGGATACAGACCCTTAGCTTTTTTGAATCTTAAACCATTTTTAAAAATTTTAGGAAGTTATGGGAAGGTTATAACTTTCATAGAATTTTCATAGAATTTCATAGAATTTTTGTAACTTTCAGGGAGAAAGTTCCCTCACCCATGTGATTGTAGCTCCCTGTACTGATGTACTAATGTATCTATCCTTATGGCCCACCCCACCTGTAACTATGATGTTGTGGTGCCACAGAAATTCACAGTGGTAGGTAAATTCACAATTTTCTTCTATTTAAAAAATGTCTCTTGAAGCTTTGACCTAAGATTACTTTCTCATACTTCTGTGATGGCTATGGAGTAGACTTACATTTGGGGCTTCCTCTTCTTCTGGCTGAGGGCTTATGTGATTTACAAAATTATAATTTATACTCTCAATTCCTAACAGAATCCAGATATTTATAATTAGTTGAGTTGTTTCTAATAAGATGAAAGTCATTGCAGCAATATTGATATGGGCCAGAAAATGTTTTTCCATGAAAAATAAAATATTTTTCCACCAGCACTGACTGATCATTATTTCAAAAATGCATGCTACTTTTCATGTAGATGTATGAAATAGAGAATGTACATTATTATTCAGTATAAAAAATTGTAACATACATTGCTGTTAGGACATATTTATAATTTTGTATACAATAATACTTCACATTTAGAAATATAACTCATGGGGACAGAGTCAAGATGGCAGAGTAGAAACAGCACTTCAGCTCAGCTCTGGCTCCCACCACTTCCAATCCATATAAAAGGGGACTATGAACAAACTCTGGAGTTACAGAACCCACAAAATGACACAGAGAAGCTAATTTACCACTGAGGACAGCCTTGCAGCCTGGCAGGGAGTGGCCAGTGAACCACTCTGGAACCCAAACCCAGGTCCGTGTGAGTTCGAGGATTTAGCCCTAGGGTAGCCAGACTAGCAGCTGGCTGGAGGGACACCAGAATACCAGCAGCTTTCTGGAAGAACTTTGGAAACCAGGCATTTCCAGAATTACCAACACATAGATGCCAAGGACAAAGTTACAGGTTAGTGCAGTATGGACTTTGGGACTCATTAGTTAGGAGAGTGCATCAGCTTCTTTTGCTGGTGGCAAGAATCCACTGAGACACTTCAGCGTAGCCACAGTCACATGGCAGCTTCAGCTCCTGGCCTGCAGACTGTAGGGGGACCAGGTGATCAGACTTGGGGGTAATCACTCTTGTGATAACCTTCTTGGATCTGTATTGCAGTCTGGGGTGGAGGCCTTGGGCTGTGTGACAAGCTTGCCAGAATGCGGGAAGGCTTCAGAGAAGGCACCCAACTAATACCTCCAGCAGCTGAGAAAACCCCAGTGTTTGGGATGGAAGAGCCCCTGGCTGGTGAAAGAGTCCTGCTGTGGCAACAAGCCCAAAAGTCAAGTAATTGAGTAGCAACATGCCTAGACAAAGGAAACAAAATAAACAGAAAAATTCAACATTAGACTCCTATTTTGGGGGCAAAGAGGACCAATGCATGGAACAGGAGGAGGACCAGGAGGTCAGAACTCCTGCACCAAAAGCTCCAAATGAAAATATGAGCTGGCTACAGGCCACAGAGGACCTTAAGAAGCAGATAAGAGAAGTGGAGGAAAAATTGAGAAGAGAAATGAAAAAAGATTCAAGAAAGGTATGAAATGAGAGTCAACAGCCTGACTAAAGAAAATAACACCCTAAAAATAGAATAACTCAAATGGCAAAAAGAGTCTCAAAAAGGCAATGAGGAGAAGAATGCCTTAAAAAGCTGAATTTGCCAGATGGTAAAAGAATCTCAAAAGCTCATTGAGGAAAATAATTTCTTCAGAATTAGACTGGAGCAAATGGAAGCTAGTGACTTTATGAGAAATCAAGATGCTGTTAAGCAGATCCAAACAAATGAAAGAATAGTAGGCAATGTGAAATATCTCACGGGGAAAACCACTGACCTGGAAAATAGATCCTGGAAAATAGATCAAGTAATTCTCAAGGAAAATTGCCCTGATGTTTTAGAACCAGAAGGAAAAATAGAGGTTGAAAGAATCCACCAATAACCTCCTGAAAAAAGATCCCCAAAAGAAAACTCCTAGGAATATTATAGCCAGGTTCCAGAATTCCCAGATAAAGGAGAGGATATTACAAGCAGCCAGGAAGAAACAATTTGAATACTTCGGGAACACAATCAGGATAACACAGGATCTGGCAGCTTCTATACTGAGGGATCTAAGGGCTTAGAATATGATATTCCAGAGGTCAAAGGAGCTGGGATTAAAACCAAGATCACCTACCCAGCAAAACTGAGTACCATGTTTCAGGGGAATATATGGTCATTCAGTGGAATGGAGGACTTTCAAGCATTCTTAAAAAAAAAATAAACAGAGTTGAATAGAAAATGTGACATTCAGATACAAAACGTAAGAGATGCTTGAGAAGGTAAACAGGGAAAAGAAATCATAATGAACTTATCAAAGTTGAACTATTTACATTTCTACATGGAAAAACAATAACTGTTACTGATGAAACTTTTCTCAGTATGAAAATAGTTGAAGAAGGGTATATGGGCATATGAATACATATGTGAATGTATGTGTATATGTTTACAGGTATACATACATAGAGGACTCAGGTCAAATTTAATAGGAAGGGATGATGCTTTAAAGGTGAAACTAAGAGGTGAGAGAGGAATATAACGGGAGGAGATGGGGAGACACAGAATGGGGTAAACTATCTCATATAGAAGATGCAGGGTAAAATGGTTACAAGGGAGGGGAAGAACAGGAAGGCAAAAAGCTGAATTGCTTATCTTTCCAGTAAGGGTGGGTTACAAGGGAGGAAGGGAATGGATCTGGAATTCAAAGTTTTAAAATCAAATGCTTGAAAATATATAAATACTATTATTAATACTATTTTAAATATAATTGGTAAATAAGATATACAGGCATTGGGGCACAGAGATTTACCTTGCCCTACTGAAAAAATCGAAAGGTGTATGGGAGAAGATATGGGAGAGAGCAGATGGGATGAAGGGATATCCTCTGGGACTGCTATTCTGGGCTTGGGGGAAGGGAAAAATGGGGAAAATTGTAACTCAAAATCTGGCGGAAATGAATGATGTAAACCAGAAGTTAATAAAACTATTTGGAAAAAAAAAGAAATGCAACTCATTCGCATCTCAACTCATTCCTTGAACTTCTTTGCCTCTGTGCCTACCACCCATAGAAATATCTTCCCTGTGGTCTCCTCTCCCAATTGATGACTCTAGCCTGGCAGCTATTTCAGCAAGGTCCCCAGTGGTGTTTACATCATTTCTGAATTAACTTACTCTTCTGGATTTTCTTTTTCATAGAGTCAGCCTGTCTTTCCTCCACCCCACTCATCCTGCCTCCAACCAAATCCCAACCAATTCACTTGCTTCCCTTTCAGGTCTCCTTTATGTGTTGTCTTCTTTCAATAGAAGGCAAACTCCTTGAGCACATAGGTAGCCTTGTTTGCTTTTATTTGTTGCCTTGATACATAGCACAGTTCTTGATACATAGTATGCATTAATCCAGGTCATGTAGTTAGTGAGTGTCTGATGCAGGATCTGAATCCAGATTCCACCTGGGTTGAACTCTGACATCAAACCAGAACTTCACTATTTCATACTAATCTCTGCAGATATCTTTGTGGTGGCAAGGAAATGGAGATTGAAGGGATGCCCATCAGCCGGGATATGGATGAATAAGATGTAGTGTATGATTGAGATGAAATACCACTGTGGTATAAGAAATGACGGACAGGTTGACTTTAGGAAAACATGGAAAGATTTACATCTTTCATGAAATAACTTAGAATGAAATGAGCAGAACCAAGAGAATGCTGTATACAGTAACAGTAATATTGTTCAAGAAGTAAATGTTAATGACCAATGACCAAATGTGAGGACCTATGAAGGAAGACGCTATCCACCTCCAGAAACAAAAACAAAAAACAAAAAACAAAACTGCTTTATGGAACTATGTATTGCAATAGTTTCATGTACATATCTATGATAAATGTTGGTCTTCTCTAGTGTGGGTTTGGGAGAAAGGGAAATAAATAGCTCAGAATTCAAATATAACGCATTTTTTTATTTAAAAAGAGAAAATAGCACATTTATAACAAAAAGTACTGGTGTTGGACTGTCATTTACTCCTTGTAAATGCATTTATTACTTTTTAATAGCACTGGATTGATTGCTCTACAAAAGGAAGACCCCTATTGATCTTTAGAACCACATACTTTGAACAAAGGCATCCTCTGTTTGTCCAATACTTTGTTTATGACAGTAACCACAAAGTCAGGATGCAGCCCACATGGGTGATTTAGTTTCTGTGCCATGCCAATACTCTCTACCATTAATGGGGCCAGGTTGAGCTGAATTCAACACTTGTTTGGGAACCATGATGAGACCATACCCTACTTCATCCTTGACACCAAACACCTCTGGGACTATATCTAAATATTGTAGTGAATCTTTCCTATCTTGTTAGAAATAATTGCCATTTAAAGTCTCCTCAACCCTTACAGTTAACTGAAAATCAAGTATCCACAGATAATATATTCCTTAGTGGCAAGAATTGGACTCCTGGGCATTTCACTGTCATTCTGAGCCTCTTAGGGGCTTTAAGTGTTTGGAATTGTACAGAATTGGCATCAAGGAAAAATATCTGGCCTACAGCACACCAGACTTTAGTGCTATGGGTTAGGCCTAAGCCTGGGGGAATTGGAACAGAATAGGCCAATTTCAGGGTTCTTCACATGAGACTTGATTGTCTTCACAGTCAACTCCAATTGACTACACCTTAATATATGCCCTCATTCCCATCTCCCTAGATACTTTCCTCTAAACTGATCTCTCTGCCTCTACTCTCCTCCATTCTAATTAAACCTTCAGACTGCTACCAGAATAATCTGATTTATGCATATATCTTACCATGCCTTTCCTATCACTCAAAAAATTATCAATAGTTTCTGACTCCTGGCTGATATAGTTCAAATAATTTTACCTAAAATTCAAGGATCCTGTCTTGGACCAGGTATAAACTGGCCTCAAATTTAAGGTCATGATTTGTAGAGACTAGATTAAAGAAGATTAAAAAAAAACCTCACTAAATGTAAACAAACACTCATCAAGGACATAAAGGAGAGCACTCTAGTTTGCCCTCAGAGGGAATCAGTCAGGTCAACAACCTTAACCTATACATGAATAACTCATTCAGCCATCTTTCCCTTTTTGTTATCATTTTATGAGATTCCCTCCAAAGTCCTTTACCTTATCCCCATTCTGGTTCTCCATGACTAAGAGCAATGCATGTACTCAAGGTCATTAATAGCAATTAATTGATTAACAATCAAATCAACCCCTTCAATCTCAAGGCCTGAGATTTTTCATCTTCATACACTCTATGTTCAGATCAAACTCAACTACTCTCTGTTCTCCAAACACATCCTGCACTTTATCCTTTTTGTGCCTTTGCTCATTTTCTTTACACTTAGAATGTCCCAGCTCTTCTCCTTGATCTGATGATACCATTCTTCAAAGCCCATTTCATGTTTAACACTCTTTATGCATCCTATCCCGATTTCACCTATTAGGAATAGCCTTCCCTTTTTGATCTTAAATGTCACTTTGTTTTATACCTTTCAAATGCATTTTTGCATTCTTATATTATTGTATGAAGCCTCAGCAAAACACATCATGTATTCATGAGTATCACATACAATGCCTGGAATATATTAGGTGTCTAACATATGCTTATTGAGTATCTATATCTATCCATCTCCATCTTTCTATGTATCTATCTATGTATCTGTGTATCTATCTATGTATCTAATTTTTCTATATATTTGTCTAATCCTATCAGTCTATAACTCCATGAGAGCAAGAATTTTGTCATTTTAATTTATATTTCAAAATCACATAATTAAAGATGGTAGCACTAGAAGTCCAAGTGGACATTATCTACTCCAATCCCATCATTTTATACATGTGGGGGAACTGAAGCCCACAATGAAGTATATATGATAGAGTCTGTATTCAATGCAGGTCTTTTAATTTCAAGGCCATTACTGCTGCTACTAGACTATACAGCACAGTGTCCTGGGCATATATGGTCCTTGTTAGATTATAGGATCATTGATTTAGAGTTAGAAAGGAGCTCAGTGGCCATATAGTCCAGCCACCTTATTTTACAAATTAAGAAACTGAGGCTGAGAAAAGTTAAGAGACTTTACCAAGGTCAAATAGCTGGTAAGTATCCGATGCAGGTGTATCAAAAATGCAATATTCATAATGCCTATGGCAACTATAAATATGCTAATATGGTTATTAATCACAAAATAAACCAGGGTCTCTACTTGGGGAATAAAGCTATAACATTTATTCAAATACCAGAAAACTAAGTCCCAAAGCCAGAAAGTCAAAGCCATCACAGTAGTTATGAAGTTGGCACATGTGATTAATGTAGTAAACACCCACATTCTCAAGCCTTCAAAACAGAATAGGCTACCTGAGGCAAAGGTCCTCCTCTCCCTACTCACTGCAACTGCTCATCGTCCAGGAAGCACTCCCAGCAGCTCTGGCTCCCTATAGTTTCCGTCCCTGGCAGTCCTCAACAGGAGTCCTTAGCAGAAATTCTGGGTGGCTCAGAAAAGGAGTTCACTCCTCTGCCTCATGCTTCTGCCTAGGCAGCTGCTTCTGCTGCTGCTGGTGCTGCCATTGATGCTGCTGCTGTTGCTGCCACTTCTGCTGGCCTCTGCTGCTTCTTCCACTTCCTCTTGCCCGAGCCCTTCCTGCTATGTCAGCAAATCCAAGGGGCATGGAAGATCTTTAAATCCCATAACCTTACATCAGGATTCAAACTCAGATCTCCCTGACTCCAACTTCAGTGCTCTCTCTGCTATGACAGCAAACTGACTAAATTTTTGCAGCAGTAAGTTAATAAGATGTGTTTCAAATTTATTTAATTGAACCACCCCATGACCTTCCTAAGAGGTAGCTACATGGCACAGTGTATAGAGACCCAACCCTGGAATCAGGAAGACCTGAGTTCAAATCCTGCTTCACATGTTTCCTAGATGCATGACCCTAGGCAAGTCACTTAATCTTGTTTGTCTCAATTCCTTATCTGTCAAATGAACTAGAGAAGGAAATAGCAAACCACTCCCGTATCTTAGCCAAGAAAACCCCAAATGGGGTCACAGAGAGTCAGACACAACTGAAAGATTCAATAACAACAAAACAACATGACCTTTCTGAAGTAAATTTAAATCTCAAACCTATTTTCTTGCACATTAACCAGGCAAGGACAAGTTTTTTGCAAAGTTGCTGGTTGTGGCCTCATGTTTTGTGATGTGAAGCATGGGACTTATCCTTTGACAATTCCAGAAATAAACTGCTAGGTTCCCTCAATTTAGTATAGCAAGGAGAAAAAGCATCTTGGGGGAGGAGGGGCACACTGCATTTTAGTTCTAAGAGCTTTCTCCTGAGTAACACACAAGCTTAAAGCCATTCCATGTTGAATAGTGTCTTACATTTGTGCAAAAAATAATTTAAATAATAAAAAAACTCTTTTGCTATGATGACCAAGGATGAATAGATTTACATCTTAAAAATTCTAAAGTTTTGTGGTCATATAGAATTATCTAAAGGATTGAACATGCACCACTTGTGACGATACCATATACAGTGAATAGGGCTACTATGGGGACCAAACACACACTTTTGACTCAGTCAGCTTTGGAAAGGGCAGAAATTTTACCATAATCTTAGAATCCCAAGTTGACTTATCTCAAGAGAGTGTCTCTCCATCACTTTCCCAACAGTAAAAGTCGCTATCTTCAGACCACCTGTCGTTCAGTCGGGGTATCTAAAGAGACTTAAGTGATGCCTTCACACATGATTTCAAGTGCATCTAGCTTCTGCCACCTGTAACTAGCCAGCTGAATAGGTTTTGTTTGTGAATATAGAAGGTGCTGAATTTAGAGCAGAATACAGGATACTCTAGCCATCAGAGAGCTAGCTCCAATGCCCCATCATTTCTTTTTATTTTTAATGCTTTGCTTCTGTCCTGTCCCCATGCATGTTTACTCTTGCTGACTATAGGTAGGAAAATAAGAACATCAATATTTAGCCTTCAAAGGGGGACTCATTTACTGGAACTCTAAGTTTATGAACTAAGGTTATAAATCTTTCTGAGATATTGCAATCTACAATACAGAATGAAACCACATGAATGACAGAAGTGCCTTTAACCTTTGATTGTTTAAAAGCACAGTTATTTCCTTATTTTTTTTCTGGGAGAGAAAGACATCTAAACATATCGGGAGAATACACTATTGTCAGACATATATAATGAAATTTATTTTTCAGAGTGGCCTGTGTTTTTTTATTTCTTCCCTGTCACTGTAATTTATATCAAGCTTGTCAAAAACCTGGAGGGAAAATATATTTTAGAGCTGTCCATTTTTTGTTACGCAAGAAAGGAATAATTTCACTTTGCTTACAATGAGTTGGAAAAAAAATTCCTTTGCTTCTCATTAATGTGAAGAGCATAGAAGAGGAAACCTTCAAAGTAAAGATCAGTGACAGGCATTCGGGAAAATCGATTTTCAGATTTTGACTATTTAATTAAAAGAATCAATTAACCAATGATCAGAAAAATATCTGGACTGGGAGGCCCAAGCCTTGGTCCTAGTGCCAGCTCTAATGCCACAAGCTGTGTGAACTTGGGCAGATCACTTGGGCAGTCTCTCTGGGTCTCAGTTTCCTCATCTTTTATATGTGCAGGTTGGACTAAATGAACATTGACATTTCCTAAAGTACAAGGAATTACTAGTAAAAGGAAGCAGGGTGACAACTCTAAGCATACTAACTACATATTATAATAAGAGGAATGCCACAATGAAGAAAACTGCTTTCTGCGAACAAGAGTTCATTAGTCAGAATTTTAAATAAATAAACATATATAGAACGATTTTTAAATTGGTAAATGTGCTATATAATTAGAGGGTATTAAATAATTTTATTTCTTAATAATGACTAATGATAACTAGTAGCACAAATATAATTAATACAAGAGGAAGAAGCTTGCCATTTGGAATTTCCTATTTAAACGAATCATTCTGGCTAACTAGATGTTAATCTCACTTGTTCTTGAGCAGTACATCAGGAATACAAGTGTTGTGACAAAAATATTTTTAATGCTTGTACCCTTTAAATTTTGATGCCCTGGACAAAGCACCAATTGCTTTGTATCAATAACTAGATGGAAGGGAAGGGAAGACAAACATTTATATATTTACTACATACTCATACAGGGTTGGGGAGCCTGTGGCCTCAAAGCTTGAGCTGTACTAGACACTGTGCTAAGTACTTACAAATATTAATCTCACTTATTCCTCACAACAACACTGTAGGTAGGTGCTATTATAATCTCCATTTTAGGTGAGAAAACTGAAGCAAACAGAGGTTAGGTGACTCCTCATCCATGGTCACACAACTACTGAGTGTATAAAATCAAATTTGAACTGAGGTCTTCTGAACTCCAGACCCAGGGCTGTATCCGTTGCACCACCTTACTGTCTCCTGTGCTCATGGAAATAACGATGACAGTAAAAGCCAACAGAATATGATCAAATACAGGGACCAACATTGGTTCTAGATGAGAAGAAAAACACATTTTCCATCCAGTCTTCCTCTACATCTTTCACTAGAAGTGCTAAAAAAAATTCCCTTTGGGTTGAGTAAGGGTAAGGTAGGAAGATGCTGCATTTGAAGTTAGAGGATATGGATTTAGGGTCCCAATCTGCCACTTACTATCTCTATAAACATAGCCAATTACTTCCCTTTTTGTGGCTTCAGTTTCCTCATCTGTCAAATGATTTGGAGGAACAAGATCATCCTGAAAGATTCTTTCTCATTTTTTTTTTTTGCTTTTTGGAGGGCAATTGGGGTTAAGTAACTTGCCCAAGGCCACACGGCTAGGTTTTTATTTGTGTGTGCGTTAAGTGTCTGAGGCCAGATCCGAACTCAGGTCCTTCTGACTCCAGGGCTGACGCTGTACTCACTGGGCCACCTAGCCACCCCGATTCTTTCTTATTTTAAATCTCAAATCTTTGAGTCTCTGATTTAATAATGTCACGAATTTGCATCATAATATATTTCTATGATCATTAGAGACTTAGATGTGAGTGACATCCTCACATCATGTGAGTGATATCCTTTCACAAAGTAGAATCAGATTGTAATTCTTGAAATAACCTAAAATCTCTAATACTCTTATCTAAGTTTCCTTCTTAAGGCATTAAAGTGCTTTTATATATATACGTTATAGCTATGGCTACTTTATTAATTGCATGGGATAAAACAATTGGATTCTAGGTTAATCAGTGAGCATTTATTGAACACCTAATGTGTGCCAGGTGCTAAAGATATAATGTAAATCTCTGTTTTCTAATAGTTTACATCATATTGGGGGAAGCAAAATATTCACATCTAGGTATAAATGAAATATCTATAATGTAAATTCAAAGCAATCTTGAAGGGGTAAACTTGGTCAATAACCCCATAGGGCACAGATTGAATCAGAACCCACAATGACAGTGACTTCAGAGGAAATACCTTATTATCTATAAAGTAAAGATAATTGTGACTTCATTGCTCACCTCATAGATTATGGAACCCATGGAAAGCTGCATGTGTTTGTGTTCATACTCTGGTTTGGCAAGTGGCAGTGGTCAACAATCTGTGAAATGGGGAAAGAAGCAGGTCAGATACTGTTGTCACTTTTTCCCTTTGACTGTTAGACTAATCCTGTGTTGATGGAAGGCTAGACATTATCACCCCTTCCTTGTAGATGAGGAAATAGGAACACAGAGATTTTAAGTTACTAAATTAAAATATCACGATTAATTATTTGCTGAACTATTAAAGCCAGATCTTTAGAATCTAACCACCAGGCTTTGTACAAGACGATGATACAAAGCTAGGAATAAAACAAAATTAGATTTTTTTTTTTATCTTTTGTAGGTGGATTTTATTTTTTTCTTTTCTTTTTTTTTAAACAAATGCTTTATTAACTTCTGTTTTACATCATTCATTTCTGCCAGATTTTGAGTTACAATCATTTCCCCCCCCCGTTATTCCCCTACCCAACCTCCCAGAATAGCAGTCCCACAAGATATCACTTCCTCCAATCTGCTCTCTCCCATACCTTCTCCCATACCCCTTTCGACTTTTCGATTAGAGGAAGGTGAATCTTTGTGTCCCAATGCCTGCACATCTTATCTCCCAATTATAAGCTAAAGAGTATTAATAATAGTATATATATATATTTGAAACATTTAATCTTAAGACCTCGAATTTCAGATCCATTTCCTTCCTCCCTTGTCACCCATTCCCTCTGGGGAGATAAGTAATTCAGTATATGTTGTACATGTCTAGCTATGCAAAACATTATCATAGTAGATATATTGTACAAGGCTGCTTATATTACCCTCCCACTCATCCCACCCCCCACCAGGTCCATTCCCTACATGATTCTGTCCCTCTTCTATAATGGGTACTTCTAACCTCCCCTCCCCCTAAGGATACCCCCCCATCAATCATCCCTCCTCTCATCCCCCTTCCCCCTATTCTGCTGCAGGTTGAGATATCCCATTTAGTATGTATGTCATTCTCTCCCTGAACCAAATTCAAAGAGAATGTGGATTTGCCTTTTTTTTCCCTTCCTATTCTCCCCCTCCCTTGCAACCACTTCCCCTTGCTTCTTCTACATGAGATAGTTTACACTACCCTGTCTCTCCCCATCTCCTCTTGCCACTTTCCTCTCTCACCTCATAATTTCATCCCTTGAGTATTCTCCCTATCCAACAAATTCAACTTATGCCCTCTATCCATATATAACTGTAACCATATACACACACATTCACATATGTATTCATATGACCACACCCCCTTCTTCCATTATTTTCATAGTGAGAAAGATATCATCAGTCACAGTTATTGCTTTTCCATATAGGAATGTAAATAGTTCAACTTTGATAAGTTCCATTTGATTTCTTTTCCCTGATTACCTTCTCAGGCATCTCTTCCTTCTTGTGTCTGGGTGTCAAATTTTCTATTCGGTTCTGGTTTTTTCCTCAAGAATGCTTGAAAGTCCTCTATTCCACTGAATGACCATTTTCCCCCTGAAACAAAATACTCAGTTTTGCTGGGTAGGTGACCCTCCAGTTCATTCTCAAATTAGAATTCTAATTTGACTCTAACCTCCACTTTGTGCACTAGATCACAATGCAGAACTGAGAATAGATTCTTACCACCCCAATCCTTTTCTTAATTGATATCTTAAAAATTACTTCAAGAGGTGGCTAGGTGGCACAGTGAGTTAGAGCACCAGCCCCTGCTTCTGCACGACCCAGGATGAGTTTTGGCCTCAGAAAATGAGCACCCACACATAAATAATGACTGGTCGTGTAACCTTGAGCAAGTTATTTAACCCCAATTGCTTTAAAGAATTACTTCAAGAAGACAAGTAACCTTAATATTTTCCAAATGAGGATCTGCTCATATTCATGGTCCAACTAGGTGAGTTAAAAAATATTACTTCCCAATGTGCTCTGCCCCACACAAATTTCAAATAATGTGAAAGGGGGCTCCGAACAACTTCTGGAGCCACAGCACCCACAGAACTACACAGAGAAGCTAACCTCCTGCTGAGGACAGCCCAGCAGCCCTGCAGGGAGCGGGCCAGCACAGCGCTCTGAGAGCATGCAGCACAGCTCGCTGGGAACCTACAGCGCAGTGCTCAGAGCCGAGCCCAGGTCCAAGGTTTTAGCCCCAGGGCAGCCAGGCCATCAGCCAGCTGGAGGGACCCCAGAACACCAGCAATTGTGGCAATCCCAAAATTATCAGCACAGATATGCCTAGGACAAAGTGAGAGGTTAGTGCCCTATGGACTTTGGGACCAGTATTTGGGGAACTCGTGGCTTCCTCCCCTGGGGGCGAAAAGCTGCTGAAGAAACAGCTGCACAGAAGCCATTTTGCAGCGTCAGTAGTGGCTCTAGCTCCTGGTCTTCGAACTGTAGGGAGATCCAGCAATCAGTCTGGGGGTTAATCGCTCTTGCTTTAAACTCCCTGGATCTGGATTTTGGTCTGAGGGGGAAGTTTGGGGTGGGTATCCAATTTGACAGAGTGGGTAGAGGCTTTACAGAGGCCACCCAACTGGCAGAAGTTGGGAAGACCCCACATTTGGGTGGAAGCTCCCCTGTCTGGTGGCAGAGTCCTACTGTGGCAACAAGCCCCAAAATCAAGTAATTAAGTGGCAACATGCCTAGGCAAATGAAACAAAATACACAGAAAAGTTCAACATTGGATTCCTATTTTAGGGGCAAAGAGGTTCAAAGCATGGAGGAGGACTGTGAGGTCAGAACTCCTGCACCAAAAACCAAAAGTGAAAATACAAGCTGGTTACAGGCCATAGAGGACCTTAAGAAGCAGATATGAGAAGTGGCGGAAAATTTGGGAAGAGAAATGAAAAAGATGCAAGAAAAGTATGAAATGACAGTCAACAGCCTGACTGAGGAAAATAACACCTTAAAAAATAGACTAACTCAAATGGCAAAAGAGGCTCAGAAAGGCAATGAGGAGAAGAATGCCTTAAAAAGCCAAATTTGCCAGATGGAAAAAGAATCTCAAAAGCTCACTGAGGAGATTCATTCCTTCAGAGTTAGACTGGAGCAAATGGAAGCTAGTGACTTTATGAGAAATCAAGATACTATTAAACAGATCCAAACAAATGAAAGAATAGAAGGCAATGTGAAATATCTCATGGGAAAAACCACTGACCTGGAAAATAGATCCAGGAGAGATAATTTAAAAATTATTGGACTACCTGAAAGCCATGATAAAAGAAAGAACCTAGAAATCATCCTTAAAGAAATTCTCAAGGAAAATTGCCCTGATGTTTTAAACCCAGTGGGGGAAATAGAGGTTGAAAGAATCCACCAATCACCTCCTGAAAAAGATCCCAGAAAGAAAACTCCTGGGGGGCGGAGCCAAGATGGAGGAGTAGAAACAGCTCTTCCCAGCCTCTCTGCCCCCAGATTCCCCACAAACTATGTAAAAAAGGACTGTGAACAACTTCTGGAGCGCCAGCACCCACAGAACGACACAGAGAAGCTAACCTCCCGCTGAGGACAGCCCAGCAGCCCTGCAGGAAGGACCAGCACAGCAGTCTGGGAGCTGGCAGCGAGCAGAGCACAGGAGCCAAGCCGAGCCCAGGTCTGAGTGAGCCGAGGTTTTAGCCCCAGGGCGGCAGGGCCAGCAGCCAGCTGGAGGAACCCCAGAACACCAGGAGCTGTGGCGATTCCAGAATTATCAACATAGACATGCCTAGGACAAAGTAAGAGGTTAATGTCCTATGGACTTTGGGACCTGTATTTGGGGAATGCGTCAGCTCCCTCCCCTGGGGGCTAGAAGCCACTGAGGAGACATGCCATTTTGTAGTTTTCATAGGCATTTCCGGCTCCCAGCCCACAAATTGTGGGGAGATCCAGTGATCAGTCTTGGGGGGTAATCGCACTTGCTTTAACCTCCCTGGATCTGGATTGTGATCTAGGGTGGAAGCTGTGGGTGGGTTTACAGCTTGCCGGAAACGGAAGCTGCCCCCCCCACACCTTCGGGACGAAAATTCCCCTAGCTGGCCTTAAAGCCATAGTGTGGCAACAAGCCCAAAAGTCAAGCAATTAAGTGGCAACATGCCAAGGCAAAGGAAACAGAAAAATGCAACCCTAGACTCCTATTTTGGGGGCATAGAGCGGGAAAAGGACTGTGAGGTCAGAAGTCCTGCTCCAAAAGCCCCAGGGGAAAACATGAGCGGGTTGCAGGCCATAGAGGACCTTAAGAAGGACTTTAAAAATCAAATAAGAGAAGTGGAGGAAAAATTAGAAAGAGAAATGAGAAGGATGCAGGAAAAGTATGAAATGAGGGTCAACAGGCTGACTGAGGAAAACAACACCTTAAAAAATAGACTAGCTCAAATGGCAAAGGAGGCCCAGAAGGGCAATGAGGAGAAGAATGCCTTAAAAAGTCAAATTTGCCAGATGGAAAAAGAATCTCAAAAGTTCACTGAGGAGATTCATTCCTTCAGAGTTAGACTGGAGCAAATGGAAGCTAGTGACTTTATGAGAAATCAAGATGCTGTTAAGCAGATCCAAACAAACGAAAGATTAGAAGGCAATGTGAAATATCTCATGGGATAAACCACTGACCTGGAGAATAGATCCAGGAGAGACAATTTAAAAATTATTGGACTACCTGAAAGCCATGATCAAGGAAAGAACCTAGAAATCACCCTTCAAGAAATTCTCAAGGAAAACTGCCCTGATGTTTTAGATCCAGAGGGCAAAATAGAGGTTGAAAGAATCCACAGATCACCTCCTGAAAAAGATCCCAAAAAGAAAACTCCCAGAAATATTATAGCCAGGTTCCAGAATCCCCAGATCAAGGAGAAAATACTCCAAGCAGCCAGGAAGAAACAATTTCAATATTGTGGAAACACAATCAGAATAGCCCAGGACCTGGCAGCTTCTACACTGAGGGATCGAAGGGCATGGAATATGATATTCCAGAGGGCAAAAGAACTGGGAATGAACCCAAGGGTCACCTACCCAGCACAACTGAGTATTTTGTTTCAGGGGAAAATATGGTCATTCAGTGGAATAGAGGACTTTCAAGCATTCTTGAGGAAAAAACCAGAGTTGAATAGAAAATTTGACATCCAGACACAAGAAGCAAGAGATGCCTGAGAAGGTAATCAGGGAAAAGAAATCAAAAGGAACTTATCAAAGTTGAACTATTTACATTCCTATATGGAAAAGCAATAACTATGACTGATGATATCTTTCTCACTATGAAAATAATGGAAGAAGGGGGTGTGGTCATATGAATACATATGTGAATGTGTGTGTATATGGTTACAGTTATATATGGATAGAGGGCATAAGTTGAATTTGTTGGGAAGGGAGAATACTCAAGGGATGAAATTATGAGGTGAGAGAGGAAAGTGGCAAGAGGAGATGGGGAGAGACAGGGTAGGGTAAACTATCCCATGTAGAAGAAGCAAGGGAAGTGGTTGCAAAGGAGGGGGAGAATAAGGAAGGCTAAAAAGGCAAAACCACATTCACATTGAATTTGGTTCAGGGAGAAAATGACATACATACTAAATGGGATATCTCAACCTGCAGCAGGATAGTGGGAAGGGGGATGAGAGGAGGGATGATGGATGGGAGGGCATCCTTGGGGTGAGGGGAGGTTGGAAGTACCCACTATAGAAGAGGGACAGGATCATGTAGGGAATAGACCAGGTGGGGGGTGGGATGAGTGGGAGGGAATTATAAGCAGCCTTGTACAATATATCTACTATGATAATGTCTTGCATAGCTAGACATGTACAACATATACTGAATTACTTATCTCCCAAGAAGGAATGGGTGACAAGGGAGGAAGAAAATGGATCTGAAATTCGAGGTCGTAACATTAAATGTTTCAAATATATATAAATACTATTATTAATACTCTTTCACTTGTAATAGGGAGATAAGATGTGCAGGCATTGGGACACAAAGATTCACCTTCCTCTAATGGAAAATTCGATGGGGGTATGGGAGAAGGTATGGGAGAGAGCAGATTGGAGGAAGTGATATCTTGTGGGACTACTATTCTGGGAGGTTGGGTAGGGGAATAATGGGGGGAAAATGATTGTAACTCAAAATCTGGCGGAAATGAATGATGTAAAACAGAATTAATAAAGCATTTGTTTAATTGAAAAAAAAAGAACAAAAAAAAGAATAAAAAATAAAATAACAGCAGACTGTAAAAAAAAAATTGTAAGGAGGAGAGAGACAAAAAAAAAGAAAACTCCTAGGAATATTATAGCCAAGTTCCAGAACTCCCAGATCAAGGAGAAAATACTACAAGCAGCCAGGAAGAAACAATTTCAATATTGTGGAAACACAATCAGAATAGCACAGGACCTGGCAGCTTCTACACTGAGGGATAGAAGGGCACGGAATATGATATTCCAGAGGGCAAAAGAGCTGGGAATGAACCCAAGGGTCACCTACCCAGCAAAACTGAGTATTTTGTTTCAGGGGAAAATATGGTCATTCAGTGGAATAGAGGACTTTCAAGCATTCTTGAGGAAAAAACCAGAGTTGAATAGAAAATTTGACAGTCAGACACAAGAAGTAAGATATGCTTGAGGAGGTAATCAAGGAAAAGAAATCAAAAGGAACTTTTCAAAGTTGGACTATTTACATTCCTACATGGGAAAACAATAGCTGTGTTTGATGAAACCTTTCTCATTATGAAAATAATTGAAGAAGGGTACATGGCATATGTTCACAGATATATATGGATAGAGGGCACAGGTTGAATTTGATGGGGAGGGATTATTCTTATTTTTTTTTTTTTGGAGGCAATTGGGGTTGGGTGACTTGCCTGGGGTCATGTGGCTGGGTTTTTGTTTTTGTGTTGGGTGTCTGGGGCCGGATCTGAGCTCTGGTCCTTCTGGCTCTGGGCCCGGCACTCTGCTCGCTGCGCCACCTAGCTGCCCCAAGGAAGGGATGATTCTTAAGGGGTGAAGTCAAGAGGTGAGAGAGGAATGTGGCAAGAGGAGATGGAGAGAGACAGGGTAGGGTAAACTATCTCATGTAGAAGAGGCAAGGGGAAGTAGTTGCAGGGGAGGGAAGAATAGGAAGGCAAAAGCATATTCTCATTGAAGTTGGCTCAAGGAGAGAATCACATACATACTAAATGGAATATCTTACCCTCACTCACTCTCCTGAGTAGGGGAAAGGAGGATGAGAAGGGGGATGATGGAGGGGAGGGCATTCTGGAGGGAGGGGAGGTTGGAAGTACCCACTATCAAAGAGGGACAGGATCAAAGTAGGGAATGGACCAGGTGGGTGGTGAGACGGGTGGGAGGGAAATATAAGCAGTCTTTTACAATATAAAAAAAAAATAAAAAAAAAGATATTACTTCCCCTATTAAACATCTAGAAAAACTGCTATACTTCAAACAGTTTCTGACAATGGTGTTAACCCCTACAGTTTGAGCTATTAACCCCCTATATCAAAAGTTCTTAATCTTTTTTGTGTGTTTCATGGACCCTGCTGGAAGGGTAGAAAAGCTTTGGACCACTTCTCAGAATGTTTTTAAATGCATAAAATAAAATACACAGGACAAAAAGAGTCATAGGAAATGCAGTTATCAAAATATTTTTTTTAAAGTTCCTGGATCCCAGGATAAGAAATTGTTCCTTACACTGTCCCCTTTCTAACACTTATTATTACATATAATATACATATAGTATGCATATAATATCACATTGTGTTATAGCCCTCTGAAAAAGAAAACTGCAATCAAATATAAATGAACAACAAAAATTACCCTTTAATATAATATGTAATATGCTAATTTTTATCTAAGTACATGTGAGAGGCAAAGTATAATGTGAAGCGAGGCTATATTACCAATAAAATGTGATGCTAATTGAAAAAAATAGTTATTTATATAGCAGAATTGGATCAAAGGCATGCATCATATTTGTAAATCTGATATCAGCAAGTTTGATTCTTGTCATTTCCTTAGAACCCCTCAGTCTGTGGGAGTAAGAACAACAGGTATTCAATTGATCATTTAACAGATAAGAAAATTGAGACTTAGAAAAGTTGTCTTGTTAATGATCACAAGTTATTTGAAAGTGTTGGGAGTGGTTTTGAATGATACCTGTCTGGCTTTCAAGTTGAGCACACGTTCTTCTACACCAAACCACTCAACCTATCATAGGTTACTGTAAAGCCACTCATGAGCAGCTTTCCAGAGGACTGCTGCTGTGAACAGCTTTCAAGGTTCAGATTACATAGTATTGTGAACACTCTATTTATTCAATAACAAATCAGAGCAAAACATTCACAGAAAATCAAGGTACAGCATTCATAACATTACAACTTATCACAGAAAAACAAAATGCAGCATTCACAGTGACTTATCCCTAAAATGGCCACATGGTTCAAAGTGGTCACAATAGTTTTCAACAAAATAAATATCATTTAATAACTCAATCATTCAATCATCCTTAAGGAGGCTTGTAATACAAAAGTCAAAGTACTTCACCCCTGGGTAGTACATTTATTTAGTCAATCACAGAGTCCTTAATTCAATCACAAAGTACAATCACAAATAAATTATAATTTCATCCACTCAACAGAAAATAACACAATTCAGGAGACCAGGCTTACAGCTGTCTGACCATTATATCCATACCTAGTTAGTAATCTGAGAGGGAAGCACCAACATCTGGGTTTTCAAAGCTGGAAGAGGGGGATGAGGGGGGCAGGTCTCAATGGCTGCCCAGAGTCTCATCTGGCCAAATCACACAACTCTCCCAAAATTGAGTCTCAAAGCAAAACCCCAAGTCAGAGTCAGTCACTACTCCGGTGATTTCATCAGTCACTACTCAGTATTCACAGAGAGGTTTTTCTTCTTGACTAGAGGCAGACTTTTAGCTTCCCTGGATCCCCTTCCATGGTGCCAGTTCCTACCTGAATTCACCAAACTGTCACCTGGGTTCAAAAGTAGACAGCTCTTAGCAACTTGTCCAGCTCTCTGTGCAGTTCCTGTTCCACACTGAAGCTCACAGTGTCCAGTCCACCTTAAATCCTTCACAGTCTCTATTCCTGGGAAGTCAAGTCTTAACAAAGCCACAAACAGACAAAAGTACTGACACCACAGTCATGCTTCCTCTTGTAGCTTCAGCTGGCCCTCAGAAGTCTTCAGCAGCTTGACTGGCCTTTGGAAGTCTTCAGGAGCTCGGCTGGACCTCAGAAGAAGTTCTGTCACAAGTTCCCAGTAAATTCTGACTTTCCCAGCTGGGGTTTTTCCTTATATATAGTATTGCTCCTCCCTGTTTAGCCCCTTTCTGTTAGATAAGCAACAGGAGGTTGATACCTTCTGTTTCTTTAACAGAGGCTTAATTTGAAACTAGGTGCTAAGTATCTCTCAGTTTAGCAATACAAACGGATCTTCGAATTTTATTACTATTACATTTATACAATGACCTGAAATCTGAAATTCTCACCTATTCTGCCTTCTGACACTTGCCTGATTCCTCAAAGTTTTCCTCAGTCCCGGATTCTTGAATTATCTTTTAGACCTGGTATTACATGATAAAATGGTAGATGAAGAGACATTGAGAGCCATAGTCACATCCCTGAACACATGTCACCTATGTCATAGGGTAGTCTTCTCACTGGGCTGAAGCAGCAGTGGGATTAGTCAGCTGCCTTGAGCAGCCGTTTAAAATAAATGACCCCACTGCTCATTTCATGGTCTGAAGAAGAAGATAGAAAAGGTGCCCTAAAAATGTCTTCTTCACCCAACCTAACCTCAGCTTGCTTATAGTAGTAGGCAGGAATACTTTGCTGTAGTCAAAACACAAAAAATGTACAAAAACTTTTGCAAAGATGATTCCATTCACTATTGTTATATGGAATGTGTGTGTGCTTTTGGACATTGAAAAATCGAAAAGAGCTGAAAGACGAACAGCTCTTATTTTGAGAAAAATCAGCAGATATTACGTCCAAATAGCCCTGCGTGAAACAAGGTTGGCAAATGAAGGTGAGTTTATCAAAATCAGACCTAGATACACCATTTGTTTTCTGGAAGGGCCACAATGAAGGGGTGAAGATGTGCAGGTTTTGCAATCAAAATTAATTTATTCAGCAAGCTTGTATGCTTCCCAAAAGGGCTGAACAACAGGCTCATGACAATGTGATTGCAACTTGTAGGAAAGTGCCATGTTAGGACCATCAGTGTGTATGTTCCCCCTGTGACAAACCCTGATGAGGTTAAAGAAAAAGTTATGAAGACCAGTAGACCTAAATCATCAATGTGCTGAAAGAGGACAAGCTTGTAATTCTTGGTGACTTTACACCACAGTAGGTACGGGCTATAAGATGTGGCAGAGAATCCTTGAGAGGAATGGAGTTTGAAAAAGCAATAGCAATTCCTACTGAATTTGTGTGTGTCTTATGACCTCATAACCAACACTATTTTCCATTTACGTAAACATTATAAAACTTTATGGGTGCACCATTGTAGTAAATATTGACATTTAACAAACTCCGTCATTGTAAAGAGAAGAGACAGATGGGGCATGAGAGTGATGAAGGCAGTGTGTGGTGTAAAGTGCTGGACCAATCATAGGTTTATCCTTTCCAAGCTAAGCATTTGCATTCCACAAAAGCAGTGGAACCAAGGCAGGATGATTTCCGGAAGACTTAATTAATATTAACTGATTAGAATGCTTCTTCATACATGAGCAGTTTGTTGCTATCTTAGAAGAAAAGTTGAGCCAGCACATGGATTGCAGTGGTACAGCAAAGAAGGATTAGGCAGCTTTCAGAGATATTGAAGGATCATGGAAAAATTTGGTTGCTTAGAGAAGTTAATCAGTGTATACCACTTCTACAAAGATATCCTTGAATGAGTTCTGAATAATGGATAATGCTCTTGTACTTTCCCAGTCACCAATGGAGTGAAGCAGGGTTATGTGCTTGCTCCCATGCTTTTTAGCATGATTTTTTCTTTGTTTATTATCCAGTATTTTATTATCCCCCAGTTACATGTAAGAGCAATTTTTAGCATTCATTTAAAAAAATGAGTTTTAAATTCTCTTCCTCCCTCTCTGCCTCCCTAATTGAGAAGGCAAACATTTTGATATGGGCTATACATGTGTAGTAATGCACATATTTCCATATTAGTCATGTTATAAAAGAAAATAGAGACCAAAAAGCCAAGAAAAATCAACTAAAAATGGTATGTTTCAATCTGTATTGAGACTCGATCATTTCTCTATCTGGGGATGGATAGCATTTTTCATCATAGGTCCTTCAGAGTTGTCTTGGATCTTATTGCTGAGAATAGTTAAGTCATTTACTATTGATCATCTTCCAATATTATTGGGACTGTAGCATGATATTTTTGATGATGTTGTCAGACATCTTCAATGATTACAAAAATTTCAAAGTCAGCTACTGCACTGATAGCACATTTTGAAAATGTTTGAATACTTAAAAAGGCTACAAGCCAAGAGTAAAATGGAGGGAGATTTGGTACATAATTTTTGTTCACAGATGAATATAGCCTCTGAGGCTGAGATGCAACACAGTATGGGTCCTTTCTCAAGCTGACCTCACAAGCATTCACACTCTACTGCAGAGAGCACAACTCCTATAGGTTAGACATATTGTTCAAATGACAAAAACTTGTTTGCTTTAAAGACCATTTTATGTTGAACTCACATGTGGCAAGCATTCACATAGAGCCCAGTGATAACAGGACCCTCTCAAGCTCTCTCTGGAGAATTTTGGAACTGATTGTAAGACATAGGTGATACTGGCACAGGACAGTTAAGCATGGTGTACCCACATGAAAGAAGGCATTGTGCTCTCTGAGCAAAGCAGAATTGTAGTAGCTCAAAAGAAATGTCAGATGTACACATCTGGAGACATATCCATTCCAAAGGTTCATGCAGACTATTTCTGCCCAACCTGTGATAGAGCCTCCTGAATATTGGTCTGAACAGGCACAGTCAGACACACTGTACATTGACCCAACCAACCATAGTCATGTCCTTTTGGTCCTTTTTTAATATGAAGGAATAACAAACTATTACCATAACTTGCTCACCTATTCCTCAATTGATGGGCATGTTCTCAATTTCAAATTCTTTACCACCTTAAGAAGAACTGCTTTAAATATTTTTATACAAAAATAATTTCCCCTTTAAAAAATCTCTTTCAGAGTCAAGATGGCAGAGAAGAAACAGGACTTCCTCACAGCTCCCACTTCCTCCTCCTTGAATTCATGTAAAAGGTGACTCTAAACAAACTGTGGAGCTACAGAACCCACAAAATGACACAGAGAAGCTAATTTCCCACTGAGGACAGCCCAGCAGGCTAGGAGGAAGTGGCCAGCATAGCATTCTGGGAGATGACCCCAGTCCCACATGAGCTGTAGGTTTTAGTGTCAGGGTGACCACAACCAGCCACCAGCTGGAGGAACTTCAGATCACCAGCAACTGTAGAAGGTTCCAGAATTATCAGCCCATAGATGCTAAAGACAAAGTGAGAGTTCAGTGCAGTGTGGACTTTGTGAATCTGGAGTTCAGGAGTAAGGTCAGCCACATGTGGCTGCTTCAGCCCCTGGCCTGCAGATTGGAGGGGGACCAAGTGAACATTCTGAGGGGTAATTGCTCTTGCTTTAACCTGTTTGGATCTGGATTGTGGTCTAGGATGGAGATCCTGGTGTGCATGAGTAGTTTGCCAGAGCTTGTGAAGGCTTTAAAGAGGGCACCCAACTAATAGCTCAAGCAGCTGTGAAAAACCCAGTGATTTGGGACAAAGCTCACCCCTCTGGAAGCAGAGTTCTACTGTGGCAAAAAGCTCAAAAGTCAGGTAATTGAGTGGCAACGTGAGCAAGCTAGGGAAGCAAAGCAAGCCCAGTGGTACAACTTTGGATCCCTTTTTGGGGACAAAAAGTATTGGGGCATGGAACAGGAGGAAGACAACGATGTGAAAAGTTCTGCACCAGGGGTGAGGAGCCAAGATGGTGGAGTAGAAACAGCACTTCCACAGTGCTCCAGCCCACACCACTTCAAAATTATGTAAAAGGGGACTCTGAACAGCCTCTGAAGATCCAGCACCCACAGAACAACACAGAGAAGCTAACCTCTCACTGAGGACAGCCCAGCAGCCTGGCAGGGAGAGGCCAGCACAGCACTCTTGGAGCCTAGTCCAGGCCCATGTGAATAAGAGGGTTTAGTCCCAGGACAGCCAGACCAGCAGACTGCTGGAGGGACCCCAGAACACCAGCAGCTGGGGCTTTTCCAGAATTACAAACACATAGATGCTTAGGACAAAGTAAGAGGTTAGTGCCCTATGGACTTTGGGACCAGTATTTGGGCGAGTGTCAGCTTCTTCCCTTGGGGGCAAGAAGCCACTGAGGAGCCCCAGCACAGCTGCCATTTTGCAGCTTCGGTTGCAGCTTCAGCTCCTGGCCTGCAGACTGTAGGGTGACCCGGCAATCAGTGTTGGGGGTAATTGCTCTTGCTTTAACCTCCCTGGATCTGGATTTCGGTCTGGGGTGGAGGTCTTGGGGTGTGTGTCCAGCTTGCCAGAGTGTTTGGGAAGTTCAGGGAAGGCACCAATTGAGAATACCCCAACATTTGGGACAGAAGCTCCCTGTCTGGTGGCAGAGTCCGACTGTGGCAACAAGCCCAAAATTAGTGTAATTAAGTGGCAACATGCCTAGGGAAAGGAAACAAAATAAACAGAAAAATTCAACATTAGACTCCTATTTTGGGGGCAAAGAGGATCAAAGCATAGAACAGGAGGAGGACTGTGAGGTCAGAAATCCTGCACCAAAAGCCCCAAATGAAAATACGAGCAGGTTACAGGCCATAGAGTACTTTAAGAAGGATTTTAAAAACCAAATAAAGGAAGTGGAGGAAAAATTGGGAAGAGAAATGAGAAGGATGCAGGAAAAATATGAAATGAGAGTCAACAGCCAGACTGAGGAAAATAACACCTTAAAAAATAGACTAACTCAAATGGCAAAAGAGGCTCAGAAAGGCAATGAGGAGAAGAATGCCTTAAAAGTCGATTTTGCCAGATTTAAAAATAATCTCAAGAGCTCACTGAGGAGATTCATTCCTTCAGAATTAGACTGGAGCAAATGAAAGCTAGTGACTTTATGAGAAACCAAGATGCTGTTAAACCAGATCCAAGCAATTGAAAGAATAGAAGGCAATATGAAATATCTCATGGGAAAAACAACTGACCTGGAAAATAGGCCCAGGAGAGATAATTTAAAAATTATTGGACTACCTGAGAGCCATGATAAAAGAAAGAACCTAGAAATCATCCTTCAAGAAGTTCTCAAGGAAAACTGCCCTGATGTTTTAGACCCAGAGGGCAAAATAGAGGTTGAAAGAATCCACCAATCACCTCCTGAAAAAGATCCCAAAAAGAAAACTCCTAGGAATATTATAGCTAGGTTCCAGAATTCACAGATCAAGGAGAAAATACTACAAGCATCCAGGAAGATACAATTTCAATATAGTGGAAACACAATCAGTATAGCACAGGACCTGGCAGCTTCTACATTGAGGGATCCATAGGCATGGAATATAATATTCTGGAGGGCAAAGGAGCTGAGATAAAACCAAGAATCACCTACCCAGCAAAACTGAGTATCTTGTTTCAGGGGAAAATATGGTCATTTAGTGGAATAGTGGAATTTCAAGCATTCTTGAGGAAAAAAACCAGAGTTTCATAGAAAATTTAAACATTCAGACACAAGAAGCAAGAGATGCTTGAGAAGGTAAATAGGGAAAAGAAATCACAAGCAACTTATCAAGGTCAAACTATTTACATTCCTACATGGAAAAACAATAACTGTGACTGATAAAACCTTTATCAGTATGAAAATAATTGAAGATGGGTAATATGGGCATATGAATGCATATGTGAATGTGTGTATATATGTTTACAGGTATACATACATAGAGGGCACAGGTCGAATTTGGTGGGAAGGAAGGATACTTAACGGGTGAAGTGAAGAGGTGAGAGAGGAATGTGGGAGATGGGAAGAGACAGGGTGGTATAAACTATCTC
Organism: Gymnobelideus leadbeateri; assembly: GCA_011680675.1. NCBI lineage: Eukaryota > Metazoa > Chordata > Mammalia > Diprotodontia > Petauridae > Gymnobelideus > Gymnobelideus leadbeateri. The sequence continues at coordinate 378,575 of WOXC01009206.1, forward strand.
ATGTAGAAGAGGCAAGGGGAAGTAGTTGTAAGGGAGGGGATGAACAAGAAGGCAAAAAAGCAAAACCATATTCTCATTGAATTTGGCTCAGAGAGAGAGTGACATACATACTGAATGGGATATCTAACCCTGCAAGAAAGTAGGGGGGAGGGGTAAGAGAGAGGGATCATGGAGGAGAGTGCATTATGAGTGGAGGGGAGGTTGGAGGCACCCACTTTTGAAGAGGGACAGGATCAAAGTAGGGAATGGATCAGGTGGGGGGTGGGACAGGTGTGGGGGCAATATAGCCAGTTTTTTTTACAATATATCTACTATGGTAATGTCTTGCATAGCTATACATGTAGAACATATACTGAATTGCTTATCTTCCCAGCAGGTGTGGGTTACAAGGGAGGAAGGGAATGGATATGAAATTCGAAGTTTTAAAATTAAATATTATATATACACATATATATATATATATATATACATATATATATATACACACACACACATATCTATCTATTTATCTATCTATCTATCTATATATATATATATATATATATACTATTATTAATACTATTTAGCATGTAATTGGGAATTAAGATGTGCAGGCATTGGGGCAGAGAGTTTCACCTTGCCCTAATGGAAAAGTCAAATGGGGTATGGGAGAAGATATGGGAGACAGCAGATTAGATGAGGGGAAATCCTTTGGGACTGCTATTCTGAGGTGGTGGGTAGGGGAAAAATGGGGAAAAATTGTAACTCAAAGTCTGGTGGAAATGAATGATGTAAACCAGAAGTTAATAAAGCATTTGAAAAAAAAACGAAAAAAAAAAACCTCCTGCACCAGAAGTTTCCAAATGAATAAGTGGCTTACAGACCACAGAGGAGCTTAAGAAGGGTTTTGAAAACCAAATAAGAAAAATGGATGAAAAATTGGGAAGATAAATGAGAATGATGCAAGAAACTTATAAAGTGAGAGTCAACACCCTGACTAAAGAAAATAACACCCTAAAAATAGGCTAACTCAAATGGCAAAAGAGGCTCAAAAAGCCAATGAGGAGCAGAATGCCTTAAAAAACCAAATTTGCCAGATGGAAAAAAGAATCTCAAAAGATCACTGAAGAGAATCCTTACTTCAGAATTAGACTGGAGCAAATGGAAGTTAGTGACTTTATGAGAAATTAAGATACTATTAAACAGATCCAAACAAATGAAAAAATAGAAGGGAATGTGAAATATCTCATTGAAAAAGCCACTGACCTGGAAAATAGATTCAGGAGCGATAATTTAAAAATTATTGGCCTACCTGAAAGCCATGATAAAAAAGAACCTAGAAATCCTCCTCCAAGAAATTCTCAAGCAAAATTGCCCTGCTGTTCTAGAACAAGAGGGCAAAATAGAGGTTGAAATCTCACAGATCACCTCCTGAAAAAGACCCCAAAAAGAAAACTCCTAGGAATATTTAGCCAGGTTCTGGAGTTCCCTGATCAAGAATATTACAAGCAGCCAGGGAGAAACAATTTGAATACTGTGGAAACACAATCAGGATAACACAGGATCTGGCAGCTTCTACACTGAGGTATCAAAGGGCTTGGAGTATGATATTCTGGAGGTCAAAGGAGCTGGGATTAAAACCAAGAATTTCCTACCCAGCAAAATTTAGCATCATGTTTCAGGGGAAAATATGGTCATTCAATGGACAAGAGGACTTTCAAGCATTCTTGATGAAAAAACCAAAGTTGAATAAAAAATTTGACATTCAGATACAAGAAGCAAGAGAAGCATGAAAAGGTAAACAGGGAAAAGAAATCATAAGGAACTTATCAAAGTTGAACTTCTTACATTCCTCTATGGAAAAAATGATAATTAACTTTTCTCAGTATGAGAATAGTTGAAGAGAATAGAAATATATATATGTGTATATATAATTATACATGTATGTATGTATATATATATGTATATTTCTATATAGGAGGATATACAGATGTATGAATACATATGTGAGTATGTGTATATATGTGTACAGGCATACATAGACAGATGGTACTGGACCAGTTGAATAGGAAGGGATAATATTTGAAAGGTTGAATTAAAAGGTGAGACAGGAATATAATGAGAGGAGATGGGGATAGATAGAATGGGGGTAAATTATCTCATATAGAATAGGCAAGGGAAAACAGTTACAATGGTGGGAAAGAACAGGAAGGCAAAAAGGAATGAGTCAACCTTATTCTCATTGAATTTGGCTTAGGGAGGGAATGACATACACATTAAATGGGGGTAGTTCACCCTACAAGAGAGTAGGGGGAAGGGGATGTGAGGGAGGATGATGGAAAGGAGGGCAGGCTGGGGGAAGGGAAGTTGGAAGCACCTACTTTTGACAAGTGACAGGATCAAAGTAGGGAATAAAAAAAGTGGGCGGTGGGATAGGAGGGAGGAAAATATAGTCAGTCTTTCACAATATATATGGAAATGTTTTGCATACCTATAAATGTACAACCTATATTGAATTTCTTATCTTACCAGTAAGGATGGGTGACGGAGGTAAGTGAAAGAATCTGTAATTCAAAGGTTTAAAATTATTATTATTATTATTATTATTATTTTTATTTCACATGTAACTAGGAAATACGATATATAGGTGTTGGTGCACAGAGATCCACTGTGCCCTACTGGAAAATTGTAAAGGGGACAGGGGAAGAAATGGGAGAGAATAGATTGGCGGAGGGAATATTCAGTGAGATAGCTGTTTTTGGGTGGTGGGCAGGGAAAAACTGGTGAGAAAATTTGTAACTCAAAGTCTTGTGGAAATGAATGATGTAAAATAAAAAAAAATAACTACAAAAAACATGTCTTTGGTACACAGTAGAGCAATTGCTGGGTCAAATGGTATGCAGCATTTTATAACCTTTTGGGCATAGTTCCAAACTGCTCTCCAGAATTGTTGGATGAGTTCATATCTCCACCAGCAGTTCATTAGTATATCGATTTGTCCATGCCCCTTCCAGTATTTGTTCTTTCTGATAGATTCTGAGGTAGTACTTCAGAGTTGTTTTTATTATACATTTCAATATCAATAATGATATAGAGCATTTTTAATATGAATATAGATAACTCTGATTTGCTTCTTGTGTTTTCATATACTTTGGTTACTACTTTAAAATACAAACATAAATGTATCTGGAAGTCATTTGGAATGGTACTTGCATCTCCTTGTTCATTATTCCACTTATTAGAGGAAACCAGTCTATAGAGTTGCTTGTTGGAAACTTAACCATTATGTATCTGTAAATTATTGTGCCAATATAGTCCTTTAGTATAGGTTGTTCACTGGAGAGCACTGTTCTTTTCTGGGGCCTTTAATATAGACCTATTTTCTGGCTTTTCTTAATTTATTTTTGTTGTTACATTTTAAGGTTCAAACTTTCTCTCTCACTCCCTCCCCACCATGCAGTAGAGAAGGCCATGTTTTTTCACACAGATAAATAAATACATATAAACATTTACTATGCTTACTTCTATTTATCAGTTCTTTCTCTGGAGTTGCATAGCATCTTCCTTCATAGGTTCCTTGAAGTTGAGTTGAATATTTATAATACTCAGAATAATATGGTTGTTCATAATCATTCCTTGAAGAATATAGTTGTTAATGTATAGAGCATTCTCTTGGCTCTGCTCTACCATTTTTCATTATTTTATGTAGGTCTTTCCATTTATTTTCTAAAATTAAGCAGTTTATTATAGCATAGTAATATTCCATCACAATCATATACCACAACTTGTTTTGCCATTCCCCGATTGATGGGCATTCCCTCAATTTCTAATTCTTTGCCACCACAAAGAGAACTCCTATAAATATTTTAGAACATATAGGTTTTTTCTTTTTCCCTGATCATTTTGGGAAGACCTAATAATGGTATTCCTGGATCAAAGGGTATGCATAGTTTGATACCTCTTTGACCATAATTCTAGATTGCTCCCTAAAATGCATGAATTTATAATTCTACCAGCAGTATATTTCCACAATCCCTCTATGTTTTGTCAATTTTACCTTCTATCATTTCAGTCAGTCTAATAGGTGTGAGATGATATTTCAAAGTAATTTTAATTTGTATTTTTCTACTCAATAATGATTGAAAGCATTTTTTCATATGACTATATACAGTTTTGATTTCTTCATCAAAAACTATCTATTCATATCCTTTGACCATTTATCAATTGAGGACTTACTCATATTCTTACAAATTTGACAAAGTTCTCTCTATATTTTAGTTATAAGACTGTTTATCACATTCCTCCTCCCCAGGTTTCTGCTTTCCTTCTAATCTTGCCTACATTGCTTTTATTTGTACAAAATATCTTTAATTTAATATAATCAAAATTATTCAATATACATTGCACAATGCTCTTTATCTCTTGTTGATTCATAAATTCTTATTCTAGCCATGAGTCTGAGAGGTAATATGTTCTATGTTCTTCTAATTTTCTTTTGATATCTTCCTCTATTTCTGCTACACTTATCCTGGAAGCCTAAATCTTTACTTTCATCAAACATAAGGTTATGATAATCATTTACTACTATGTCTACTCTGTTCTACCTTTATATTTCTGTTTTAATGGGCCTATAAATAACCTGTTTTATTCTTTGAGACTTGTTAACAGTGTGCTTATAGGGGGAAGCTAGTAACAATTTACTTTTACTTTTTAGAATTTCTTGTGTCCTTCAAAAGATTAAGTGACATCTTTTACATGCTCCCCAACTGCTAGTGCCTCCACCCCCCAAATTTGCCCTGTATTTATTTTATACATGGTATGTCCCCAAAAAGAATGTAAGCTCATTGAATGAACAGACTGTTTCATTTTTGTCGATGTACCTACCAACCATCACAGTGACTGGAACTTTTTTTAAAGGACTTAAAAAATTCTTGTTGATTGATCAATTGACAACATATTGAGTTATCTCAGTAAGTAAGTTTCAGATTATCTGGGTGTTGGGATGATTAGCAAGCTACAGAACTGAAAAATCTCCTTCTCCCAAGGACTTCACATCCAATGAAAATTTCTAACACAAAAGTTTTAGAAACTAATAGCTTATATCAATTCTAAATCTAAATTTCAAATAGATTTTAGCCTGGAGTTGACTACTATACTTGTAATTGGGCTTTATGGAATTGTCATTCTTATGTATAACAATACTCTTCCTCCTCCTTTTGTTTCTCCTCCAACACTTTAAGATTTATAAAATGCCTTGTACATGTTATTTCACTGGATCCTGGTGAGGTAGCTGTTGTCCCCATTTTACAAATGAGGAAACTGAGTAATAGAGAGGTTATAATCATAGAAATTCTCATAGCTTAATAAGAATCTGAGACAATTTGAATTTTGGTTGTGCTGGGTCCAAGTCCAGTATTGTGTTCACTCTTCCACCTAACTGCCATATAAAAGAAAGTTATCACATAAATTTTTTTCGAGCATGAGTAAAAGCAACAATAAAAACTTCTAATTTTACTGATTCATTAAAGTCTTTTTTTGGAATTATAACAATTTTAAGATTTTTTTCCTAGTGTTTTGATACTTCAGTTATCTTTAGTCTTGGTATTTTTATTTTCCCTGAGTGAACATACAGATTTCTCCACATGCTGCAGCATATGCCATTGGTTTTTCATTCCATTACACTCCAGAAGCACATCTAGTGACCCAAAGGCACTAGTATTTCTTAAGCATCATCATCAAATCTAGCACAAGATATACAGGCTGAACAAAGGGGTTCTTAATCTTTGTTTGTAAATGTTCTGTACTGTTTGACAATTTGGTGAGGTCTCTGGACCCCTTTCTCAGAATAATGTTTTTAAATGAATAAAATAAAATACATAGGATTATAAAAGAAAGTGATTATATTGAAATAGTTATCAAAATGTAAAAATACTCATAGACCCATAACTTATAGCTCTTATTTGATGTGCATATGCATTTTCAGTTGTTTCTCTTTGCTATAGAAAATTGCCTACTGCTAGATTTATGCTCATTTAAGCTCTTTTGATATAGACATTTTTAAAAAGAAATGACATTGCAAAGTAGTTGTGCAAGGAGCATATCTTTACTGAGTGGATTGCTGTATTATTGCTTTAGTAACCTTTTGCTTACCCATAGTTCATTTATTCTGAAACCTTAACTCTTTGGAAGTCAGCCAATAGCCAACATAGAAAGACCATGCACAAAAATTCCTGTACTTTACTAATAAAACATGGCACCAAACCCTCTCTTATAACCTATTTATACTTAATTTAATCATAATACTTGCAGGGTTTTGTCACAGAAACTAATGACTCCTATAGTGCCGAAGAGATCAAAAAGAATGTTCCACATTTGTACCACAATATTCAGAGCAGCACTTTTATAGTAACAAAGCAGGAGAATGAAGAGAAGGGGGAAAAGAGAGAATAGAAAGAATATACAAAAACAGAAATGTTATGAATATATATTTTATTAGACTGTACCTGATTTTTTGCTTTAAAGTTTCAGAAAAATAATCATGATTATTTTTTACCTAAATAACTTATCTATATTTTCTGCTACCCCTAGAATCCTATCTTGTGCAATTAAAAATAGTCAAGAAAAACCAAGTTAACAAATATCTGTTGTTTTCTACATACAGAACCTATAGGACTTGACTTCTGGATTCAATGTTGGTGATTACATTTGTTCTTAGTATAGTAGCAATTTGGTATTAGTTGTTTAAAAAAACAATTTACATTGTTGAAGTCATCTGTGAATAATATTCTTTTGTGCTACTTTGTTCCACCTCAGTTCATGGTAATCTTCCTACATTTCTCTGAATTTCTCATATTCTTTTTTATGGCACAATGATAAGCAGTTATTTTCAGATAGCACTTAAGAGGTAGCATTGGATAGTGGATAGGAAACTATCCATGAAGTTAAAGGAGTTGGATTCAATTCTAGCCTTTGACATATGCTGGATACATGATCTTATACAAGTAACTAGTCGTTTCAATTCTTTAGGAAACTTTCAAATACTATAAATTAAGGAGAAGGGCCTGACTTTCATTGGTAGAGTTCCGTCTCTAACATATGGGAGTTCCCTCTGCTAAAGAAATCACTTATGCAATCTATGTCCCCATCTTAACATTCAGATATCACAATTTGATGGTTGTTAGTTGGCAATTATTATGAGAACTGCTTATATCCTTTGACTACTTATCTTTGTTGGTTTTCATGTATCTTACATATTGAATTTTAAAAGATATTTGATAAAACATTTTTCTATTAACTTTTATCCTTATTAGCCTATTTATATTAATTTTTCTCATGAAAAAGCTTTTTTTTTCAATTTAATGTGAATGAAATTGTGAATTTTATTTTTTAATCACCTTTTCCCCTTATTTGGTTAAGATTTTACCCTTAGATATAATTGGCAATGGCATTTGATATGTTTATCTTCTAAAAAATTTTGGGAGGATATGAACTTTAATTTTCAGGTCACATATCTATTTTGAGGTCATTATGCTATGTGATATAAACCAATGTCATAGATTTAATTTTTTCCAGACTGCTTTTAATTTCTCTAGGAATTCTTGTAAAATATGAAATTATTACCTACATAGTTTATTTAGGGTAATTTATTTTATGCTAGGTTATTTAGTCTATTTTTTCTGACTCCCCATTTTATATTCATTTCCACTGGTCTATTTTCTTTTTGTAAACAATTACCATAGTGATTACTCATTTATAATATAATCTGATATTAAAAAAGTGCTATTACCCTTTCATTCTTTTTTTAAATCATTATTTCCATTGATATTCTAGATCTTTTGCTCCTCCAAATGAATTTGGCTATTATTCTATCTAGTTCTCTAAAGTATCAACTAGGTACTCTGAATTTTAATGTGGCCCATTTCCTGATTAATTGGGTCTTGCTTATTTAGTGTAAGCCACTCATCTAATTCTTTATTTACAGACTTTCAAGGAATTTTGGTCATTGCTGTCTTGAAATACAATTTCATATCTGCTAATCTTAGGTTCTTTTAATTCCTATTGTTTTTTTTTCACTATTTTTTCTTAAAATTTTTTTGAGCATTTATTCCTTCAAATTAATTGAAAAATATTTTGTTTAATCCTGCTATCTGGTTGTTTTTTACTGATATACTACTGAATCTATGGTTTAATTGATTTAACTTCATTATAATGGCATAGCCTTTCCATAAACACTGAATATCCCTCCAATTGTTGATGTATTATTTCATTATCTAAACATATTTCTAAGTTGTTTTTAAGTCTGTGTGCCCTTTGACAACATATTTCTCTTATATTTTTTGTATATCACAGTGATTTTGAATACAATTTAAATGAATGAAAAATCCATTTATTAAATACACACTGTATAACAGACACTCTACTAAGTGGCGGGGATAACAAGTTAATCTAGCAGTATAGACCCTTCCATTAATTTGCTTATATTATCATAGTAAATAACACATAGCAGATTAGTACCCAAGGAAAAGTATTTTGGACAGGAAGTCAGAAGTTTGGGGATTAGAGTAATAGGGCAATTGTTTAATACTTCCTTTTTATGAATGATAGTGTTAATTTTATTACTGTTCTCAGTGACTGATTTGGAAGTGGAGAGACAATAGGAATAGGTATCCATAAATGGTGTGGAAATCGTTGGTAAATAACATGTTGTGTTTGGGTTCAGGTGAGCTATGTTGAATGCTTACCAATAACAAGTCCAGACTCCTCAGAGGGAGCTTTACTTCTGGAGTGGAGAAAGATGCGGGAGAGCAAAAGCATTGCAGATTGAAGATGATTGGGAAGAGGTAATCATTATAGAGTGACTTCATTAATTTCTTTATTGTTTCTTCATTTTGTTTAAAGTAAACTTATATCGTCTATTTTTTTCTGCCACTTCTTTTTTGATCAAGGGAGGGGAAAGTGAAAGAAAAAAGAAAGCAAGGAAAGAAAAAAAAGAAGGAAAATTTTTAATAAAAATCTTTGCACATCTTTTCCATTTTTTGTGTGTTCCTTCCATTTTTAATCTTTAAATGACTTTGAATTGGCTTCACTTAATTTGTCTATCACTACACATTCTTTAAACCGGTTTTTATTTTATACTGTTTTCTTTTCTTTTTTTATTAAGGGATACTTCGCATAATGTTTCACCAACTTTTCAAAAAGATTATACAAATGAGTTTCTATCTGAACTGATATTGTCTTTGGTTACCATAGTTCTCTCCTTGGGAAAGAAATCCAACTTTTACTGCCTAAGGAGTTTTATTTAGGCTCTTTTTGATTCCCTATAATTACTACTTTGTTATGGCAGAAGGCTTGCATAATTCAATGAAAAAAAATAATTCAATGAAACCATGACCTATGCCATACAGGGTTACCCAAGATGGACAAGTCATAGTAGAGAGTTTTGACAAAAGGTGGACAACTGGAGGAGGAAATATCAAACTACTTCAGTATCTTTGCCAAGGAAATACCATAGACAGTGTTAAAATGATAAAAGATATGACATTGGATGATCAACTCCTCAAGTCAAGAGGTGCAACATACTACTGCAAAAGAGTAGAGGGCAGGTTCAAGAATAACACGTATTAATGAAGCAACTGGACCAAAGCTGAAAGGAAGCTTAACTGTGGATGTATCTCGAGATGAAAGGAAAATCTGATGCTATAAAGAACAAAGTTGTCTATCTTGGCAGATGGTCCCATAACTTCTTGAGAAATAGAGGGAGAAGAAATGGAAACAGTATTAGACTTTACAATCTTGGACTTGAAGATCACTACAGATGGTAACTATAGCAATGGGATAAAAAGAAGCTTGGTCCTTGTTAGGAAAGCTCTGACAAATCCGGACAAATTGCTACAAAGCAGACTTCACCTTGCTGACAAAGGTCCATGTAGTCAAAGCAATGGTTTTTCTAGTAGCAATGTGTGGCTGTGATAATTGGATGAAAAGGAAAGCAGAACGCCTCAGAATTGAGGCTTTCAAATTATTGTGTTGGAGAAGACTTTTGAGAGTCCCTTGGGCAGCAAGGAGATCAAGTCAGTCAGTACTTAAAAGAAATTTGTTCAGAATATTCACTGGAAAGTCAAATATTGAAACAAAACTTAAATATTTTGGCCGCATAATGAAAACGTAGGACTCATTGGAAAAGATCTTTAGGTTGGGAAAAGAGCAAAGGCAAAAGAAAAAAGGGAATGTAGAGGATGAAATGGATAGATAGTGTCTTTTCCTTACCTAATTTTTTTCATTAGCAACAACTTTATTTATTTTTTTGCTTTTTGGAGGGGGGAAGGCAGAACAATTGGGGTTAAGTAACTTGCCTAAGGTCACATGGCTAGTAAGTGTTAAGTGTCTGAGGCTGGATTTGAAAGCAGGTCCTCTTGACTGCAGGGCTGATGCTCTATTGACTGTGCCACCTAGCCACCCCTCATCAGCAATAACTTGCTTGAGCAGGTCATGAGTGATTTTTTTATAGCATTTTTTTTTTTTTGCTTTTTTGGAGGGCAATTGGGGTTAAGTAACTTGCCCAAGGTCACATGTCGAGTTTTGCGTTAAGTGTGTGAGGCCAGATTTGAACTCCACCCCTGCTGGCTCCAGGGCTGGTGCTCTATTCACTGCACTACCTAGCGGCCCCTCATGACTGATTTTTAAAAAATTAATTATACTCCCTGCTTTTTTTCTAACTCATTTTTGTTCTTTTATCTAATATATTTCTGATCATTTATTCAATACTTTATATAGTTGTTTAAGGAATGACTCCCAAATAAATAATATGATTTTCCTCTCTATAAAAATATAATCAATTTAATATCTTGTGATGTTACACAATATCCTCTTGTAGATTCTCCCTCTTTCCCCAATAGAAAGTAAGCTTCTTGAGGGCAGAGTCTATTTCATTATTAATTTTGTATTCCTAGTCTACCTAGTACATAGCCACTTAAGAACCCCCCTCCACCTTTAAAAAAATGTCTTCTTTGATAGAATGTAAATTCCTTGAGTTACTCAGTAAAGTGACTGATGCACGTGTTTCATAAATATTTATAATTCTTTGGTTGATACCTGCCATATCCAGTTCTACCATTCAGAGTCCCTACTTTGTACAAACCAGTGTGCTAATAACAGACAAGACTAACATATGAAGACAAAATAATAATGTTAAAATTTAACTGTTGGGGGGCAGAGCCATGATGGTGGAGTAGAAACAGGACTTCCGCACAGCTCTGGCTCCCACCACCAAAGATTTAAAATCAAATGTTTAAAAATATATAAATACTATTATTAATACTATTTTGCATGTAATTGGGAGATAAGATGTGCAGGCATTGGGGCATAGAGATTCACCATGCCCTATTGGAAAAGTCGAAGGGGGTATGGGAGAAGATATGGGAGAGAGCAGATTAGAGGAGGGGATATCCTGTGGGACTGCTATTCTGGAGTGGTGGGTAGGGGAAAAATGGGGAAAAATTTTAATTCAAAATCTGGAGAAAAAGAATGATGTAAACCAGAAGTTAATAAAGAATTTTGGAAAAAAAATTAACTGTTAAAATTTATTTAAATATTGTGTAATGTGTTTCCTAACACCTACAAAGGAGTTTCATCTATATTTATTTATTGGAGGAATGAGGCTAGAAAATAGTTGACCTAGGTCACTATAGTTCATCTCAACAGCAACGATATATTGATGAATCTATAGCTATAGACTTCTCTAGTAGGTGATCTACATGAAAAAATACTCAACCATAATTATTTTTGTCCTAATCTCTGTGGTGGTGCCACAGAACAACTTGTCTTCAATGAAATTTGTTAATTTTTTTTCAAATTATGAAAACATTATTGTGACATACATCACTAAATTATGCATTGTAATATTGTAAATATAGTCAAAATATATTATGGAGTTATGATGAAAGAGTGAAGAGGCATTTGTGTCTTTTCATACATGTCCCATAAACATGTATAGACTACCTCTTCCACTTCAAGACAAAAAGTTTAAAGACAGATATTGCATACTTCTCCATCTCAGGAAGAAAATATTCTTCTTCAACAAGGAGGAGACGGTTTTCATATTTACCTGGAGAGGCTTATACAAACTGATGCTGAATTAGAAGAGTAGAACCAGGAGAAATTTGTACACAATCACAGATACAACATATGTGTGATGACCAACTATGACAGACTGGACTCTTCTCAGAAATGCAGTGATATAAGTCAATCCCGAAAGACTCATGAAGGAGAGAGATGCGACATTCAGAGAAATAACTAGAAAGAACTGAACTTGAATCCTGATGGAAGCAAACTAATTGATCTTTTTCTTTTCATTGTTTGGTTTTATTACTTCTTTACCATTTTTCATCCCATCTAGTACAGTACGCTTTTGTAACTTGACTAATGTCTAATGTGAAAGTATTTGCAGATGCTATACTGGACTATATGCCATTGTGGGGGGTTGGGGGAAGGAGGAAGGGAAATTTGAAACTCAAGGAACTATGGAATTGAATCTTGTAAACTAAAAATAAACAAATAAATTAATAAAAAAAAAAGAAAAATTCTTCAACTTGAGTCCTTTTATTGTTGTTGTTCCTCTCCCAGCTTCTTTTTCAAGGATATTTTCAGTAAGCTTGACAGATTTCATTGTTAAATCATATACTTAAGCCTAAGTTTCTCCATTCTTTCTAGTTGACATGTTGCACTTGAGATAAGTTTTTCCTTAGGGCCACTTTTCTTTCTCCAACTGTCAGTCCCAAATATATCATACAAAATTCAGACATCATTTTAACTTATCTTTGCCCATTATGAAGGAAAAATTGTGCAGAAGAAGTGGAGTAAAACATTGTCGGAGGGATACACGCCTGGGGAAGAGGGAAGGCTGATCAAGCATGAGCAAAGGATATATGATAGACTGTCCACAGGCTCCTTTGTTACACATGAGATGCCAAAAAATCTAGAGGAAGCCTAACTCCTCCCCTAATAATTGTGAATGCATTCTCTGGGTGGCACTTACAGGAGGATATGGACAAGATTTATACAGCATGAGGAGAAAGGGAGGCATGGTTGGTTATCTACACTGATGGAAGGAATACCCACATTGATGGGATCATAGACCCATCAATATATTGAAGTGCAACTTTCCAAATTATTAAAAGGGGAAACCTTTTTCTCTGGATCTTTGCTATGAGTGGTGACCAGAAAAAATTAGAGCAAAATTCTTATTTCTAGCTTGCATTTTACTTCTGAACCATTTCTAAGAAGTGAAAAAATGCTATCTCTATCTTGCCATGTGATCCGATTTTTTTCTAAGTCCGATTTGTGAGAATCAAACAAGGTTCTTTTTTATCATATTTAACAAATAATTGATGAGAATTATCATATATTTTTGCAAAACAACTTTGTTGAGCACATGTTTTTTGAATAAAATAAACTTGGAATAGTTCTTTCCTTTAAATAGGAAAAAATAAAGCAAAGTAAAAAAAAATGTAAAAAAAAAAAAGTAAGAATATAATCTGCTTTTCAAGAACTCCGTAACTTTTTTTTTAAGCAATTGGGGTTAAGTAACTTGCTCAAGGTTACACGGCTAGTCATTATTTATGTGTGGGTGCTCATTTTCTGAGGCCCGATTTGATCTCCGGTCATCCCAACTCTGAGGCCGGTGCTCTTACTCACTGAGTCACCTAGCCGCCCCTAAGAACTCCATAACTTTTAACAGACTATCAGATTAATCATCATATACCAAGGACCAAAAGGCAGTGATACAGAAAGAGATGTGCTTATTTTCTTTCTTCCCAATACTTGACTGCCACTTTAGTCTTAAATGTAGGGGAGAGAGGGGAATGTAAAACCATCTTTATGATAGGTCCAGTCAATTTAGGAAGCTTCTGTTCATTCTTACCCTTTGGGCTTAGACCCTATTGGTTACACTAGAAATTCCTTAAACTATACTTTTATTGGTCTCCTGGGGATATTTTGGTCTGGTTTCTAATCCAAGTATTACCTCCAAAAGCTGGTCCAAATAGTCCTGAGGTAAAGGAAATTGACAACTGAGTAAATGATAATTGACTTGATTTTTATTCTCTTTTCTCGTGGGTTTTATGGAGGGATGGGTGTGAATAGCATTTTATTGGTTGGTATATACATGGGAAAAGGCAGTATGATATATTGCAAAGAGTATTGGATTCAGAAATTTGGGTTCAAATCCCAGCATTTGCAGGTTGACATGGGTCAATCAGATCACCTATAAGAACCTCATTCAGTTTCTTCTACAAAATTGGAACAACGAAGGAAGATTCACTTTCTGCCTCACAGAAGACTGCTGTGAGAAAAGCTCTATACTATAGGCAGGTAGGTGGTGCAGTGGATAGAGTGCTGGGTCTAAAATCAGGAAGATTCATCTTCCTGAGTTCAAAGGCAGCCTTAGGAACTTATTAGCTGGGTGACCTTGGGCAAGTCAGTTAATCCTATTTGCTTCAGTTTCTCCATCTGTAAAATGAGCTGGAGAAGGAAATGGCAAACCACTTTAGTATCTTTGTCAAGAAAAACCTAATGGGATCACTAACAGACAGAAATGACTGAACCCTACTGAAAAACAACAAGAAGCTCTACAAACGAATTCATAATATTCTTTTCTGCATATTCACATATGAAATAGCATGGTAAAGATAGAAGGCAAGCACTGGAGTAAGGAAAGGGAAGGAGAAGATTAAGGAATAAGTATTTATATAGACAGTCTTCTATGTGCCAGACACTGTGATAAGTGCTTTTTACAAATACTATCTCATTTGATCCTCACTTACCACCCCCATTTTTTTAGTTGAGTAAACCAAGGCAAACAGAGTTTAAGATACTTGCCTCAGATTACACAACTCCAAAGTGTCCAAGGTAAATTTGAATTCAGGTCCAGTGCTCTATCCAGTAACTAACTCAGTTCAAAGTCTTGCCTCTTACATTTACTAGCTTTATGCCAGTTAACCTTTTCATATTTCTAGGAAACTTCTAAAACTATAAGTTTAAGTGAGTCACCTTTCTGCATTCATTGAAAGAATCTAACTACCAGAAGATTCTTACACCAACAAAATCACAGATCAGCACTTTCCTCCCTTCCCCATAAAAGGAGAGGAATTTAAAAATATCTATAGGGGCGGCTAGGTGGCGCAGTGAATAGAGCGCCGGCCCTGGAATCAGAAGGACCTGAGTTCGGAGCCGGCCTCCGACATTTAATCCGCACAAACAAAAACCTAGCCGTGTAACCTTGGGCAAGTTACTTAACCCCAATTGCCCTAAAGGGGCGGCTAGGTGGCGCAGTGAGTAAGAGTGCCGGCCTCGGAGTTTGGATGACCCGAGATCAGATCCGGCCTCAGAAAATGAGCACCCACGCATAAATCAAATGACTAGCCGTGTAACCTTGAGCAAGTTACTTAACCCCAATTGCTTTAAAAAAATATATATCTATATTTTGTGCACATAAGATAGAGAATGAATTCAGAGAACTGATAGATATCTGGTACATACTTGGTCATTTTTCAGGGATATAGAATCAGATTCTGAAATAAGCAAACAGAACTTATAAGGGCATGAGACCACAGGAAGTAATTTTCTTTTTCTTCCTTCCTTCTTTCCTTCCTTCCTTCCTTCCTTCCTTCCTTCCTTCCTTCCTTCCTTCCTTCCTTCCTTCCTTCCTTCCTTCCTTCCTTTCTTTCCTTCTTTCTTTCTTTTTTCTTTTTGGTGGCCAGTTTGGGCTAAATGACTTTCCCAAAGTCACATGGCTAGTAAGTGTATAAAGCATCTGAGGCAGGATTTGAACTATTCACTGTGTCACCTAGCCACCCCAAGTAATTTTCTTTTTTTTTTTAATTAATTCATTAGTTTAGTTTCAGTTAACAAGATTCAATTCTATAGTTCCTTGATTTTCAAATTTCCTTTACTTCCCTCCCTCCTCCCCCCACCACAGCATATAGTCCAGTATAGGATCTGCAAATACATTCATATTAGATATTATTCCAATTACAAAGGTGTATTGTACTAGGTGGGATGAAAGATGGTGAAGAAGAAATAAAACCAAACAATGAAAAGAAAAAGATCATTTAGTTTGCTTCCATCAGGATTCAGGCTCAGTTCTTTCTAGTTATATCTCTGGATGTTGGAGTCTTTTGGGATTGACCTATATCACTGCATTGCTGAGAAGAATACAGTCTGTCATAGTTGATCATCACACATATGTTGTGTCTGTGATTGTGTGCAAATTTCTCCTGGTTCTACTCTTCTCACTCAGCATCAGTTTGTATAAGTCTCTCCAGGTAATTATGAAATCCATCACCTCTTCATTTCTTATAGCACAATAATATTTCATTACATTCATATACTACAACTTGTTTAGCCATTCCCCAATTGATGGGTACCACTTTAGTTTCCAATTCTTTGCAACCACAAAAAGGGCTGCTATAAATATTTTTGTACATATGGGTCTTCCACTTCTATGATCTCTTTGGGATATAACCCTAGAAGTGATATTGTTGAGTCAAAGGGTATGAAATTATTTATAGTCCTTTGGGCATAATTCCAGATTGCTCTCCAGAATGGTTGGATAAGTTCACAACTCCACTAGCAATGTATTAGTGTTCCAATTTGTCCACATCCTCTCCAGCATTTGTCACTTTCTTGTTTTTTCATCTTAGCCAATCTGACTGGAGAGATGTGGTATCTCAGAGTTGTTTTGATTTGCATTTCTCTAATCAATAGTGATTTGGAGCATTTCTTCATATGCTTATAGATATCTTTAATTTCTTTCTCTGAAAACTGCCTGTTCATATCCTTTGACCATTTATCAATTGGGGAATGACTTGTATTCATATAGATTTGGCTCAATTCTCTACACATTTTAGAAATGAGTCCTTTATCAGAGACACAAGTTGTAAAAATTATTTCCCAATTACCCACCTCCCTCTTGATCTTAGTTACATTGGCTTTGTTTGTACAGAAGCTTTTCAATTTAATGTAATCAAAATTATACATTTTGCATTTTATAATGCTCTCTAATTCTTGTTTGGTCCTAAAGTCTTCCCCTCTCCACAAATCTGTCAGGTAAACTATTCCTTGCTTTCCCAGATTGCTTATAGTATCATCCTTTACACCTAGATCATGCACCCATTTAGACTTGATTTTGGTATATGTTAGATAATGGTGTTAGATAATGATCTATGCCCAGTTTCTGCCATACTGTATTCCAGTTTTCCCAGCAGTTTTTGTCAAATAGTGCATTCTTATCCCAAAAACTGGGGTCTTTGGGTTTATCGAAAAATAGATTGCTATATTCATTAACTGCTGGGTCTCCTGCACCTAATCTATTCCATTGATCCACTACTCTACACCTCTGCCAATACCAAGCAGTTTTAATGACTGCTTCTGTATAAGATCTGCCATAGCTAGTCCACCTTTCCTAGCATTTCTTTTCATTAATTCCCTTGATATTTTAGACCATTTGTTTTTCCAAATAAATTTTATTATTTTGTCTAACTCTAAAAAGTAGTTTTTTGGTAATTTGATTGGTATGGCACTAAATATATAGTTTAGTTTGGGTAAAATTGTCATTTTTATTATATTAGCTCGACCCAGCCATGAGCAGTTGATATTTTTCCAAATATTTAGATCTGATTTTATTTCTGCGAGAAGTGTTTTTTAGTTGTGATCATATAGATTCTGGGTTTGTTTTGGCAAGTAGATTACCAAGTATTTTATAATGTCTACAGTGACTTTAAATGGGATTTCTCTTTCTATTTCTTGCTGTTGAGTTTCATTGGAGATGCACAGGAATGTCAAGGATTTATGTGGGTTTATTTTATATCCTGCAACTTTGCCAAATTTATTTATTATTTCAAGTAGTTTTTTACTTGATTCTCTAGGGTTCTCTAAGTATATCATCATATCATCTGCAAAGAGTGATAGCTTGGTCACTTCTTTGCCTAATTTGATTCCTTTGATTTATTTTTCTTCTCTAATTGCTACCGCTAGTGTTCCTAGAACCAGATTGAATAAGAGGGGTGATAGTGGACACCCTTGTTTCACTCCTGATCATATTGGAAAGGCTTCTAGTTTATCCCCATTGCATATAATACTTGCTGATGGTTTTAAATAGATGCTAGCAACTATTTTAAGGAAGGCTCCATTTATTCCTATACTTTCTAGTGTTTTTAATAGGAATGAATGTTGTACTTTGTCAAAAGCCTTTTCTGCATCTATTGAGATGATCATGTCATTTATGCTAGTTTTAGTATTGATATGCTCAATTATACTGATGGTTTTCCTAATATTAAACCATCCTTGCATTCCTGGAATGAATTCTACCTGATCAGAGTGTATTATTTTTGTGATAAGTTGTTGTAGTCTTTTGGCTAATATTTTATTTAAAATTTTTGCATCTAAATTCATGACGGAAATTGGTCTATAATTTTCTTTCTCTGTTTTATCTCTTCCTGATTTAGGAATCAGTACCATATTTGTGTCATAGAAAAAATTTGGTAGGACTCCTTCTTCACTAATTTTCCCAAATAGTTTGTAGAGTATTGGAATCAATTGTTCTTTAAATGTTTGATAAAATTCACTAGTAAACCCATCTAGCCCTGGAGATTTTTTCCTAGGGAGTTAATTGATGGCTTGTTTGATTTCTTTTTCTGAGGTGGGGTTATTTAGGTAATTCACTTCCTCTTCAGTTAATCTGGGCAACTTGGATTTTGTAAATAATCATCCATTTCACTAAGATTATCATATTTATGTGCATACAATTGGGAAAAATCGTTCCTTGTCACCTTCTTGATTGCCTCTTCATTGGAGGGTAGATTCACCCTTTTTATTTTTTGATACTCATAATTTGGTTTTCTTCTTTCTTTTTTTTATCATATTGACTAAGGGTGTATCAATTTTATTGATTTTTCATAAAACCAGCTCTTAGTTTTATTTATTAATTCAATAGTTTTCTTAATTTCAATTTTATTAATCTCTCCTTTGGTTTTTGATATTTCTAATTTAGTACTAAATTGGGGATTTTCAATTTGTTCTTTTTCTAGCTTTTTCAATTGCATTTCCAATTCATTGACCTCCCATCTCTCTGTTTTAATTAAGTATGCACTCAGGGATATCAAACTTCCCCTGAGAACTGCCTTTAGTGCATCCCACAAATTTTGGTATGTTGTCTCATTATTATCATTCTATTGAATGAAATTATTGATTGCTTCTATAATTTCTTTTTTGACCAATCCATTCTTTTTTTGTTCAAATGCTTTATTAACTTCTGTTTTACATCATTCATTTCTGCCAGATTTTGAGTTACAATTATTTCCTCCCCCTGTTTTTCTCCTATGCACCCACCCAGAATAGCAGTCCCGCAAGATATCGCTTCCTCTAATCTGCTCTCTCCCATACCTTCTCCCATACCCCCTTCGACTTTTCCATTAGAGGAAGGTGAATCTTTGTGTCCCAGTACCTGCACATCTTATCTGCCAATTACAAGCAAAAGTGTATTAATAATGGTATATTATATATATATATATATATATATATATGAAACATTTAATCTTAAGACCTTGAATTTCAGATCCATTTCTTTACTCCCTTGTCACCCATTCCCTCTGGGGAGATAAGTAATTCAGTATATGTTGTACATGTCTAGCTATGCAAAACATTATCATAGTAGATATATTGTACAAGGCTGCTTATAATTCCTTACCACTCATCCCAACCCCGACCTGGTCCATTCACTACATGATCTTGTCCCTCTTCTATAGTGGGTACTTGAACCTCCCCTCCCCCCAAGGATGCCCTCCCATACATCATCCCTCCTCTCATCCCACTACCCCCTATTTTGCTGTAGGTTGAGATATCACATTTAATGTATGTCATTCTCTCCCTGAACCAAATTCAATGAGGATGTGGTTTTGCCGTTTTGCCTTTTTGCCTTCCTATTCTGTCCCTCCTCTGCAGCCACTTCCCCTTGCTTCTTCTACATGAGATAGGTTGCCCTACCCTGTCTCTCCCCAACTCCTCTTGCCACTTACCCCTCTCACCTCATAATTTTACCCCTTGAGTATCCTCCCTTCCCAACAAATTCAACCTATGTCCTCTATCCATATATAACTGTAACCATATACACACACATTCACATATGTATTCATATGACCATACATACTTCTTCCATTATTTTCATAGTGAGAAAGATTTCATCAGTCACAGTTATTGTTTTTACAAATAAGAATGTAAATAGTTCAACTTTGATAAGTTCCTTTTGATTTCTTTTCCCTGATTACCTTCTCAGGCATCTCTTGCTTCTTCCGCCTGGATGTCAAATTTTCTATTCAATTCTGTTTTTTTCCTCAAGAATGCTTGAAAGTCCTCTATTCCACTGAATGACCATATTTCCCCCTGAAACAAAATACTCAGTTTTGCTGGGTAGGTGACCCTTGGTTTCATTCCCAGCTCTTTTGCCCTCCAGAGTATCATATTCCATGCCCTTCAGTCCCTCAGTGTAGAAGCTGCCAAGTCCTGTGCTATTCTGATTGTGTTTCCACAATATTGAAATTGTTTCTTCCTGGCTGCTTTTTTCTCCTTGATCTGGGGATTCTGGAACCTGGCTATAATATTCCTGGGAGTTTTCTTTTTGGGATCTTTTTATGGAGGTGATCTGTGGATTCTTTCAACCTCTATTTTGCCCTCTGGATCTAAAACATCAGGGCAGTTTTCCTTGAGAATTTTTGAAGGGTGATTTCTAGGTTCTTTCTTTGATCATGGCTTTCAGGTAGTCCAATAATTTTCAAATTGTCTCTCCTGGATCTATTTTCCAGGTCAGTGGTTTTTCCCATGAAATATTTCACATTGCCTTCTAATCTTTCTTTTGTTTGGATCTGCTTAACAGCATCTTGATTTCTCATAAAGTCATTAGCTTCCATTTGCTCCAGTCTAACTCTGAAGGAATGAATCTCCTCAGTGAACTTTTGAGATTCTTTTTCCATCTGGCAAATTCGACTTTTTAAGGCATTCTTCTCCTCATTACCCTTTTGGGCCTCCTTTGCCATTTGAGTTAGTCTATTTTTTAAGGTGTTGTTTTCCTCAGTCAGGCTGTTGACCCTCATTTCCTACTTTTCCTGCATCCTTCTCATTTCTCTTTCCAATTTTTCCTCCACTTCTCTTATTTGATTTTTAAAGTCCTTCTTAAGGTCCTCTATGGCCTGTAACCCACTCATGTTTTTCCCTTGGGCTTTTGGAGCAGAACTTCTGACCTCACAGTCCTTTTCCTGCTCTATGCCCCCAAAATAGGAGTCTAGTGTTTCATTTTTCTGTTTAATTTGTTTCCTTTGCCTTGGCACGTTGCCACTTAATTACTTGACTTTTGGGCTTGTTGCCACACTATGGCTCTGCTGCCAGATGGGAATTTTCATCCTGAGCTTGTGGGGGACAACTTCTGTTTCTGGAAGATGGAAGCCACCCATGACCTCCACCCCAGATCACAATCTAGATCCAGGGAGGTTAGAGCAAGAGCAATTACCCCCCAAGACTGATTGCTGGATCTCCCTACAGTTTGTAGGCCAGGAGCTGGAGCTGCCTCTGAAAACTGCAAAATGGCGTTTCTCCTCAGTGGGTACTAGCCCCCAGGGGAGGAAGCTGAAGCATTCCCCAAATACTGTTCCCAAAGTCCATAGGGCAGTAACCTCTCACTTTGTCCTAATCATGTCTATGTTGATAATTCTGGAATTGCCATTGCTGCTGGTGTTCTGGGGTCTCTCCAGCTGGATGATGGCCCTGCCACCCTGGGGCTAAAACCTCGGCTCGAGTGGACCTGGGCTCGGGTCAGCTAGGCTTGGCTCGGCTCCCCGTGCTCTGTGCGCTGCGGGCTCCCAGACCACTGTGTTGGTCCTTCCTGCATGGTTGCTGGGCTGTCCTCAGCGGGAGGTTAGCTTCTCTGTGTTGTTCTGTGGGTGCTGGGGCTCCAGAAGTTGTTCAGAGTCCCCCTTTACATAGTTTGGAGGAAATCTGGGGGCAGAGTGGCTTGTATGAGCTGTTTCTACTCCGCCATCTTGTCTCTGCCCCGACCCATCCATTCTTTAGGATTACATTGTTTAATTTCCAATTAGTTTTTAGTCTATATTTCCATGGCCCTTTATTGCATATAATTTTTATTGCATCATGATCTGAGAATGATGCATTTAATATTTCTGCCTTTTTACACTGGATTGTGAGGTTTTTATGCTCTAGTACATGGTCTATTTTTGAGTATGTACCATGCTCTGGTGAGAAGTAGTGTATGTTCATTTTTATCCCCATTCAGTTTTCTCCAGAGACCCATCATATCTAATCTCTCTAAGATTCTATTCACCCCCTTAACTTCTTTCTTGTTTATTTGGAGGTTAGATTTATCGAGTTCAGAGAGGGGGAGATTAAGGTCCCCCACTAGTATAGTTTAGCTATCTATTTCTTCCTCTAATTCATTTAACTTCTCCTCTAGGAATTTGGATGCTATACCACTTGGTGCATATATATTAAGTAGTGATATTGCTTCTTTCTTGATGGTGCCTTTTAGTAGGATATAGTTTCCTTCCTTATCTCTTTTAATTAGATCTATTTTTGCTTTTGCTTTATCTGAGATAAGTATTGCTACCCCTGCTTTTTTTACTTTAGCTGAGGCATAATAAATTTTACTCCAACCTTTTACCTTTACCCTGTGGGTATCTCTTTGTTTCAGATGTGTTTCTTGTAGACAGCATATTGTAGGATTATGGTTTTTAATCCATTCTGCTATCCGCCTCTGTTTTATGGGAGAGTTCATCCCATTCACATTCACAGTAATGATGACTATTTGTCTCTTCCCCTCCAACCTATTCCCTCTCCTGTTTATGTTTTTTTTTTCTTCCTTCTCCCTCCCCCTCCTTGAAGTTTTCCCTTTTGACTGCCGCCTCCCTCATTGTTCCCACCCAGTGACCCCCCTTCTTAACCTACCCTCTCCCCTTACTACTATTTCTCTCCTGTTTAATATCCCCCTTTAGTCTCCTCCTTTTCACCTCCCCCCTTACCCTTCCACTATCTATAGGACACAATAAATTTTTATACTTATCAGAGTGAATTACTCCCCGTTTGATTCCAAACTAATGAGAGTAAATTTCAAACATTGCTCCTCTCCCTCCCTCTTTTTCCTCTATTTAATGAATTTATGTGTCTATTCACATTAGAATCTTAAACTTTACTGATTAAGTTGATCCTTCTTTGAACTAGAACCAGTGAGAAGTGTTTAAATGATGTTCCTCTCCCTTTTTCTTTCCCCTCTTCTATAGTGTATTTTGATGCCTCTTCAGATGGCATATTTTATGTTTTCCTATCTCATCCTTTCCTTTTTCCCATTACAGTCCCTTTGATCCCCTTAATAGTTTTTTTTAAGTCTTCAGTTTAGTGCATTCATACCCATACCCTCTATCTAAGTATAACCCTTTTGAAGGTCATGATAATAATAAAGATTTTGAATATTGACAGTTATCAGCTCCACATATAGGGATGTGAACAACATTTTGCTCTTGTTGCATCCCTAGTAATGAGCATGTGTGTGTCTGTGGGAGTGTGCACTTATGCATGTGTGAGTCTGTGTTTGCCTTGTTTACCTTTTTATGTCTCTCTTGAGTCTTGTAATTGGAGATCAAATTTTCCATTGAGCTCTGGCTTTTTCATCAGGAAAGACTGGAAGTCCCTTATTTCACAAAACGACCATCTCCTTGCCTGAAGGATTATGCTCAGTTTTGCTGGGTAGTTAATCCTTGGTTGTAATCCTAGCTCTCTTGCCCTATGAAATATCAAATTCCAGTCCCTCTGCTCTTTTAATGTAGAAGCTGCTAGGTCCTGTTTGATCCTAACTGTAGATCCTCGATATTTGAATTGTTTCTTTTTGGCTGCTTGTAGAAATTTTTCTTTAATCTTGTAATTCTGGAATTTGGCTAGTATATTTCTTGGAGTTTTCACTTTGGGATCTCTTTCAGGAGGAGTCCGGTGAATTCTAATGATAGCTATTTTATCTTCTGATTCTAGGGCATCAGTACAGTTTTCTTTGACAATCTCTTGGAGGATGTTGTCTAGGCTGTTTTTTTCATCATGGCTTTCTGGTAGACCAATAATTCTTAAGTTGTCTCTCCTGGATCTGTTCTCTAGGTCAGTTATTTTTCCAGTGAGATATTTTACATTTTCTTCTAATTTTTCTATCTTCTTGTTTTGTTTGATTGACTCTTGCTGCATCACAGAGTTCTGAGTTTCAGTTTGATTTTTTCTTATTTTTAGCAAATTATGGTCTTCAGTTAGTTTTTGAAGTTCCTTTTTAGGGAGGTATTTTCTTTTTCCAAGTTGGTCACTGCCTCCCTGATTTGGTCTTTAAAATTTTTCTTAAGCTCCTCCAGGAATGCTATTTGGGCTTGAGACCAGATCATGTTTCCTTCTGTGGTCTCAGGTGTGGGTAGAGAATCTATATTTTCCTGTGTATTTGGTTTTTCTTGCCTTACATAGTAGTCTTGAATAGACTTTCTTGCCTTCCCCTTCTCCTTCTCAGCTTCCTTCCTTCCCATTGTGATTTCCTGCTTCTTAGTTTCTCAGGCTATGAGTTTGGGGCCTGATCCTTGACTTTGAATACATCTGGGTGGCTAGTTTATGGCTAAGTCAGGGAAGTCAGTGAGGAATGTAGATGTGTAGGTGGGTGTGAGTCTGACCACTTCAGATTTCTGCAAATATACCTGGGCTATAAGTAGGCTGTTGTTGGTGAGGTGAGGTCGTGCTTGTTGGGACCCCTCCCTCTCTTCTCTTCAGATTCCTGGCTGTCTCAGTTACACCCCTTCTTGGAGACTCCCAAGCCTGAGTCTATTTCCATTAACTTGGGATTTCATTCTGGGTGGGAGACTTATCTTTGGGTTTTCTGCTTCTTGAAGGAGGGATGGGAGGATCAGAGCAGCTAGAATTTACTTTGCCATTCCAGCCCCTGTATTATACAGGCAGGAAGTTTCTCAACTTCCAGGCTGGGGGCCACATGCAGCCAGAGAAGCTGCTCTCTCCACTGGGGGCCCGACTCTCTTACCTGGCTCCAGTGATTCTTCCCATCCCCTCCTGAGATGAAGGCGAGATGACTGCGATTCGTCCTTGGTAAGTCTGCAGGCTGGGGCTTTTTCTCTCTCTGGTGTAGTCTGCTTGACTGCTCTTAAGTCTGAGCTGTGCAGACCCCACATGCTCTGCGCTCGTCCTGTCTGGACGCACTGAGCAATTTCCTGGGCTGGATTCTGCCACACTCCATCTCCTAGTGTATTTTGTCACTCCGGAATCTGTTCAGATTCACTTTTTGAGATTTAGTGACTGAGGAGCTTGGGAGGTTACTGCTTCCTTTCTGCCATCTTGGCTCCTCAAGTCATTTTCTTTTAATTGTCTTTTTACCTGGTTGGCCAGTTTGTGATTTAGCTTATCTTAAAGATGAGCTACATTAATTTATTAGAGTAGCATAATGGAAATTTGAGATTGGAATGACCACAGGAAAAATTCAGTGGTTATTGATTCATTGGAAATAGAAAGGGCTAAAGATGTTTCTTCATTTGATACAGTTGAGGTTATTTTTCAGATAACAGCAACTCAATTCAACAATGAATGTTCATTAAACACCTACTTTGGACAAGGCATTATGCTTTATTTTAGGGATAAAAAAGTGAAATTGAAAGCTTCCTGTCTTTCAGAAGCCTACATTCCATTAGTGGGGTTACCACATGGTAAAAAAGAAGTATAAAATATTTGAATATGATAGGGGTAATGCTAAGTCCTTTTCCCTATGGCTTCTGGCTTAGCATTGAGTATAGAAGATTAGAGTTGAAGTGAGAGACCTGTGTCCTGTCTCAGACATTTAGTATCTGTGGGAGCAGGGGCAAGCCACTTAAATTCTCTCTGCTTTTGTTGTGAGGATCAAAAATGTAAAGTCCTTGGTAAACCTTTTAGCATCATATAATGAGCTATTATTATAATCAATACTGCTACTATTGTTCTATATTTATGCTATACTATTATTTATTAGAATACTACTTGTTATTGTTAAAATTAGATCCTGATTAGTGTAAATATTGAATTATGTGAATTAGTTACCTTATTTGAATTAATAGTGCATATTCTTATTGAACTATAACTGATTAACATATGTTATATGATTATAACTTCAAATAGTGCAAATTAAAAATTGTATTTTTGTATGACTACTACAATTACTATTACTATTGCAACTACTACTGCTGCTGCTGCTGCTACCCCATTTTCTGCAGTTGAATATTGATAGACCGAAATGCAAGTTCATTCTTTTATCTGCATTTTAGAAAAGATAGTTATTATTATCTTGATGATGAGACTCTGACTTAATGACTATTTGTTATTTAGTATGTGATGAGAATATAGACTTAGTTGTGGCAAGATAACATTCCAGTGACCTGTCCTTTGGAATCAAGTCCATCTGGGTTTGAAAAGATGACCATATTCAGAGGTAACATTTGTTGAATTTAAAACATAACACATTATAATAGAATGAACATGAGGAAAATTATCACTTTGACTTGCTCAATCTTCGAAGCTTCTCGATGCATAATGTTTGAAAATGTTGTCCACTTGTTGATATTCTTTCCTTTGAGAAACGTATCTAGAATAAAAGGCATCTCATAAAATTATTTTAGATTTGGTCTATAGCCATTTTTATGTATAATGGTAGGAGAAATCAATTTTCTTTAGTTCAGTTTTTCTGGGTGCTCATCAAAACTCTATCTCCAAGAGCTGGAATGGCAGTTCTTCACCAGACAAGGACACTGAAATTATTGTAGAGCCCCATCCTAGGATACTTAGATGATAATGAAGTGATCCACAATACAATGGGCCCCAGCTCAGCACATGGTGTTGCTTTCTGATGATACTATCAGAAAGGGAGCAACACATTCCCAAGAGAGCCCTGGCTTGTCACACTGTATAAACAGCCACAGAAACATCATAGCTTAAATTCTGCTTTGCTACAGCACAGAAAGTGAATAAATTAGAACATTTCAAGGAGAATTTCTTAGAAGAAAATGCTATGAATGACCATTGCTGCTCTTTCTTATGGAGCTAATTATGCTTTTCCATACATATAATTCAAAGCTAGACAAAAGCCAAGAAAAACCTTCTAATCAATACTTCTGCAATTTCCAAGGGAAGAAGACTTAAAAAAACCCTGAGTTTTGCCTCTAAATTTTTGATGTATTCTATAAAAAATAGCAGTAGTATTATAAGATTAAAATGCATTATTATTTTTTGCTGCCCACTTGGCCTCATTATTTTTTGGAAGAATACTGAAATTTTTGCATGAGAAAAAATGTAAAGGATCTTTTAGTTTATTCTGAAGTGAAATGTGTTAATTTTCCCTTTCTTCCCTCCCCCTAGTAAAAGTCACAGTAATTCCTTTTTAGGTTTTATTTGTTTTGTTTTTACATTACAAATAATTAGTGATTATATCCACTTTGTTGGATAGCATATAACCAAATAAAAATTCCTTAAAATTAATAATATTAGTGTCCTCATCTGAAAATGCATGTAACAACATTCTATATCTGTAGTAATTTCACTTTTGTTTTTATTTTTTCACTCAACAAACATCTCTTTCTCTCCCTCCCACCTCCCATCCAACTAAAATAAAAAGACAAGAGAAAAACAAATTTCTCATAAGAAATATGCACAGTCCAGCAGAACAAAATCTTTCCTTGACCATATACAAAAATAATATGTGTCTCTTTCTGTGTTATCAATCTATCACCTCTCCATAAAGAGGTGGATAGGATGTTACATCATTGAACCTCTGGAATCATGGATGGTCCTTCTATTGATCATACAGTTCAAAGTTGTTCATCTTTACAGAATTGTTTTTGTATAAATTGTTCTCCTGGTTCTGCTCATTTTTTTATTCATCAATTTATAAAAATCTTCACAAATGTTCATATTAAGGATGTTGAGGTTATAGCACAAATTGTTTCTAGTTCTGCTCCTTTTACTTTGTATCCATTCATATAAGTCTTTCCAAATCACTTTGAAATAGCTTATTTCCTCATTAAAATAAAAACAACAGAGCAATAACATTCTATAACATTCATAAACTACAACTTATTCAATTATCCCTTAATTGGTGGACATCCCTTTTGTTTACAGGCCTTTTTTTTTCCATCACAAAAATAAGAGCTGCTGTAAATATTTATGTGCATATAGGACCTTTTTCTACTTCTTTGATGTGTGTTTGTGTATGTTTGTGTATCTAGCATTAGTCATGGTAATAGCTATGTAATTCCAAGTTGCTTTTCAGAGTGGTTGTATCTTCTCACAGGTACCAAAATAGCACATAAACATGACTTTTCCTACAGTCTCTCCAATATGTATAATTTTCCTTTTTTTAGTCATTTTTTTTTCAATCTGACAGGTATGAGATGCCAGAATTGCTATGGCAATTTCAGGGGAGCAAAAGGTAGACTGTAACCCCTTTGGCGAAATATAGAAATATTTTTGAATAATTCTCATCTTGAAACTTTCAATTTCAATTTTTTATTGATGTAAATACTATAATACAAACTAATCGATAATTAGTCACCTTAAAAAAGAAACAAGAAACCATGAGACTATTACACACGTAATTGATTTTGACAATGTGATTTTTGCTTGTGAAAGGTAGCTCTGTTCAGAATATTTTCTATGATAGTCTAACTTGAGTTAAGGTGAGGTCTATGTTTCCACTGGTACATTGCTACACCAAGGCAATGGCAAACTCCCAGAGAACAGTTGTGATGGAAACATTATGCAGTCAGACTCCTCATACGTGAAATTGAAATGTTTGTGGAGAACCTTGTGTAATACACTTAAGAAAAAACAAAAGTAGGGACAGCTAGGTGGCACAGTGAGTAGAGTGCCAACCCTGGAGTCAGAAGGACCTGAGTTCGGATCTGGCCTCAGACACAATGCACACACAAACAAAAACCTAGCCGTGTGACCTTGGGCAAGTTACTTAACCCCAATTGCCCTCCAAAAAGCAAAAAAAAAAAAAAAAAAAAGCAAAAAAAGTAAAAACATACTAAAGGAACTATTTCCTACACACACCATATGACTTTTCTCTGATGATATTTCCAATTTCTATGACACAATTATAGGCATTTCAAAATTTGGTAGGTTAGGAACCCCTGGATCTTGCTAATTTTACTGAAGAACTGTAGTAAATATATGCTTAAAAACATTAAGGCTATGAATGAGAGCTTGAACCACTTAGTACTATAAATTAGATGAACACATAATAATAATCTGATGACAAGTAAAGTTATTTTTGGTTATAGAAATGTTGTGAAATGAGTGAAATTGATTACTTATATTTCTGATGAAGGGTCTTAAACTGAGCATTGTTGAATCTTCCAGGACATTAATAACCAAGAGCTGCTTGAAATAACCATGGCAACAAACAGTGGCTAAGTACAGTACAATCACCCTGATTACCATAGAATTAGCACAAAACAAATGTTTATTCTTTTTCTAAATAGATGTATTATGAAGATGATAACAGCTTCACATCCATCCCAGATTACACTCCAGTTGCCCCTAAACCAATGGCAAGACGTTTTCCTAGTTCAGACACTTTCATACTTAATTTTTTTTTCTCAAAAGGGAGGCAGAGTTGGCATTTATTGGCATTTTTTTCTCTTTCTCTCTTCCCCCAATACAATAAATCAGAAAATATAGAATATAAATTGATTCATTGATTGCTGCTAATGGGAGAATATGTCTGTTGATTGCAGGGACTGTAGTTTTCACCTTTAAAAATGTGCCTTGGAGCTTCAGATTCCAACGGCCAACTGGGATTGGATTTTCTTTGAAGTCAGAGAGATTTTGATTTGTTTAGTATCCAAAGGGCAAATGGTTCATATACAAAATGATTTTCCTTAAAGAACAAATAAAAAAAGCCAAGTATATACAGTGTGTGTAT
Source organism: Gymnobelideus leadbeateri (assembly GCA_011680675.1). Lineage (NCBI taxonomy): Eukaryota > Metazoa > Chordata > Mammalia > Diprotodontia > Petauridae > Gymnobelideus > Gymnobelideus leadbeateri. Next base: position 408,582 of record WOXC01009206.1, read on the forward strand.
GTGTGTGTGTGTGTGTGTGTGTGTGTGTGTGTGTGTGTGTGTGTGTAGAGAGAGAGAGAGACAGAGACAGAGAGACAGAGTACTACAGAGACACACAAGGGATATAAGGTGAACAGAAGGATGCACAACTCTGCAAGACTCTATGGATTTCTTTTCTATATCTGACAAAGAAACGTACATGGTAACTATCTTGATGCCCAGCAAGTTGAAGCTGAAATCTAGTCACAGCCTATCAGTTTCACATCATTGTGAGGCATAGTGACAGCTGGCAGTCGGCTGTTTTCAAAAAACCCTTTTACAGTATACAGCACCATGCTTCGACACACGATTGAAGTAATTAGCTGCCGAGCGGCTGAATGTACCCCGCAGAGCACTGGTGTCTCGTCTGACACATCTGGGCACAGAAAGTAATTGAAACAGCTGCTTCTGCCCATATGGCAGCAAAAGCTGGTGGTAGAGAGCCTGCTGCCTGGGCTGCACCAACCTCAGGCAAATTAGCCATCATTAATCCCAGAATCTGACCAGCATACGCAGAGCCACTAATCAAGACATCTGGGGAAGGGGGTGGGTGTGTGAAGGGAGACTGAGGAGAGGGGCCCTTTTAAGATTTCTAAATGGCATCCAAGTTAAAACTTGTAGTCTCCCTCCTCCTGCATACTCTTTCTCAACCTGCTTGATTAAGACCGCCTCTCTCTGCTGGTGCTGTTCATTAGGCGATTACGAAAATAGCAGGGCAACTTTCTGAAAGTGTCACCCTGATGTATGCACATGTCTGGCATCATGCGGGATTATAAATAGCTATGTGTAAAGTGAGAACCTGGAGTATTTTTGCATCTCGATGGAAGTGGCACTGAAACCCAGGGAAAGTACTGTAACACAACACCCCGCTCTGAGAATAGACACCATGAGAAGAAAACAGCAATGAGAGAGGGGAGCATCTGGCTCTCAAGAGTTTGTCTTCTGTTGTTGTTGTTGTTGTTTAAAGTATGCTAGGATGACTGGCTATGGCTTTTATGGATTTCATTGGTGATTTTGAGGTGGAATTTGTGCTCTCTAACTTTGCAAGAGAAAGTTCATTGCCACACAAAGTCCAGTTTAGCATAAGGAAGGTCAGTTGCCATCTGGTAGGTGAGGGAAAACACTCTCCTACCTGGCTGAGACAGCCGGTTAAAGAGGTTTTATTGACTAGTCATCCACATTTTGGGACATGAAGACAGGCGATCTCATTTACACCCTCCAATTGATGTCAGTATTCAAATGCTTTCTCATTATTTCTCGAAATATCCTTATGAGCTAGCTAAGTGGCATTGTGCATCTGGGAAAGGAGGTGGAGAAGTGTATAATCAAGGAATCCATTCAGATATAGCCTTCAAAACTTGAGTGTAATAGGAAGGATGTGCCTTTCTGTTTATATCAGGTGCTCTAGGCTCTGAGGCCACTAGAGAAGGAAGGACCTTAGTCAACTATAATGTATTTTAAAAAAAAGGAACTTGGGGAAAAAAGATGTGTTTAAACTAGATAATGTTCAATTTAAGAAAGTATGTATTGTTAGCAGGTCTTGACTTGACAATTAAATCTATCCATTTTTGACAGTTCTTTGATGATTAATAACTTCCATATAAGGAAGGTAGGTTAATTCCACATAGAATTCTATCTATAGAGTTCTTTACACCATAGCATGCAATGCTGGAATAGAAAGTTACATTAAATATATAGAACATGTATTACTCTTGCCAGAATAGTTCATTGTCATCTAATCTTACCCAACACAGCAAGCACTTACTATGTTCAGGGCACTGGGCTAGACATTCAAGATAAAAAGAGAAAATGAAACAAACACTGAGATCATGGAAAAGGCAATATAATAGAGTGGAAAGAATATGAGACTTGGAGTCATGAGACCTCAGTATAAACACTGTTTCAGATGTTCTCTAGCTGAGTGACCCTAAGCAAACCTCTTAAACTTTTTGAGCCTAACTTTCCTCATCTGTGAAATGGAGATAAACGTGATATATACTTCACAGGGCTCTTGTGAGTATCGAATAATACAGACACACAGGCACAGACACAGACACACACTCACACACTCACACACTCTTATATGATGACGCTTTAAGAAAGTTTCCCTGCTATTTTTACAAACACCTAATATGTGATTTATAATTTGATATCATCTATACATATATTTACATAAACAGATAATATGTATATATTACATATATGTAATACATATATAATATATTATATATACATAAACTTTCACACAGCTTTTCAGAAAGTTGTTCTTTTTGCAATTGTCATATTAAGCACATAATTTACATTGTATAACATATAGTATACATATATGTATAAACACGTGTATGTGTGTAATACACATATGAATATGCATATATAATATTTATATATGAAGTACTTTTTAAACTTTAAAGCACAATATACATGTTAGCTCTAAGTAATATAAATCTTAACTTCAATGTTAAAGTACTAGCTCCTAGAAGAAGGCTATCTTGATTCCCCTAGTTGTTATTGTCTTCTCCTTGGAAATAACCTATTAAATTCTACATTTAATTTTTTTAAAAAACATGTAGACATTGATTTCCTGATTGTATGTAAGCTCCTTGAAGGCAGAGACTTCCTCTGTACATCCAGCACCAAGCACATAATAAATCCTTGTTGAATGAATAAATGGACTGCTTTGTGAGGACACTGACACGAATTTTCTGGTGAAAATGAATGCTGGTTGAATGAATGAGGAGAGTTCTAAGCGGTCTACATACAGAACTTTTGTTCTTAAAATCTATAATTACTTTTTAAATTAAATTATTTATTTAGTTTTCAACATTCACTTCTATAAGTTTTGTGTTTTCTCCCCCTTCCTCCCCACACTCTCCCCAAGATGGGTTGCAATCTGATATAGGCTCTATACATACATTCCTTTTAAATACATTTTCACATTAATCATGTTGCATAGAAGAATTATAAGGAGTGGGAAAAAACAGCAGAAAGAAAAAAAAAAACAAAAACAAAACAAAATATAAAATAGTTGGCTTCATTGTGCATTCTTACTCCATAGTTCTTTCTCTGGATATTGCTGGCATTTTCCATCATGTATCCTTTGGGATTGTTTTAGGTCCTTGCATTGCTGAGAAGGGCTAAGTCTATCAAAATCAGTCTTCTTATACTGTGACTGTTACTGTGTACATTGTTCTACTGGTTTTGCTCCCCTCACTCAGCACCAGTTCATATAAGTCTTTCCAGGTTTCTCTGAAGACTGCCTGTTCATCATTTCTTATAATACAACAATATTCCGTTATATTCCTATACCACAACTTATTTAGCCATTCCCCAACTGATGAGAATCCCCTAAATTTCCAATTCTTGGCTATCACAAAAAGAGCTGCTATGAATACTTTTGTACATGTGGGTCCATTTCCCATTTTTATGATCTCTGTGGGGTACAGCCCTTAAAGTGGCATTGCTGGGTCAAAGGGCATGACCATTTTTATAGTCCTTTAGACATAGTTCCAAATTATTCTCCAGAATGGTTGGATAAGTTCACAGCTCCACCAGCAATGAATTAGTGTTCCAATTTTTCCAAATCTTCTCCAACATTTATAATTTTCCTGTTTTGCCATTTTAGTCATCTGATAGGAGTGATGTGGTACTTCAGAATTGTTTTGTTTTGCATCTCTCTAATCAATAGTGAAAATCCATAATTATTTAGGCAAATTTTCTTCTGTTTTCCATTCTCAGATTCCATCACGGAAACAATGGATACAACTATCAGCTACATGCTAGAATAGAGCAGTTTTGCTACTTGCATTTATTTATATTTACTCTCTTTATATTTATTCTGCATATGCATATACATATACACATATTTGCATCAATGACCTTTTCTCTCTGTTATAATGTCAGCTCCTTGTGAGTAAGAATAATTTCATTTATTACTTTTATGATGCCATTATCTAGCTCTATGCCTAGCACATAGAGATTGATTTATTTTTTTCCCCTTAATAACAGGTAATCCAGTTCAATTCAAGAAACATTTGTTGTGTCAACTATGTTCAAAAGACTAGACTAACTTCTCGTAATACAAAGGAGAATGATAAGCTTCCTACACTCAATGGACTTAAAGTCTAGTGGAGGTCAAGGAAGAGAATAATATCATACATAAATATACTTCAAGCTAATCTGTGATAAAAGGGCAGATATAAAGTGCTCTAGGAAAAATTGCAGAGGGAGAAGTTATTTTAAACTAGAAGGGGAATCAGGAAAGCTTCTTATAGAAGGTAGCATCCACGCTAAATTTAAGAAGAAAAAGATTTCAGGAAGCAGGGATATAGAGGATGTCCATTTCAAGACTGTATAAAATCACTGAACCAGGGGAATAGAGGATAAGTTTGGACAATATTCCAGTGTGGGTGGAATATAGAAAGCATGAAATTGATTTACTCAAAATTAGATTGGCATTATAGACTTGTAGATCAGGGCAGGGCTAAATAGTGAAGTTGAAGAGTATATGAGGGGAAAAGTGTTATAATATATAGGAAGCTGGCATCTTAGAATGTGTTTCCCAGGGCTGTCACATACTGGTTGTATGACTCTGAAGAATGCACTTAATCTCTTAGCTTCCCAGGCAGTTCTCTAGGACTAACATAAATCAGATTATAATGTATAGATCTGAATTTATAAAGGAAGCTACTCACTGGGAATGCCTTACATAGATGAAATCATAGGTCCACACAAAATAATAACAAAACAAACAAACAAAACTTGTTTGTTCCTATAGACAATACCACTGAAGATTATTACTGAAAATCACGTAATGGAGAAAGAGACAATATGGTGGAGTAAAGAAGCACTCAGTAGAGTTCTCCCAAATGCCCTTCCAAACAACTGTAAAAAACACCTCAGATAAAATTCTGGAGCAGCAGAATCAACAGTGTTCAGGTGAAAATAATTTTCTAGTCCAAGACAATTTAGGAGATTGGCAGGAAAAGTATGTCTCACTAGGGTGGTGGTTAAGCCTAGGGAACAGTGTAGACTAAGCAGCTCAGGGAGATTGGGGAAGCCAGCAGCAGGTTTTGGAGGCTGTTACATTGGCAGAGGCAGCAGCTTTAAGAGTTCTCAGTTCTCAGACAGTGGGGGGAGAGCAAGGGAAGACAACTAGCAAGAAGGAGCTCCTTTTCTGTCACTGGGTTCAGAACTTATTATATTGACCAGATGCAGTTCCAAGTGACAGCACCAGGACCAAAAGGAGTGATAGCACTTTCAGTGGCAGGGCCGAAAGGAGTGCTTGTTGTTTCTCATGGGGGAATAGGGACCCTGGTTTCAATTCCAAGACAGAGGGGAGCACTAGCAATTGTGGCTACAGGAGAGCAGGAGATATGGTCACAGTCCCAGGGTCAGGAAGAGTATTTTTGTGCTGGTGGCTATAGAAGAAAAAAGGTGATAGTTTAGTTTCTTCATTGCATATTCTGATTCCTTTGATTTCCTTTTCTTGTCTTACTGCTATAGCTAGCATTTCTAGAGCAATATGGAATAGTAGTGGTGGTGACAGACATTCTTGTTTCCACCCAGAATCTTTTGGAAAGACTTCTAGCTTATCCCCATTACAGATAATGCTCACTAATGGTTTTATATAGGTGAAACATTATTTTTAAGAAAGCGTCACTTATCCTTAAGCTTTCTAGTATTTTTAACAGGAATGAAAGCTGAATTTTGTCAAAAGATTTTTTTAAACAAATGCTTTATTAACTTCTGTTTTATATCATTCATTTCCGCCATATTTTGAGTTAAAATCATTTTCCCCCTGTTATTCCCCTACCCAACCCCCCAGAATAGCAGTCCCACAAGATATCGCATCCTCCAATCTGCTCTCTCCCATACCCCCTTCGACTTTTTCAATAGAGGAAAGTGAATCTTTGTGTCCCAATGCCTGCACATCTTATCTCCCAATTACAAGCAAAAGAGTATTAATAATAGTATTTATATATATTTGAAACATTTAATGTTAAGACCTCGAATTTCAGATCCATTTCCTTCCTCCTTGTCGCCCATTCCCTCTGGGGAGATAAGTAATTCAGTATATGTTGTACATGTCTAGCTATGCAAAACATTATCATAGTAGCTATATTGTACAAGGCTGCTTATAATTCCCTCCCACTCACCCCACCCCCACCTGGTCTATTCCCTACATGATCCTTTCCCTCTTCTATAGTGGGTACTTCCAACCTCCCCTCCCCACAAGGATGCCCTCCCATCCATCATCCCTCCTCTCATCCCCCTTCCCCCTATTCTGCTGCAGGGTGAGATATCCCATTTAGTATGTATGTCATTCTCTCCCTGAACCAAATTCAATGAGAATGTGGTTTTGCCTTTATTGCCTTCCATTTATCTCCCTCCCTTGCAACCACTTCCCCTTGCTTCATCTACAAGAGATAGTTTACCCTACCCTGTCTCTCCCCATCTCCTCTTGCCACTTTCCTCTCTCACCTCATAATTTCATCCCTTGAGTATTCTCCCTTCCCAAAAAATTCAACCTATGCCCTCTATCCATATATAAATGTAACCATATACACACACATTCACATATGTATTCATATGACCACACACCCTTCTTCCATTATTTTCATAGTGAGAAAGATATCATCAGTCATAGTTATTGCTTTTCCACATAGGAATGTAAATAGTTCAATTTTGATAAGTTACTTTTGATTTCTTTTCCCTGATTACCTTCTCAGGCATCTGTTCCGTCTTGTGTCTGGATGTCAAATTTTCTATTCAATTCTGGTTTTTTTCTTCAAGAATGCTTGAAAGTCCTCTATTCCACTGAATGACCATATTTTCCCCTGAAACAAAATACTCAGTTTTGCTGGGTAGGTGACCCTTGGGTTCATTCCCAGTTCTTTTGCCCTCTGGAATATCATATTCCATGCCCTTCGATCCCTCAGTGTAGAAGCTGCCAGGTCCTGGGCTATTCTGATTGTGTTTCCACAATATTGAAATTGTTTCTTCCTGGCTGCTTGTAGTATTTTCTCCTTGATCTGGGGATTCTGGAACCTGGCTATAATATTCCTGGGAGTTTTCTTTTTGGGATCTTTTTCAGGAGGTTATCTGTGGATTCTTTCAACCTCTATTTTGCCCTCTGGATCTAAAACATCAGGGCAATTTTCCTTGAGAATTTCTTGAAGGGTGATTTCTAGGTTCTTTCTTTGATCATGGCTTTCAGGTAGTCCAATAATTTTTAAATTGTCTCTCCTGGATCTATTTTCCAGGTCAGTGGTTTTTCCCATGAGATATTTCACATTGCCTTCTAATCTTTCATTTTTTGGATCTGCTTAACAGCATCTTGATTTCTCATAAAGTCATTAGCTTCCATTTGCTCCAGTCTAACTCTAAAGGAATGAATCTCCTCAGTGAACTTTTGAGATTCTTTTTCCATCTGGCAAATTCGACTTTTTAAGGCATTCTTCTCTCATTGCCCTTTTGGGCCTCCTTTGCCATTTGAGCTAGTCTATTTTTTAAGGTATTGTTTTCCTCAGTCAGGCTGTTGACCCTCATTTCATACTTTTCCTGCATCCTTCTCATTTATCTTTCCAATTTTTCCTCCACTTCTCTTATTTGATTTTTAAAGTCCTTCTTAAGGTCCTCTATGGCCTGCAACCCGCTCATGTTTTCCCCTGGGGCTTTTAGAGCGGAACTTCTGACCTCACAGTCCTTTTCCCGCTCTATGCCCCCAAAATAGGAGTCTAGGGTTAAATGTTTCTGTTTCCTTTGTCTTGGCATGTTGCCACTTAATTACTTGACTTTTGGGCTTGTTGCCACACTATGGCTTTAAGGCCAGATAGAGGAATTTTCGTCCCGAACGTGTGGGGGGCAACCTCAGTTTCTGGCAAGCTGTAAACCCACCCACGGCATCCACCCTAGATCACAATCCAGATCCAGGGAGGTTAAAGCAAGAGCGATTACCCCCCAAGGCTGATTGCTGGATCTTCCTACAGTTTGTAGGCCAGGAGCTGGAGCTGCCTCTGAAAACTACAAAATGGCGTGTCTCCTCAGCAGCTTCTAGCCCCCAGGGGAGGGAGCCAACGCATTCACTAAATAGTGGGCCCAAAGTCCATAGGGAACTAACCTCTCACTCTGTCCTAGGCATGTCTATGTTGATAATTCTGGAGTCGCCACAGCTGCTGGTGTTCTGGGGTCTCTCCAGCCGCCTGCTGGTCCTGTTGCCCTGGGACTAAAACCTCGGCTCACGGGGACCTGGGCTCTGCTCGGCTCCGCTCCCTGCACTCTGCGCACTGCATGCTGCTGGCTCCCAGAGTGCTGGGCTGGTCCTTCCTGCAGGGCTGCTGGGCTGTCCTCAGTGGGAGGTTAGCTTCTCTGTGTCATTCTGTGAGTGCTGGGGCTCCAGAAGTTGTTCAGAGTCCCCTTTTACATAGTTTGGGAGGAATCTGGGGGCAGAGTGGCTTTGATGAGCTGTTTCTACTCCGCCATCTTGGCTCTGCCCCTCAAAAAAGATTTTTTCTGCACCTATTGAGGTAATCATATGCTTTTTGTTAGTTTTGCTATTGATATAGTTTATATAGTACCGTAACTAATTAAAACTAGTTGTATAATTAATAACTTCAGCAGACTTGCAGGATATAAAATAAACCCACAATAACCATTAGCATTTCTATATGTTATCAACAAAATCTAGCAGGAAGAGATAAAAAGAGAAAATACAAAAAACAACTATAGACAATATAAAATACTTAGGAGTCTATCTGCTAAGAGAAATGCAGGAAATATATGAACACAATTACAAATCACTTTTCATACAAATTCAAAACTAAGCAGTTGTAGAAATAGCAATTGCTCATGGGTTGGCCAAGTCAATATAATAAAGATGACAATTCTAACTAATTTAATTTACTTATTCATTGCTAAATACCAATGAAATTACCAAAAATTCTTTATAATACTGGAAAAAAAGAAACATAAAATATACATCCATAAGAACTCAAGCCAAAGAATATCAAGGAAATCAATGAAAACAATTGTGAAACAAGGTGGTTAAGCAGTATTTGAACTCACACTATTTTACAAATAAGTAGTAGTCTAAACAATATGATACTGGTCAAGAAATAGAATGCTGTATCAATGGAACAGGTGTGGTACACAACCCACAATAACAAATGACTATGGCAATCTAGTGTTTGATATACTCAAGTATCTAAGTTTTGACAAATATTGCTGGGGAAAATAGAAAGCAGTTTGGCAGAAACTTGGTACAGACAAACATTTCATACCACATATTGGGATAAGTTCAAAATGGGTGCACAATTTCATAAGCAAAGAGTGTGAAATTTTTTACCTCTCAGAATTATTGATAAGGGAAGAAAGATATATAGAGCATTAATAGTGTTGTTTATAAGTTTCAGTCATGCAAGACTCTTTGTGACACTATTTGAGGTTTTCTTTGTAAAGATGCTGGAATGGTTTGCCACTTCCTTCTTCAGCTCATTTTTCAGAGGAGGAAACTGAGGCAAACAGGATTAATTTACTTGCCCATGGTCACACAGCTGTTAAGTGTCTGAGATCATGTTTTAACTAGGGTGTTCCTGACTCCAGGCATGGTGCTCTATCCATTGCACCATCTACCTCCTCTAGCATAACAGGATGTTAAATGGATGATTTTGATTACATGAAATAAAAAGGTTTTGCATAAGCAAGATCAATGCAGTCCAGATTAGAAGGAAAGCACAGGGCAGAGCCAAGATGGCAGAGTAGAAACAGCATTTCCAGTGTGCTCTGCTGCACACAAATTTCAAATAATGTGAAAGGGGACTCCAAACAACTTCTGGAGCCACAGCACCCACAGAATGGCACAGAGAAGCTAAACTCCTGCTGAGGACAGCCCAGCAGCCCTGCAGGAAGCGGCCAGCGCAGCGCTCTGAGAGCAGGCAGCACAGCCCAGTGGAAACCGACAGCGCAGTGCGCAGAGCGAGCCCAGATCCGCGGTTTTAGCCCCAGGGTGGCAGGGCCTTCAGCTGGCTGGAGGTACCCCAGAACACCAGCAATTGTGGTGATTCCAGAATTATCAGCACAGATATGCCTAGGACAAAGTGAGAGGTTAGTGCCCTATGGACTTTGGGACCAGTATTTGGGGCCCGTGCGGCTGCCTCCCCGGGGGCAAAAAGCTGCTGAAGAAATGCAGCACAGAAGTCATATTGCAGGGTCAGTAGTGGCTCTAGCTCCTGGTCTGCTAACTGTAGGGAGATCCAGCAATCAATCTGGGGGTTAATCGCTCTTGCTTTAAACTGCCTGGATCTGGATTGTGATCTGGGGGGGAAGTTTGGGGTGGGTATCCAAATTGCCAGAGTGGGTGGAGGCTTTACAGAGGCCACCCAACTGGCGGAAGTTGTGAAGACCCCACGTTTGGGCGGAAGCTCCCCTGTCTGGTGGCAGAGTCCTACTGTGGCAACAAGCCCAAAAAATCAAGTAATTAAGTGGCAAAATGCCTAGGCAAATGAAACAAAATAAACAGAAAAGTTCAACATTGGACTCCTATTTTAGGGGCAAAGAGGCTCAAAGCATGGAGGAGGACTATGAGGTCAGAACTCCTACACCAAAAGCCCCAAATGAAAATACAAGCTGGCTACAGGCCATAGAGGACCTTAAGAAGCAAATAAGAGAAGTGGGGGAAAATTTGAGAAGAGAAATAAAAAAGATGCAAGAAAAGTATGAAATGACAGTCAACAGCCTGACTGAGGAAAATACCACCTTAAAAAATAGACAAACTCAAATGGCAAAAGAGGCTCAGAAAGGCAATGAGGAGAAGAATGCCTTAAAAAATTGAATTTGCCAGATGGAAAAAGAATCTCAAAAGCTCACTGAGGAGATTCATTCCTTCAAAGTTAGACTGGAGCAAATGGAAGCGATTGACTTTATGAGAAATCAAGATACTATTAAACAGATCTAAACAAATGAAAGAATAGAAGGCAAGGTGAAATATCTCATGGGAAAAACCATTGACCTGGAAAATATATCCAGGAGAGATAATTTAAAAATTATTGGACTACCTGAAAGCCACAATCAAAGAAAGAACCTAGAAATCATCCTTAAAGAAATTCTCAAGGAAAATTGCCCTGATGTCTTAGACCCAGTGGGGGAAATAGAGGTTGAAAGAACCCACTGATCATCTCTTGAAAAAGATCCCAAAAAGAAAACTCCTAGGAATATTATAGCCAGGCTCCAGAACTCCCAGATCAAGGAGAAAATACTACAAGCAGCCAGGAAGAAACAATTTCAATATTGTGGAAACACAATCAGAATAGCCCAGGACCTGGCAGCTTCTACACTGAGGGATCAAAGAGCATGGAATATGATATTCCAGAGGGCAAAAGAGCTGGGATTGAAGCCAAGGGTCACCTATCCAGCAAAACTGAGTATCTTGTTTCAGGGGAAAATATGGTCATTCAGTGGAATAGAGGACTTTCAAGCATTCTTGATGAAAAAACCAGAGTTGAATAGAAAATTTGACATTCAGATGCAAGAAGCAATAGATGCTTGAGAAGGTAATCAAGGAAAAGAAATCAAAAGGAACTTATCAAAGTTGGACTATTTACATTCCTACATGCAAAAACAATAACTGTGTTTGATGAAACTTCTCTCATTATGAAAATAATTGAAGAAGGTACATGGCATATGTTCCCAGGTATACATGGATAGAGGGTACAGGTTGAATTTGATGGGAAGGGATGATTCTTTTTTTTTTGGAGGGCAATTGGGGTTGGGTGACTTGCCCGGGGTCACACGGCTGGGTTTTTATTTGTGTCTTGGGTGTCTGGGGCCGTATCCGAGCTCGGGTCCCTCTGACTCCAGGCCCGGTGCTCTGCTCGCTGTGCCGCCTAGCCGCCCCAAGGAAGGGATGATTCTTAAGGGGTGAAGTCAAGAGGTGAGAGAGGAAAATGGCAAGAGGAGATAGAGAGAGACAAGGTAGGGTAAACTATCTCATGTAGAAGAGGCAAGGGAAAGTAGTTGCAGGGGAGGGGAAGAACAGGAAAGCAAAAAGGCAAAAGCATATTCTCATTGAAGTTGGCTCAAGGAGACAATCACATACATACTAAATAGAATATCTTACCCTCACTCACTCTCCTGAGTAGGGGACAGGAGGATGAGAGGGGGGATGATGGAGGGGAGGGCATTCTGGGGGGAGGGGAGGTTGGAAGTACCCACTATCAAAGAGGGACAGAATCAAAGTAGGGAATGGACCAGGTGGGAGGTGAGATTTGTGGGAGGGAAATATAAGCAGTCTTTTACAATAAGTCTACTATGGTAATGTTTTGCATAGCTATACATGTACAACACATACTGAATTGCTTATCTTCTCAGAGGGAGTGGGTGACAAGGGAGGAAGGGAATGGATCTGAAAATCGAAGTTTTAAAATTAAATGTTTCATAAGATGTCCAGGCATAGGGGCCCAGAGATTCACCTTGCCCTAATGGCAAAGTCGAAGGGGGTATGGGAGAAGATATGGGAGAGAGCAGACTGGATGAGGGGATATCTAGTGGAACTGCTATTCTGGGGTGGTGGGTAGGGAAAAATGGGGGAAAATGTAACTTATAATCTGGTGGAAATGAACGATGCAAACCAGAATTTAATAAAGCATTTGTTTAATTAAAAAAAAGAAGGAAAGCACAAAAATGGGAAAACTATTTTTAACCATCAAGTTCCTTTGCTAAAAATCTCCTTTCTCAAATAAATAAGTAACAGACTCAAATTTTTGAGTCTTTTTTCTAACTGAAGATGATTTATATCAAAAGATATGAATAGGCAGTTTTAAGAAGAAATCAAATCCATCCATAGCCATATATAAATGCTCACAACTCACTATTGATTAGAGAAATGTAAATTAAAATAACTTTGATGTGCCACCTCACAGCTGTCAGTTTGGCTAATATGACAGAAAAAGAAAATAACAATATTGGGCGAGATGCAGAAAAAAATAGGACACTAATGCACTCTTGAAGTTGTGAACTTATCCACCATTTCTGTAGAATAATTTGGAATTATGCTCAAGGCGTTATAAAACTGTGTGTATTCAGTTTTTGTGTATACAGTTGTTTCTGTGACCCAACAATGCCTCCTCTATCTGTACCCCCAAAGAAATCAACGAAAAAGAAAAATGACCTATATGTACAAAAACATTTATAGATACTCTTTTGTGGTGGCAAGGAATTGGGAATTAAGGGGATACCCATTAACTGGGGAATGGCTGAACAAGTTATGGCATATAATTGTGATAGAATACTATTTTGTTATAAGAAATGACAAGCACGATGCTTTCAGAAAAACCTAAGAATATTTAGAGGAACCAATGCAAAGAGAAGTGAGTAGAACCAGGAGGACATTGTGCACAATAACAGCAATATTGCATGATGATCAACTGTGAATAGCTATTCTGTGAATTAGCTATTCTCAGCACTTGTGGACATCTAAGAAAGTTCTTAAGGACTTATGATGAAAAATACTATCTACCCCTGGAGAAAGAACTGGGAGAGTCTGAATGAAGATCCATATATACTTTTTAAAAATTATCCTTTTTTCTGCAAATGGCTAATATGAAAATATTATATATGTTAGATGGCACGAGAATAATCTATATTAAATTGCCTGCCTTTGTATGGAGTAGTAAGGGGATGGAGCGGGGGAGAGAATATGAAACAACACTAAAAAGTTAAATTCTTTATTTATTTATAGTTTAGAAAAAATAAAGAAACAAAAAAAAGAAATAATGAAATCTGTGCATCAGGAAGATTATTTTGACAGTTGTACAAAAGCTAGGCAAAGATAAGTAACACTGATGCAATGCTATGGAGCTTATAATGTGTGTTTAATGCATTTTGGTAAAGAGATTAAATGTAGTAATTATGATATTATTCAAATAAGAAAAGAGTTGTCAGTTGCAAGAGGAGTTAGATTTGGCCCCAAGGAAGCTCTTGGAGGTAGTGTTTTAGCTCTGACATAAATAAAAGTCTCTGTAACAATTTGAACTCTCCCAAAGTCCAATGTGTTGTGAGAGGAAGTGATAAGTTATCCTTTGGTAGACGAATTCAAAGACTAGATGATAACTTCTCATTTCAGTTGTAGAAAGAATCCATGGTCATGTATGAATTGCACAAGATTGCCCCTTGAAACTCTTTCACCTCTTAGACTTCATGCTGGCAATGAGTCCTACACAGTAATAAATGACTATGGCAATCTAGTGTTTGATATACTCAAATATCAAAGTTTTAGAAATAAATGTTAAAATGTTTTTACATGAAACTGGGAAATAAGATATATAGCAAATGGGGTATAGAAATCTATTTTGCCCTACAAGAAAGTAAGGGGAAAGGGGATAAAGGGGTGTGACAGAAAGGAGGGCAGACTGGGGGAAGGGGTAATCAGACTGCATGCCGTTTTGGTGTGGGGGGCAGGGGAGAGATGGGGAGAAAATTTGGAACTCAAAATCTTGTGGAAATGAATGTTGAAAACTAAAAATAAATTGATTAATAAAAAAGTTCACAATGGCTAAAAAAAACTGCATACAGGAAGAATGGCAACAATAAAAACTGAATGCTTTGTAATTATAATTATAAATCATAGCCCTGGAGAAAAGTGAAGAAAATGAATGTCCATCTTTTGCTTAGGTGAGGAACTCTTGTCTGATTTCTTTGAAGTATTGGTTAATTTTGATTAACTGTTTCTTTTATTTCTCACTTTTTTATTTGTTAGTTTACATAGTTCATTTCCACAAGATTTTGAGTTACACATTTTCTCCCCAATTTTCCTTACCCACCACCCCAAAACAGTGCTTCCACTTAATATCTCCTTCCCCAATATGCTCTCTCCCATATTTTCCCCCATACCCCCTTCAACTTTCCAGCAGGGCATGGTGGATCTCTATGCCCCACTGCCTGTATCTCATTTCCCAGTTACATATAAACTATTAATAATAATATGTATATATATATATATATATATATATATATATATATATATATATATATATTTAAACATTTGATTTTAAAACTTTGAATTCCAGATGTCTTCCCTTCCTCCCTTTTCACCCATATTCACTGGGAATATAAGCAATTCAATATAGGCTGTACATGAATAGCTACGCAAAACATTTCCACAGTGGATATATTGTAGAAGACTGACTATATTTCTCTCTATCCTATCCAACACCCCCCCCCCACTTGTTCTATTCTCTACTTGGATCCTTTCCCTTTTCAAAAGTGGGTGCTTCCAACTTCCCTCCTCACCCTAGGCTGCCCTCCCTTCCATTATGCCCCATCTCTTCCCCTGCTCCTCTACTCTCCAGTAGTGTTAGATACCATATTTAGCATGTATGTCATTCCCTCCGTAAGCCAAATTTAATGAGAATAAGATTGACTCATTCTCTTTTGCTTTCCTGTTCTTCCCCTCCATTGTAACAATTTTCCCTTGCCTCTTCTATATGAGATAATTTACCCCATTCTGTCTCTCCCCATCTGCTCTCATTATATTCCTCTCCTACCTCTCAATTTCACCTTTTAAGTATCATCCCTTCCTATTCAATTGGTCCTGTGCCCTCTGTCTATGTATACCTGTAGACATATATACATACACTCACCTATGTGTTCATATGCCTAAATACCCTCCTATACATACACACACACACACACACACACACACACACACACATTTCTATTCCCTTTAAGTATTCTTATACTGAGAAATGTTTCATAAGTTACAATTACTGTTTTTCCATGTAGGCATATAAATAGTTCTAATCTGGTAAATTCTTTATGATTTATTTTCCCTGTTTACCTTGTCAAGCTTCTCTTGCTTCTTGTATTTGAATGTCAAATTGTCTATTCAACTTTGGTTTTATCATCAAGAATGCTTGAAAGTGGGTGGAGCCAAGACATCAGAGTAGAAACAGCACCTGCAAGGCTCTCTCTCCCCAGATTACCTCCAAACTATGTAAAAGGGGACTCTGAACAACTTGTGGAGCCCCAGCACCCAAAGAACAACACAGAGAAACTAAGCTCCCACTGAGGACAGCCCAACAGCTCTGCAGGAAGGGCCAGCAAAGTGCTTCAGGAGCCAGCAGCACAGCACTCCAAGAGCTGAGCCCAGGTCCCCGGTTTTAGCCCCAGGGTGGGCAGGGCAATAGCCAACTGGAGGAAGCCCAGAACACCACTAGCTGTGGTGATTCCCGAATGGTCAACACAAACATGCCTAGGACAAAGTGAGAGGTTAGTGCCCTATGGACTTTGGGACCAGTATTTGGGGAACATGTCAGCTTCCTCCCCTGGGGGCTAGAAGTCTCTGAGGAGACACGCCATTTTGCAGTTTTCAGTGGTGGCTCCAGCTCCTGGCCTCTAAACTGTAGGGAGATCCAGCGATCAGTCTTGGGGAGGTAATTGCTCTTGCTTTAACCTCCCTGGATCTGGATTGTGGTCTGGGGGAGAGGTTGTGGGGCGGGTTTCCAGCTTGCCAGAAACGGAAGTTGCCCTTCCACATGTTCGGGACAAAGCTCCCCTGTGTGGTGGCAGAGATCTACTGTGTCAACAAGCCCCAAAATCAAGTAATTAAGTGGCATCATGCCAAGGCAAAGGAAACAAAATAAACAGAAAAATGAAACGTTAGACTCCTATTTTGGAGGCAAAGAGGATCGAAGCATGGAACAGGAGGAGGACTCTGAGGTCAGAAATCCTGCTCCAAAAGCCCCAAAGGAAAATATGAGTAGGTTACAGGCCATAGAGGACCTTAAGAAGGACTTTAAAAATCAAATAAGAGAAGTGGAAGAAAAATTGGGAAGAGAAATGAGAAGAATGCAGGAAAAGTATGAAATGAAGGTCAACAGCCCGACTGAGGAAAACAACACCTTAAAAATAGACTAACTCAAATGGCAAAGGAGGTCCAAAAAAGGCAATGAGGAGAAGAATGCCTTAAAAAGTCAAATTAGCCAGATGGAAAAAGAATCTCAAAAGTTCACTGAGGAGATTCATTCCTTCAGAGTTAGACTGGAGCAAATGGAAGCTAATGACTTTATGAGAAATCAAGATGCTGTTAAGCAGATCCAAACAAAAGAAAGATTAGAAGGCAATGTGAAATATCTCATGGGAAAAACCGCTGACCTGGAAAATAGATTCAGGAGAGATAATTTTAAAATTATTGGACTACCTGAAAGCCATGATCAAAGAAAGAACCTAGAAATCACCCTTCAAAAATTCTCAAGGAAAACTGCCCTGATGTTTTAGACCCAGTGGGGGAAATAGAGGTTGAAAGAATCTACTGATCACCTCCTGAAAAAGATCCCAAAAAGAAAACTCCCAGGAATATTATAGCCAGGTTCCAGAATCCCCAGATCAAGGAGAAAATACTACAAGCAGCCAGGAAGAAACAATTTCAATATTGTGGAAACACAATCAGAATAGCCCAGGACTTGGCAGCTTCTACACTGAGGGATTGAAGGGCATGGAATATAATATTCCAGGGGTTAAAAGAGCTGGGAGTGAACCCAAGGGTCACCTACCCAGCAAAACTGAGTATTTTGTTTCAGGGGAAAATATGGTCATTCAGTGGAATAGAGGACTTTCAAGCATTCTTGAGGAAAAAACCAGAGTTGAATGGAAAATTTGAAATCTAGACACAAGAGGTAAGAGACACCTGAGAATGTAATCAGGGAAAAGAAATCAAAAGCAACTTATCAACATTAACCTATTTACATTCCTACATGGAAAAACAATAACCATGACTGATGAAACTTTTCTCAGTATGAAAATAATGGAAGTAGAGTGTATGGTCACTAGAATACATATGTGAATGTGTGTATATATGTTTACAGTTACACATGGATAGAGGGCATAGTTTGAATTTTTTGGGAAGGGATGATACCTAAGGGATGAAATTATGAGGTGAGAGAGGAAAGTGGAAAGAGGAGATGGGGAGAGACAGGGTAGGGTAAACTATCTCTTGTAGAAGAAGCAAGGGGAAGTGGCTGCAGTAGAGGGACAGAATAGGAAGGCAAAAAGGCAAAACCACATTCTCATTGAATTTGGTTCAGGGAGAGAATGACATACATACTCAATGGGATATCTCACCCTGCAGCAGAATAGGGGGAAGGGGGATGAGAGGAGGGATGATGGATGGGAGGGCATTTTTGGGGGGAGGGGAGGTTGGAAGTACCCACTATAGAAGAGGGACAGGATCAAGTAGGGAATGAATCAGGTGGGGGGGTGGGATGGGTGGGAGGGAATTATAAACAGCCTTGTACAATATATCTACTATGGTAATATTTTGCATAGTTATACATATACAACACATACTGAATTACTTATCTTCCCAGAAGGAATGGGTGACAAGGGAGGAAATGAATGTATCTGAATTTTGAGGTCTTAAAATTAAATGTTTCAAATATATATATATATATGTAAACATTATTATTAATACTCTTTTGCATGTAATTGGGAGATAAGATGTACAGGCATCAGGGCACAGAGATTCACCTTGCTCTAATGGAAAAGTCGAAGGGAGTAAGGGAGAAGATATGGGAGAGAGCAGGATGCAGGAAGAGATATCTTGTGGGACTGCTATTCTGGGAGGGTGTGTAGGGAAATAATGGGGGAAAAAAAGAAAAAAAATTGTAACTCAAAATCTGGTGGAAATGAATGATGTAAAACAGGAGTTAATAAAACATTTGTTTAAATAAAAAAAAAAAGAATGCTTGAAAGTCCTCTACTCCACTGAATAACCATATTTTCCCCTGGAATATGATCCTCAGTTTTGTTGGGTAGGTGATTCTTGGTTCTAATCCCAGCTCCTTTGACTTCTGGAATATCATATTCCAAGCCATTCAATACCCCAATGTACAAGTTGCCAGGTCCTCATTTATCCTGATTGTGTTTCCACAATATTCAAATTGTTACTTCCTGGCAGCTTGTAATATATTCTCATTGATCTGGCAACTCCAGAACTTGGTTATAATATTCCTAGGAGTTTTCTTTTTTGGGATCCTTTTCAGGAGGTGATTGGTGAACTCTTTTAACCACTATTTTGCCCTCTGGTTCTAAAACAACAGTGCAATTTTCCTTGAGAATTTCTTGAAGGATGATTTCTAGATTATTTTTTTAATCATGGCTTTCAGTCCAATAATTTTTAAATGATCTCTCCTGGATCTATTTTCCAGGTCAGTGGTTTCCCCAGTGAGATATTTCACATTGCCGTCTATTCTTTCATTTGTTTGTATCTGTTTAATAGTATCTTGATTTCTCCTAAAGTCACTAACTTCCATTTTCTCCAATCTAATTCTGAACGAATGATTCTCTTCAGTGAGCTTTTGAGATTTTTTTTCCATCTGGCAAACTTGGCTTTTATGTCATTCTTCTCCTCTTTGCCTTTTTGAGCCTCTTTTGTCAGTTTATTTTTAAGGTGTTATTTTCTTCAGTCAGGTTGTTGACTCTCATTTTATAATTTTCTTGCATCATTCTCATTTCTCTTCACATTTTTTCCTTCACTTCTCTTATTTGATTTTCAAAATCGTTTTTAAGCTCCTCTATGGCCTCTCACCAGCTCATGTTTTTCTTGAAAGCTTTTGCTACAGGAGTTCTGACTTAGTTTTCTTCCTCCTGTTCAATGCTTTGATCCTTTTTGTCCCCAAATAGGAGCGTAAAGTTGGGTTGCTCTGTTTGCTTTGCTTCCTTCATTTTCTCATTTTGCCACTCATTTACTTTACTTTTGGACTTTTTGCCACAGTATAACTCTGCTACCAGACATGGGAGCTTTATCCTAAATGCTGGCATTTCTGTGGCTGCCAAAGGTATTAGTTTCGTGCCCTCTTTGAAGTCTCCACATTCTCTGGGAAGCTGGTCACCGATCCCAGGACCTCCACCCTAGACAACTGTACAGATCCAAGCATGTTAAAGCAAGAGCAATTGCCCCTCAGACTGGTTCCTTGGTGGCCATGCAATCTGCAGACCTGGAGCTGAAGCTGCCACGTTGCCTGCCTCATCCTTTTCTCGCCCCAGGGGCAAAGGCTGGATCGAACTCCTAATTCCCAGGTCCCAAATTTCACACTGCCCTGACTTCTCATTTTGTCCTTGGCATCTGTGGGTTGATGATTCTGGAGACCACCTTCTAGTGTTCTGAAGTCCCTTCAGCCCACCGCTGGTCAGGCTGCCCTGGGGCTAAGACCATCTGCTCAATTGGGCCTTGGATCGGCTCCCATATCCAGCCTCCCAGGATGTCCTCAGCAGGAGGTTAGCTTCTCTGTGATTTGTGGGTTCTGTACCTCCAAAGTTTGTCTAGAGTTATTTTTTACATGAATTGGGGGAGGTGGGAGCCAGAGCTGCAAGGAAGTCCTGTTTCTACTCTGCCGTCTTGACTCCCTGATTAACTGTTTCTTTCCCCATTTTTGGGGATATCATTTCTTTCTTAATAGTAGAGACTCTTTTTAGTTTGTCTTTTCATTCCTGTGCTAAGCACAGTTCTTCACATATAATAAATATTTAATGAATGTTTTTTCTTTTGGTTGATTGGATGGAGAAAGGGGTGCACAGTATATTTTTAAAAAGTTATATTAAAACAGAAGTTAGTAATACAATTATTTTAAAAGGGAAAAAATATCTTAATTAGGTCATTTATTTTCTAATTCACCTGCTTTTGTCTTTACTTATTTTTGATTCCAGAAAAAGTGTTCTTTTGGTATATATAGGCACTTTCTTCTCTCTTTCTTTGAGTTACTTGAGGTATAGGAGTGAAAGCTTTCTGTCAAGGAACATAGTTTAATGATTTTAGTAGTATATTCCTAAATTGTTTTCCAGGATAGTTGAACCAATGTCCAGCTATACCAGTAATCATCATTCTTTCTTCCCATGGCTCTTTGAATATTTATCATTTTTCCCCTTTGCCATATTTACCAATCTAATGGGTATGAGGGGAAATTTCATAAATGTTGTAATTTGCATGTCTCTTATTGATGGTGAATTTGGATTATTTATGTCATTGCTAATAGTTTTTCATATATTTTAGACTGCTTATTTATGTCCCTTCCAATAGATCTTTGATATCACATCTTTATCAAATATATCTGTTATTTTCTAACACTTCATTTTGTAATTCTGTATGGTCAAAATGGTCTATATTTTCTTTTGCAATCACTTATATTTCTAGGTTGTTTTAGAATCGTTTTTCTATCTATAGTTAGAAAGACATTTCCCTATTTCCCACTAATAAAAACAATTGTTGTGATGTTTTATATTCATTTTATGTGCATCCATATGGCTTGCTGTGGTATGTGGTAATATGTTGGTCTAAACTTATTTTCTTCCAAACAACTTTATGGATTTCTCAGAAGGTCTTATTATATTGTCTTATCCTTTTATGCTATTGAGTAGAAGAATGCCTTGTTTAATTGACCCTGAATATTATTTATCTAGTCTGTTCCAATGATAAACTTTTCTTCTGTTGAATAAGGACCAAATAGTCTTGATATTTAGCACTTTAGATTTTAGTATCTGGTAATGTAAGATCTCCCTCATTCCTGTGTTTTTCATTATTTACCTTTATATCTTTAACCTTTTGCTCCTCCGGTTGAACTCTTCTATTATTTTCTAGTTATATAAGTAAATTTATGTAGCTCAAATTTTGTAAAACATGTTTTATATATATGTATGTGTGTTTGTGTATTTGTTTGATATTCACAATAAGCATAAGAAGTAGGTATTATTATTATTATTATCTTCATTTTGTAGAGGAGAAAATGAGGCTGAGTGAGTTAAATGATTTACCTAGAGTTACACAGTGCCTGAGGCAGCGCTCAAAGTCAAGTCTCATGAGCTATAGGTCCAATACCTTGCCATACCACCTACATGTATCAATAATTGTTTGATAGTTTGATTGGTATAGCAATAGATCAGTAAATTGAGCTAGTAGTATTGCCATTTAAAATATTTTGTAAGGCTTTATCACAATACATTGTTTGTCTGTCTTTAGTAAAAAAATTAATTAAAATGATATTTTCTAGACTCCTTCCTATAATTCCTGAGTGTGTCTCAGTAGGTTAGCTGTCATATTTTTATTGTATTTTGTTGTTATTTTGTATATGATTTATTTTTCTAAATTTTTCCGCTGAGCTTTGTTTATAATACGCAGAGAAGCTGGTGATTGTTCTGAGTTTATTATATATCTCACTATCTTCTTTAAGTTACAGGTAGGTTTAATTATAATTTTCATGAAATCTTTTGTCTAAATAAAGGAAATATGCGCTTATATAGTACATATTATGTGCCAGAAACTATGCTAAGCAATTTTTACAAATATTGTCTCATTTGATCCTCACCCTAGAAGATAGGTACTACTGTTATTCCCCATTTTACATTTGAGGAAACTGAGCCAAACAGACGTTAAGCATCTTGTCCAGAATCACACTGCTAGAGTCTGAGGCCAAATCTGAGCTCAGGTTTCCCAAATCCAGAACTATCACTTTATCCACTGTAACTACCTCTAAGTAAACCATTATATCATTTGAAAGTAAAGACATTTTATTCCCTGTTTGTTTATGATTATAACCTCAATTCCTTATTTTTATCTTACTGTTATAGTCAATTCTTCTACAACTGTACTTAATGACATTACCAATAAGGATATTCTTTGTTTTTCTTTGTTTTTTTTTAAGCAATTGGGGTTAAGTAACTTGCTCAAGGTTACATGGCTAGTCATTATTTATGCGTGGGTGCTCATTTTTCTGAGGCCAGATCTGATCTCGGGTCATCCCAACTCCGAGGCCGGCGCTCTTACTCACTGCACCACCTAGCTGCCCCTTTAGGGCCATTGGGGTTAAGTAACTTGCCCAAGGTTACATGGCTAGGTTTTTGTTTGTGTGGATTAAGTGTCGGAGGCCGTCTCCGAACTCAGGTCCTTCTGACTCCAGGGCTGGCGCTCTATTCACTGCGCCACCTAGCCGCCCCACCAATAAGGATATTCTTGATTTATCCCTGATCATTCTGGAAAGACTTCTGTCTCCATTGTAAATAATACTAACTTTTGTTTTTTGATTGGTAATGCTAATCACATCAAAGAAAGATTCATTTGTTCCTTTGCTTTTTAGTATTTCTTATCTTAAATGAGTGTTGTATTCTGTAAAATACTTTTTTGGCACTAAATGTTATGTCAATTGTATTGTTATTTTGTTGTTAGTATGTGCTAATGGAGATAGTCTTTTCTTTATATTGTATGGTTACAAATCTTTGGACAATTCTGAAGAATTGATGTTGAGCATTATCAAAGGGCAAATGAAAGAGGTCCATGGAGGGCACAAACAAACTGCAGCATCTTACAAGTAACAGATTGCACAGGTTTAAATATATGATTGAAAAAGGAAGTGTGCTGGCCATGTGGTAACAGCAAGGGTCAAATTAATGACAAGTCAGTTGGCATTCTTTCAATGTCCAGAGAAAGTGAGATGTGATTTTGGCATTTTGTGTGGCTCCTCTGTAGTGGGATTGTGGGAGAACATGAACAAGAGTCATACAGGATAAGCGAGAAAAGTTAGGTTGTGATTAGAAGCATTGCAGGAAGTGCTTATATTGATGATGACACAAATGCATTGTAGTATGGAAATGTTATGCATATTGTTTGCTTAAAATGGTGCCTCCATTGCTGGAATAAATCCAATATGATAAGAGAAAATATTTCCTTTAATATTTACATAGCCCCTTGACTACTTTTTTTGTGTTAATATTCATTAGAGATATTTGTATATCGTTTTTTTTTTGCTTCTACTTCAGTTCTCTGTGGTTGGGGTAACAGAACCATATTTTTCTTATAGGGGTCAGGTAAAAATAACATTTATCTATTTTTGTGAACAATGTATATAAGGGGGGGTAGAATTCAGAAACAGTTTTCTTACTTGTTTCTGAAATTCTATTTCTAGTTCTGCTAAAGGTATCATATATTTTTGTTATAAATTTATGGTTATTTATTTGATGTATATCTTGAGGTTTTTTTAGCACATATTTCAGTATAATAGTTCCTTAAAATTTCTTTTATTTACTTGTGTCTAGCATAGGTCCCTTTTCTCAAACATTTAAAATTCTATGGATATCATCAAAGGCTACTCTGATGCCTTTGTATGTGTAGGAGGTGATTGATATCCATTGGACTGTAAGCCTGAGGGACAGGGAGGAGTCCACCAAGATCTCTAGTGACCGTGCACTTATTTCATAAGTACCAGACTAGTACTTTGTGAAAATTGTCATGACCGGTACGTTGACCATACAAACAATGTAATATTTGGTTATCTTTTGTTTTTATGTCACCTTTTTCTGAACATATCCTTCTATTACTTTCCCCAGCAACTCACCCCTCCGAACAGAGAATAACAAAGAAAAAGAATGAGAAAGCTGTGCAGTGAAACTAGTCAATAAATCAATTAAATTTCATAATATACAGTGATCCATATCCATGGACCCCTACCTCTGCAAAGAAGGACAGGAGTTGCAATGTTTTTTTTTGGGGGGGGGAGCCAAGCTTTGTTATAATTACACCATACAGCCCATTTTTAAAGGAGTATTTTTTTTTAAGACCATATATCACATGAGAGTTTGTGTGGGTTAGGTGAAAGTTTGATGGACGGGGAGCCAAATGACTGATTCTACCCCATCTCTGTTATTAACTAACCATGTAACCTTGAAAAATCTCTTTCTCTGGGCCTCTGTTTTTTTTTTAATGGTAAACTGAGAGGGCTGGAAAGGATAATCTTCACGTTTCTAACTGCATCTCACTAATATGAGGTAAATCAATACTTTCAATGGGCACCCTTATAATATTATTAGCTTATTTTAGTGTAAATTGCTTCCTTCACAGCATATGTAAAGATTAATGTGTCTTCTGCTTATTTAAATTTCTTAATTATTTAAAACCTAGTTGTTTTGAATTATAGATATATAGATTCCTCAACATCTTTTATTTGATTACTATGAGTTCATCATAATTGGCTTCAGAATAAAAAAAAAAACCTGAGTTTTCAATGTTTAGTTTGCTTTACAAATTGCTTTAGAAACAAGTAGCTAAGAAGCATGATTTATGTCCTCAAAGGACTTTGTCTAGGTAGTGAGGTCATACCTGTAAATTAGAGGTAACAACGGCAAGTAGAATATGAATACTCTATTGCATTTTATTTTTCATTCTCAAGTTTAAAGAATATGTTCTTTATCTGTCATACTGAACATTATTTTATTTTCTAGAACAGCAAATTACAGCTCTGGAAGTCAAAGAAGTATTTTGCTGATTATAGAAAGAACATATGACAGAATGCACCATAATAACCACACATCCTCACAGGTCCTTATGTGATACACTGAGACATACATAACTCAAAAGAAAATTTAACTTTTAGTGATAGTGGCTTTGTGTAGAGCCTGAAGCTGTGTCATTTGTCTGACCTTGCTGGGTGAACTACAAATGACCTCTCTGAAAAACAGCATAGACCTTTGCTTTTGCTTTAGGCTTTTTCTTGATTCTATGTATTCCTTCAGGTTACTCTGTTCATTTTTAGGGAAGGGAGGAAGAAGAGGAAAGGAAGGAAAAAGGAAGGCATCTATGGAGCTAAGGAAGAGAGAGAGAGAGAGAGAGAGAGAGAGAGAGAGAGAGAGAGAGAGAGAGAGAGAGAAAAGAAAGAAGAAACACAACTGAAGCTTCAAAGATTCCCCTCACCCCCAGGCTTATTTCTTCCTTAGTTCCACCATCACTCTATTAATAACAGACGTTTTCATTAAACGATGCACTTTCCCGCTCCAGGATAGAGTTGAGTTTTCTGTTCGGATCATTATAAGAATCCCAAGAGAGCTTCTTCAACCACACTGTCTTCACAGCAGAGACAGGAACTAACTATTCCTCTCTATACCATACAATATACAGATCCCAAGAGTGAGAAAGACCTAATAACCCACAAGTGAAAGAGATACAGATCTAGTGATCAAATTCCATGCTGTAGGATAAAAGCATCTTCATTCAAAGTTTTCATTTAAGGTCTTTGTGGATAAAAGATCTTTCCTAGCTATCCTTGCATGACAGGAAGTCATCTCCATTGCATTACAATTAGCTTTGTGGTGTTCTTTTCCTTCCTAACCCCACTCCCACCAAATGATGAAACCTCTTCAATCACATTAAAATATTTTCAGTCATTTGAGGAGTTTGGGGGTGAACAGCAGCAAAGCTTTAAGGAAAATGCTTTTGCCACTCATTTCAGTTTAATATTTGAAGAAATGATAGTATCTCAGTAGTTTAAGAGAAGTAATGAATTATCTTTTCTGGATTTTTTTGATTTAACTCATATTCTTGATCCCCTTTCTGTTTTTACAATATACTAAGTAAGAGTATGAATTCATTTCAAAGTGGAAAAGGCACAGGCTTATTATTTTCTTCCTATTTGTTTACATTAATATTCATTTTTATTTACACATCTCTTCTATTATGAACATTGTAAAATATAATTTTATGGACACTTAAAAGGGGAGAGTCAGCATCCAAATTAGAAAGAACCAGACATGAGGCCATGTGTGCAGCATGTTTTGAAAACTTCTTCACTTAAAACTGATAAAGAAACAGTGGACTTCGAAAAAAGATATATTTTATTTTGGTTGATCATGCATATTTATTACAGGGGTTTTGTTTTTCTTCTTTTTTATATTTTTTAATTAAACAAATGCTTTATTAACTTCTGGTTTACATCATTCATTTCCACCAGATTATGCGTTACATTTCCCCCCATTTTTCCCTACCCACCTCCCCAGAATAGCAGTCCCACTAGATATCATCTCATCCAATCTGCTGTCTCCCATATCTTCTCCCATATCGCCCTCGACTTTGTCATTAGGGCAAGGTGAATCTCTGAGCCCCAATGCCTGGACATCTTATGAAACATTTAATTTTAAAACTTCAATTTTCAGAACCATTCCCTTCCTCCCTTGTCACCCACTCCCTCTGAGAAGATAAGCAGTTCAGTATGTGTTGTACATCTATAGCTATGCAAAACATTACCATAGTAGATATGTTGTAAAAGACTGCTTATATTTCCCTTGCACCCATCTCACCTCCCACCTGGTCCATTCCCTACTTTGATCCTGTCCCTCTTTGATAGTGGGTACTTCCAACCTCCCCTCCCCCCAGAATGCCCTCCTCTCCATCATCCCCCCTCTCATCCTCCTTTCCCCTACTCAGGAGAGTGAGTGAGGGTAAGATATTCCATTTAGTATGTATGTGATTCTCTCCTTGAGCCAACTTCAATGAGAATATGCTTTTGCCTTTTTGCCTTCCTGTTCTTCCCCTCCCCTGCAACTACTTCCCCTTGCCTCTTCTACATGAGATAGTTTACCCTACCCTGTCTCTCTCCATCTCCTCTTGCCACTTTCCTCTCTCACCTCTTGACTTCACCCCTTAAGAATCATCCCTTCCTTGGGGCGGCTAAGTGGTGCACCAAGCAGAGCACCTGGCCAAGAGTCAGAAGGATCTGAGTTCGGATCCGGCCCCAGACACCCAACACACAAGCAGAAACCCAGCCGAGTGACCCTGGGCAAGTCACCCAACCCCAATTGCCCTCCAAAAAAAAAAAGAATCATCCCTTCCCATCAAATTCAACCTGTGCCCTCTATCCATTTATATCTGTGAACATATGCTATGTACCCTTCTTCAATTATTTTCATAATGAGAAAGGTTTCATCAAACACAGTTATTGTTTTTGCATGTAGGAATGTAAATAGTCCAACTTTGATAAGTTCCTTTTGATTTCTTTTCCTTGATTACCTTCTCAAGCATCTCTTGTTTCTTGTGTCTGAATGTCAAATTTTCAACTCTGGTTTTTTCATTAAGAATGCTTGAAAGTACTCTATTCCACTGAATGACCATATTTTCCCCTGAAACAAGATACTCAGTTTTGCTGGGTAGGTGACCCTTGGCTTCAATCCCAACTCTTTTGCCCTCTGGAATATCATATTCCATGCCCTTCGATCCCTCAGTGTAGAAGCTGCCAGGCCCTGGGCTATTCTGATTGTGTTTCCACAATATTGAAATTGTTTCTTCCTGGCTGCTTGTAGTATTTTCTCTTTGATCTGGGGATTCTGGAACCTGGCTATAATATTCCTGGGAGTTTTCTTTTTGGGATCTTTTTCAGGAGGTGATTGGTGGATTCTTTCAACTTCTATTTCCCCCACTGGGTCTAAAACATCAGGGCAATTTTCCTTGAGAATTTCTTTAAGGATTATTTCTATGTTCTTTCTTTGATCATGGCTTTCATGTAGTCCAATAATTTTTAAATTGTCCCTCCTGGATCTATTTTCCAGGTCAATGGTTTTTCCCTTGAGATATTTCACATTGCCTTCTATTCTTTCATTTGTTTAGATCTGTTTAATAGTATCTTGATTTCTCATAAAGTCACTAGCTTCCATTTGCTCCAGTCTAACTCTGAAGGAATGGATCTCCTCAGTGAGCTTTTGAGATTCTTTTTCCATCTGGCAAATTTGAATTTTTAGGGCATTCTTCTCCTCATTGCCTTTCTGAGCCTATTTTGCCATTTGAGTTAGTTTATTTTTTAAGGTGTTATTTTCCTCAGTCAGGCTGTTGACTGTCATTTCATCCTTTTCTTGCATCTTTTACATTTCTCTTCCCAAATTTTCCCCCACTTTTCTTATCTGCTTCTTAAGGTCTTCTATGGCCTGTAGCCAGCTTGTATTTTCACTTGGGGCTTTTGGTGCAGGAGTTCTGACCTCACAGTTCTCCTCCATGCTTTGAGCCTCTTTGCCCCTAAAATAGGAGTCCAATGTTGAACTTTTCTGTTTCATTTGTTTCGTTTGCCTAGGCGTGTTGCCACTTAATTACTTGATTTTAGGGCTTGTTGCCACAGTAGGACTCTGCCACCAGACAGGGGAGCTTCCACCCAAATGTGGGGTCTTCACAACTTCTGCCAGCTGGGTGGCCTCTGTAAAGCCTCCACCCACTCTGGCAAATTGGATG
Source organism: Gymnobelideus leadbeateri (assembly GCA_011680675.1). Lineage (NCBI taxonomy): Eukaryota > Metazoa > Chordata > Mammalia > Diprotodontia > Petauridae > Gymnobelideus > Gymnobelideus leadbeateri. The sequence continues at coordinate 437,614 of WOXC01009206.1, forward strand.
CCCCCCCCCCCAAACTTCTCCCCCAGACCAGAATTCAGATCCAGGCAGTTTAAAGCAAGAGCGATTAACCCCCAAACTGGATTGCTGGATCTCCCTACAGTTTGCAGACCAGGAGCTAGAGCCACTACTGACGCTGCAATGGCTTCTGTGCAGCTGTTTCTTCAGCAGATCTTCGCCCCCAGGGGAGGAAGCCACGCGTTCCCCAAATACTGGTCCTAAAGTCCATGGGGCACTAACCTCTCACTTTGTCCTAGGCATATCTGTGATAATAATTCTGGAATCACCACAATTGCTGGTGTTCTGGGGTCCCTCCAGCCAGCTGAAGGCCCGGCAGCCCGGGGGCTAAAACCGCGGAACTGGGCTCAGCTCTGACCACTGTTGCTGTAGGTTCCCAGCATGCTGTGCTGCCTGCTCTCAGAGCTCTGTGCTGGCCACTCCCTGCAGGGCTGCTGGGCTGTCATCAGTAGGAGGTTAGCTTCTCTGTGCTGTTCTGTGGGTGCTGTGGCTCCAGAAGCTGTTCGGGAGTCCCCTTTCACATTATAAAAAAAAAGATATATTTTTGAAAAAGTTATAAGGCATTCTAGTTTAAAACTTTGCCTCCATCTTTTATTAAACTCCATAATTTAATTACTCATGCTGAAATCACAATAATTAGAGCATGGTATGCAAAATACTAATTTTCAAATATTTTCGCAGGTTATTTCTTTTTTAATAGAATTTTACTTTTCCTAATTACATGTCAAGATAATTTTTAGCATTCATTTTTACAAGATTTTGAGTTTTAAATTTTTCTTCCTCCTTCCTTCCTTTCTCCTCCTCCTAAAAGAGTAGGCAATTTTGTATAGGTTCTATATATGCCATCATGTAAACCATATTTCCATATTAGTCACAGTTATGAATAAAACAGATATAAAGGGAAAAAACATGAAAAATAACGAAGTGAGTGAAAAATTATGCTTCTATCTGCATTGAGTCCATGAGTACTTTATCTGGAGATGTAAATCATTTTATTTCATGAAGTCCTTTCTACTTTTCTTGGATCATTGTGTTGCTGAGAACAGCTGAGTTATTCATAGTTGATCATCACACAATATTGACGATATTCTGTACAATGCAGTATTGCTGGATCAAAGGGTAAGCACAGTTTGGTTGCTCTTTAGGTATAGATCCAAATTGCTCTCCAGGATGTTTGTATAAATTCACAACTCCACCAGCAGTGCATTAGTGTCCTAATTTTCCCACATGCTCTCCAATCTTTATCATTTTCCTTTTTTGTCATATTAGTCAATCTGATGGGTGTCAGGTCGTGCCTGAGTTGTTTTAATTTGCATTTTTCTAATCAAAAGTGATTTAGAGAACTTCTTCATATGCCTATATATAGTTTTGATTTCTTCATCTGAAAATTGCCTGTTCATATCCTTTTACTATTTATGAATTGGGGAATGACTTGTATTCTTATAAATTTGATTGACTTTGCAGTATGTTTGATAAATGAGGCCTTTATTAGAGACACTTACAGTAAAGATTATTTCCCAGCTTCCTACTTTCTTTCTAATCTTGGTTGCATTGGTTTTGTTTGTGCAAAGGCTTTTAAATTGAATATAATCAAATGAATCTATTTTACATTTCCTAATTCTCTCTATCTCTTGTTTGGTCATGAACCTGTACCTTACTTAATTTCTCCCTTAAGAATTTGGATGGTATTCCACTTGGTGAAAATATGTTTAATATTGATATTACTTCATTGTCTATGGTACCTTTTAGCAATATGTATTTTCCTTATTTACCTCTTTTAATTAGGTCTGTTTTTTGCTTTTTGTTCCTCTGAGATCAGGATTGCTACCCCTGCTTTTATTTTTCTTCAGCAGAAGCAAAATAAATTCTGCTTCAGCCCCTTACCTTTACTCTGCATGTGTCTCTCAGTTTCAAGTGTGTTTCTTGTAAATGACATATTATAGGATTTTGGTTTTTGATCCACTCAGCTATCTACTTTCATTTTATGGGAGAGGTCATGCCATTCACATTCACAGTTATAATTACTGTGTATTTCCCTTTATTCTATTTTTCTTCCTATTTGACCTTTCTCTCCTTTAAGCCTCAACAGTACTTTGCTTCTGTCTGCCACCTCCCCTAGTCTGCCCTCTCTTCTGTCAGTCCCTTCCTCTGCCCTCCACCCTTTCCTTGTTCTTTTCCCCTCCTACTTCCTTGTCAGGGAAGATAGATTTTGATATTCAACTGATTGTGTGTGTATATGTGTGTGTGTGTGGTATATTTTTATATATTTTGCATATATTATATATGTAATTATGTATCTATATCCATGTATATCATGCATTATTGTGTATATTATTCCCTCTTTGAACCAATACTGATAAGAGTAAGCTGTGTAATCACCTACCTTTCCCTCTGCTATACTAGGTTCGTCACACCTCTTCATGTGAAATAATTTACCCCATTCTACCTCTCCCTTCTTTCTGTACCCAGTGTATTCATCTTTCTCATTGCTTAATTATTTTTCTAATGTCATTCCCTTGGATTCACCTTATACCTATACCCTCTCTGTATATTCCTTCTTGCTGTGCTATTAGTGGTCCAATTTTTATGAATTACAAGTGCCATCTAACCATGTAAGGATGTAAACAGTTTAGTTGTAGGGGCTCACTTTTAGAAATGTTGTGTGACTTGATCAGATGAGACTCTGGGCAGCCATTGAGAGCCCTCCAGATTTGAAAACACAGATGTTGATGCTTTCCTCTCTGATAAGTGTGATTTGGTATGGATGTAATGGTCAGACAGTTTGGGAGCCTGTCTGCTTAATCTGTTTGTCTTGTAAGTTCTGTCTGTATACTCTGAAGTTCAGGGTGCTGACCTTTTTCGCCTGAACTAGGTAAATGATATATGTTTGATTGATTAAAGTAAGCATGTTAACCCCCCCCCCCCCCCAATGATTCAGTTGCATTGAATTGCTATGTTTTCTTTTCCCTTTTTATCTTTTGAGGCTTCTCTTAGGTCTTGATATTGGAGATCAAATTTTTTGTTCAGTTGTGGTCTTCTTATGAAATTATGAAATCCTCCTATTTCATTGTGTAACCATTTTTCCCCCTTGAAGTATTATGCTTAAATTTTACTGGTTAAGTGATTCTTGGTTGTGGTCCTAGCTCTTTGATTTCTGGAAGATCATGTTCCTTGACCTCTGATCCTTTAATATTGCAGCTGCCAGATCCTGTGTATTTCTGATTATGTCACCCTGATACTAGAATTGTCTCTTTCTGGCCACATGTAGTATTTTTTCCTTGACCTGATAGTTCTGAAATCTGGCTATGATATTCCTTGAGGTTTTTATTTTGGTATCTCTTTCCTGAGGTGATCAGTGGATTCTTTCAATGCCTATTTTGCCCTCTGGTTACAGGTTATCAGGACATTTTTCCTTAATACATTCTTGAAAGATGCTGTCCAGGTTCTCCTTCTGTTTATGGCTTTCAAGTAGTCCAATGATTTTGACATTGTGTATCCTAGATCTGTTTTCCAGGTTAGTTGTTTTTCTAATGAGGCATTTTATGCTTTCTTCTTTTTGTTCATTCTTTTGAATTTAATTAATTCTCAATGTCTCATAGAGTCATTAGCTTCCACTTGCCTAATTCTAACTTTGAAGGAGTTGTTTTCCACAGTTAGCTTTTGTACTTCCCTTTCCATTTGGCCAATTTTACTTTTTAAGGAGTTGTTATTTTCAGTAGATGTTTGTATCTCTTTTTTCACTTGGCCAATTCTATTCTTGACAGTTGTTTTCTTTTTTCCGTTTTTTTTCCATAATTCTCTTGCATCACTCTTCTTCCCCATTTTTCTCCAACCTCTCTTATATGATTTTAAGTTCCTTTTCCCCCCTCTTTTATGAATTATTTTTGGGCTTGATATCACTTCCTGTTTATTGGGGGGTTTGTGCATAGGTATTTTGACATTATTTTCCTCTTCTGAGTTTGTGTCTTGTTCTTCCCTGTCATCATAATAAATTTTTATGGTCAAATTCTTTGTTGTTGTTCATCTTTTTTGCCTTTGAAATTTTAGTTCTGCTCCTGGGGTGGAATGCGGAACTGTTTCAACCTCCTTCTGCCAAGGGCTACAGGCCTTTTATCTGATGCTGCATTGATGTTGTCCTGAGGTTCATGTGAGATGCGTGTGCCTGGTGCTGCCCTGAAGGGGTGACTGGCACTGCTGGAAGCCACAGGGGTCTGCAGCTTGCCTATTGCTGAGCCTGAGTCCTACAGCTGGTGTCAGGTATATCCTGAGGCTTGTGGGGGTGTTTTTGGATTTCCTTGCAACTACACTGAAGCACATGGTGATCTGGCCTCTGTTTGCTAGACCTGTTTGCCTAGGGCTATGCTGAAATCTGGGCCACTAGTGGCTCTTTATTTCCACAGGATGATGCTGAAACATATGATGGGTTTTGGAGATGGAATCTGACCATTCTCTTGCCTATGCTGAGACCTGTATGGGATCCTGGTGTTGGTGTTTGCATGCTCTACCACTCTGGGGCTCAGGATCTCCTGATGGTTTGGTGAGGTGGGGCTTGATGCTAGCTTGCTGGGAGTTCCCTGTCCTGTCCTTTTTACCTGAGTGAGACAGACCTTTCTTGCTGATCTTCCAAGTTTCTTGGGCTAAAAGATTGTTTCACTCCATTTTTTTTTGCTTGTTCCACTGTTACAGTATTTGTTTGGGGAAACTGTTTTATGGTTGCTTGGAGGTGAATATGGGAGAGTTAGGGCAATTTACTGCTTTCTCTGCCATCTTGGTTTCCAGAGGATGATAGATTTGCAGTTTATTTCATGATACTGTAATAAAGCAACAGATGCAATATACGCTTTTTTTTTTTTGCTTTTTTGGAGGGCAATTGGGTTTAAGTAACTTGCCCAAGGTCACACAGCTAGGTTTTTTTTGTTTGTGTGTGCATTAAGTGTCTGAGGCCGGATCCAAAATCAGGTCCTTCTGACTCCATGGTCGGTGCTCTACTCACTGCACCACCTAGCCACCCCTGCCATATGCACTTCCATACAACTAAATACATTATGATTTTCTCAGGTAAAAGGATACTTAGAATAAATATATGATGTGAAAATTAGTGACCATATTGAATTGAAAAATTGCTAGATTTTTGTGAATTTCACTGATTTATATTTCTGGGAAGATATTATTTATTTTGGTCAAAGACCATTGCCAGCCATATAAAGCAAAGAAAAGACCTTTACTATAGATTATAAAGATATAAATGGAATAAATGTAAGAGTATTCATGAGAGTTAAAATAAGGAACAATTTCAAATAGATACAGTAAGAAGAACTTGTGGATGGCACCATTTTATATGGAGTTCCCTAAAGGACTTTTAGCTCTAATATGTGAAGTATTCATTACAAATTTGAGGGATTTGGGACCATGTAAAACCAATAGTACAAGTTTTCTAGTATTCTCATTAATATTATCTGGTGAAAATTCTATCATGTTTTAAGATACATACGTCGGATTAAATGACCATGCAAAGATCCTTTAGTTTATAGTCTCCACAGGTATAGATCACTTTGTTGTAAGTCAAGTTGTATTTATTTTCAATTACTATGTAGATTGTACAGTGGTATGTAAACACTACCACTCACCATCATCATCACTATCATCATAACTAGATATTATGTTCATTTCTATCAGTATTCAAAGAACTCCATTGAAATCTTTCATTTAAAAACTTTCCTAGTCTTATTTTTATGTTCTTTCTCAACCTTGTTAGACAACAAAGAGTTACTCTTACATGACATTCCAATTCATGATTCTGTAATTTTACATATTAATAGAATACACTCCCTCTCACTTTTTGGAACCCCTAGCTCCCTTCAAGTCTCAACTCAATTGCCTTATCCAATAACAAGTCTTTCTTTAGTCCACTAGTTCCCTGGTTCTGATCTAGTGGTTCAGGTACCATGACAATCACCCAAGGGATTCATTCTAAAAATCCTTTAATCTTCCTGAGAAAAATCATTACCCAATTATGTCATATATATTTTCCTCTGCAACAATATTTATGTACATGGTGAAAGCAAGGAAGCAAGCAAATTAGTTTTAAATACCTACTATGTTCTAGACACTGTGCTAAACAATTTACAATTATTATCTCATTTGATTCTTACAACTTCCCAGTGGGTAGGTACTACTGTTATTTACATTTTCTAGTTAAGGAAACTGAGGTAGAGTGGGGTTTAGTAACTTGTGCAAGATCATACAACTAGTATCTGAGGCCAAATTTGTACTTAGGTCTTACTCTACTCACTCTGACACATTGTTACCTCGAGGCAATTGTTTGAAGCATTATAGATGTGTTTTTGCATAATTGAAAACCATCATGCTCATAATGCTAATTGTATAGCAATTGCATCAAATGCTGACCACTATTAAGCTTAATGTGTTCTTGCAGTTTTTCAACCTCTCATCAATTTGTTTTCAAACTACCACAAAGATTTGACATTCTAGTGCAGATCAGTTCCTAATGGATGGTCACATACAAATTCATATTCTCATTTGCATTATGTACACTGCAGTTGAATAGATTCCTTCTTCCCCTATGTTTCCCTGCAATTGTTCTTTATCCACTGCAAAATCATGTGATCAAGATGTTATGAGTGTTTATGTTGTTCCAATGGAAATTCTAGGCTCTCTGAAAAACATGATTTCCAAACCTTCTGCAGGAACAAACCTCATCTTCCCTTTCTTTGCATATTAAGGCTATTTCCCAATTTCAACTTATCCTCTGCCTATGTTGCTATTCTTCCATCTTGCAAATTTTGAAATATATTGGTTTGTAACACTGATCAAATTGTTCAATAGAGCTTTCGTGAGATTGGAGCCAGAGAGTCAGAGATAGGAGAGAAGAAAGTAATGTCTAAAGAAATTCCTGTTTAATTTATATATAAATATTGTTAATAAAAGAAGCAACATATGTAATTGATCTTTAGGTACACTTATTTAATACATCATTTTCATTGGTCAGTAGAAAAGTACATATTTAAATCATCACTAGTTATTCATTTTCAACTATCACTTAGCTGACTAAAAAAATCCAGTTCTCCACAACAGATCTGGTAAAATCTTCCTGTGGTTTTCTACCACATATTTGTGAGAGTAAGTGTTTTTACTCTATTCTTATTTTTAAACAAAATGCAGAAATATATACAATATGTAAGCAGATTTAAGATTGTTTGACAGATTTTGGCATAAATATTTCAAACCTCTATTCAAGTAAAACCATCTATATAAAATTAAGATTATATATAATAAGTATATTGTGTTAAACATTTTCTAAGTTGTAACTTATTTCACTATACTATTATTTTTATTAAAATTTTAAAAGAAAAATACTTTAATGTAAATGATTGTCAGTAAATAAAGTCTTGACTAGATTGTTTATTTTAATTTCTACAGAATATCCTTATAAAATATTTGTAATTATTTTATAACTAGAGTGTGTAAACTTATATCTAGAATTTCATAATATAGGTAGAATAAATTTTATATTTTATAGTTATATAATATAATCTTTAATTTGAAGAATTTAGAGCAAATGTTATTGCCATAGTGAATAAATTTAAAAGCTTTATAAATTAATAAACTTAATAAATTTAAAAGCTTCTAAAAGAAGATTATGTTTAGCATACTAAATTACCATGAATATTCACAATACTTTACATTCTTCTTGTTGAAATGGATTCATGGAACAAAAAAAAAATTGGGAGTTAGTGCTTTATTTGTTGGCGTTGCTTCTTGAAAATACTTTACTAAGAAATCATAACATGCATCAATATATGCATTTCTTTATACAAAGAACATACAAAGAGGACTGTGTATGAAACCGTGAATCTTCATTCTACATTGTAGTTTATGGTCAACTTTCAAGTTCAACTTTCAAGTTCAACTTGATCATTCCAATACTTCTATGCTCCTTTGTTCCTTCTTGAACTTTCATGTATATACTATAATTTATTTTTAGTGATTTATTGATGATACTCTCTTCTTCCTTTTTTTGTATCACCGAAAGTGCATCGATAAATCACTCAACTCTCTTACTCCTCCCTCTCTAAAGGAATCCATTGTAAAAATTAAGTATAGCCACAGACACACACTTCCTCTCTTTGTGTCATAAAATGTGTATCTCACTCTGTACCTACAGTCCCTTACCTCTCTTCCAAGAGGTGGGAAACATAATTCATTATTTGTCCATTAGAGTTTGGTTTGTCCATAATAGACTGTGATTTGTCACTGCATTGATCATTGTTCTTAATTATTTCATAACTGTTTTCCTTTATGATGTTGTACTTGTGTATAAATCTGCTTGTTGCAGTCCAAAAGATTTTAAACCATTAAATCTTCTCAGATTTTTTTTGAATCTCTTTCTTTTATTATAGAATACAGTACTTCTTTACTTGATTATGATTTGTTCAGACATCCAAATGAAGGGCGCCTACTTTGTTTTCATTTTTGCCCATACTAAAAAGCATTGATATACATATTTTTGTAATATAAAATCTTCCTTTTTCTTTGTTCTTTTTGGTGTATAAGACTAATAAAGACATTTTTGAGTCAAAGGATATGCATAATTCAGTAACATTTTTGGAGGGGTGTATAGTTCCAAACTGATTTCCAGAGTAGTTGGATCATTTTTATAGCTCTACTAATAACACTATGTATTATGTCCTCTCAAAGCTGCCCCAACAATTACCAGTTTTCTTTGCCATTATTGTTCTCAATCTCTTTTGAGAAATTTTTCTTTATTACATCTGATAATTTATATTAGGGAGAACAGATCAGATTCTATGTGTGTATCAATGCCTAGGATATACCTTTATCAGCAAACCTTACTGCAAAGATAGCCTCCTACCTCCACACACATAAGTGATCCCCTTAAATTCTACCTGGATTGATTTTGTTTGTGAAAAAAATGGATTATTTGATACTAAAATTATCCTTTTGATCTCCTTTGGCCCTTTCCCTTCAATTATGTCCCTATCCAAAACTCTGAAAAATATTTTTTTCTCTTCACCAATTTAAAAATACTGCTCCACTTTATATCTATTTCACATATCCATTTAGAGTACATTCTGGTATATGTTACAAGATAATTGTGCATTCAAAATTTCTGCCAGTTTTTTTTCTGACTTTTTGCCTCAGTTATATTTTTAACCAATACCAAATAATTTTGACAATAATGCTTTTTAGTATAATTTTAGAATTTGATACTAGTAAACCTTTTTCTCTACTTTGCCTCATTATTTCCCTTGAGATTCTTGACCTTTTGCTCCTGAAGATGAATTTTAGCATTTTTCTATGTCTACAATATAACTCTTTAGTAGTTTATTTGACATGGCACTGAAACTGTGAATTAATTTATGTAGTATTTCCATTTTATATTTTGGTAAGGTCCAAGTAGGAGCAATTACTTGTTGTTTTATAGCTGTATTCAAATAACTTTTATGTTTTGATAGTTGGACTCCAAGGAAGTTTCTATCACTTCTGGAGGGGCTTTGTGTTACTTTTTCTCTGTGTTTCACATTAATTTCTTTCCTTTATTTTGTGTGTGTGTGTGTGTGTGTGTGTGTGTGTATGTGTATGTCTGTGTGTTACTGATATTGGTAGCATTCTTAGAACTATATCAAATATAGAGGCAATAATGGGTATATTTCCTTTTGGAAAGCTCATGCTATTGCTATATTATAAATTATTCTACTGTTTTTTAAGGTTCTCTTTACCATATTAATGAACAATCCTTTTATTTCTTTGATATTATGTTTTTTAAGCAGTAGAATTTTTTCTTTTTCATAGCTGTGTTTTTTGCTGCTATTTACTTAATTAATGTGAATTTAATTGTTTTTGATTAATAACAAAAATGTTTATAGCTTTCAAATATTAGATCAATCTTGCATTGTTCATATAAAGTCAGACTTGTCATATTATATATTTAAAATAAATAACTATTTTTTTAATGAAATTTGCCTTGCTATTTTTGCACTGATACTTTTTGGAGATACTATTCTATAATTTTTTTCTCTTCTTTCTCTCTCCCTAGGCTAAGTTTCAGGACCATATTTATTTCAAGAAGAAATAATTTGGTAATATGTCATATTTAAGTTTTTTCAGTTGATTGAGTACTAGGATTAATTGTTTATGATTTAATTAATTTGAATGTTTGAGATAATTCACTTGTAAGTTCATCTTTTGTCTCTTTGGGAATTGGTTGATATTTTTTCAATTTATTTTTTGAGATGTAACTTCTCTATTTCTTGTTCTTTGGATCTATGTATGTATTTTACATTAAAATATTTACCTGTTTTATTTGTTATCAATTTTATTGGCATATAAATCAGCAAAATAATAATAATCTTCATTTTTATTAATTTGTTGTGAATATTTTTCATTTTTTTACATTATCAGTTTTATTGTTTTCTTTTTTCAGGTTAGCTAACAGTTCATCTACTTTTATTAGTTTAAAAAGCTTAGTTTTGTGAATAAATTCAATGTTCTTTGAATTTTCAATTTTGTTTATCTCTTTTAATTTTCAGAATTTCCGTTTTTGTTTTTTTATTTAATGTTATAATTTTTTTTTTAGTTGCACGCTTAATTCATTGATCTTTTCTTTCTCTCTTTTTATGATGAAGATATATAGAGACTTAGAACTTTTCCACTAATGATTGCCTTAGGTCTATCCTAAACATTTTGTTATGTTGTCTCATTCTTGTTTTTTCCAATAAAATTGTATTTTGTTTTTGTAATTTGTTCCTTTACTCCTCAATTCTTAAGTGTAAATTTAGGTTTAAGTTATTGAGTCTCAATTTGAGTTTAAATAATTTCTTCAAAGGCTCTTTATTTTTCATATTATATGTATGTGTATATGCATATATATGTATATATATGTGTGTGTGTATATATAGATAGATATAGATATAGATATGTTTAGTCGTGTGTGTGTGTGTGTGTGTGTGTGTGTGTGTGTAAAGTTGCTCCCCTACCAACCTGCAGCAGAATGTAAGCTACTCTGGGGAGGAGGGGAAGATAGTTTAATTTTTTTATCTTTTTATTTCTAGTGCTCTAGGACAATGACTGGCACCTAATAGGGACTAAATAAGCATATGTTGAGTTGGAAAGAATAAAATTCTCTCAATATAGGCTGGGACACCTAGAGACACCCTAGCTGTAACTATAGTTACTTCAGGTCTAAGGTTCTCTGTAGGTCTGCCTGTGAGAGCCTACCAATGTGTTTACTTTTATTATCTATTGACCATAATTATTTCAAAGCAAAAATGTAATGAAATAATTTATTAATAAAAATGCTAATAAAATATTTCCATCTCAGCCCTCAGATACACTCTGACAAATAAACACTATATCAGTGGAAAGAATAGATATGTGTACAGAACATGTGTCGCCATAATGGATACGTGAGGGAACAGGTAGGATATATGTGTTCCCAAACCATATGTGTTGGGGAACTCATTCCTCTGAGGATACAGGACTGCTGGTAGTCTAGTGATTTTATGGCAGTACTATCCCTGGATCTTTTCTCCAAAGGGTCTGGTTTTCTTTATGTGTCTCATAGTTTCTGTTGAATGCCACACTGTTGTATCTTTTTCCTGACACCATTCTACCAATATTCATTTTACTAGTTTTGTGATCTCAAACTTCTGGCTCAGATGAAATATTTGGCTATTTTCTTAAAGGAAGAACAGCTGTTTTAATTTTATTTCAGCAAAAATAAAGCCTCTTAAATTTTTTTTCTTAACTGCTTTAGAAAAGGCAGAAACTCTCCTTGGACCAGTAAAAAGCTTCCCCTTGTGAATTCTCAAGTTTTGTTGCTTCAGAGTCTTGAACACCAAAACCTCTTATCTCCTTGGCAGGAAGCTCTCAGTCCAGTGGCTAAGCCTGTTTGAATAAAAATCAGGATGAACATTCTATATGTCCTTAAATGTACATCTCTGAAGGCTAAATTATAAAGTTAGGTCATTGTTATTTGCCCAATAATTACCAAATCTCCTTGAGTTTGAGGGATTCCAATTATTTTAGTTCTAATCCTCCTCATTTCTCCCAGATGAGTGAGTAAAGGCAGAAAGTCAAGCTAAGTCTAAAGGAAAAGGTCATCTCTTCTACTTGCTTAACCACATAACTGTCCTTAAATGAAGATACAGCAACCTCAACAACACATAGAAATTTTGAGGCATGCCTAATCCTACCAACTACCATAGCTAATGGTATATACAATTTCACCTAAGATAAAGCATTACTCTGGGCAACTAGGTGGTACAATGGATATAGTGCTAGGTTTTGAGCCATGAAATCTTCTCTTCCTGAGTTCAAATCTGGCCTTGAACTGCTAGCTGTGTGACCTAGGGGAAGTCACTTAAACCTGCTTGTCTCAGTTACCCATCTGTAAAATGGGCTGGAGAAGGAAATGGCAAATCATTCTAGTATCTCTGCCAAGAATTCCAAAAGGGGTTACAAAAAGTTGGAAAAGACTATAAATGAATCACTAGCAAATAATAACAAAAAGAAAACACTAGACTATCTTCATACAGAAGAAAGTTTCATTAGTTACAATTACATTTTTTCCATGTAGGAATATAAACAGTTCAACTTTGATAAGTTCCTTATGATTTCTTTTCCCAGTTTACCTTCTCATACTTCTGCTTCTTGTATCTGAATGGCAAATTTTCTGTTCAACTCTGGTTATTTTTTCAAGAATACTTCAAAGTCCTCTATTCCATTGAATGACCATATTTTCCCCTGAAACATGATACTCAGTTTTACTGGGTAGGTGATTCTTGGCTTTAATCCCAGCTCCTTTGACCTCTGGAATATCATATTCCAGGCACTTCAATCCCTCAGTGTAGAAGCCGCCAGATCTTGTGATATGCTGATTGTGTTTCCACAATATTCAAATTATTTCTTCCTGGATGCTTGTGATATTCTATTCGTAGGAGTTTTCTTTTTGGGATCTTTTTCAGGAGGTGATTGGTTGATTCTTTCAACCTCTATTTTGCCCTCTGGTTCCAAAACATCGAGGCATTTTCCTTGAGAATTTCTTGGAGGATGATTTCTAGGTCTTTCTTTGACCATGGCTTTCAGATAGTCCAATAATTTTTAAATTATCTCTCCTGGATCTATTTTCCAGGTCAGTGGTTTTTCCCATGAGATGTTTCACATTTCCTTCTATCCTTTCACTTGTTTGGGTCTTTTTAACAGCATCTTGATTTCTCACCAAGTCACTGGCTTCCATTTGCTCCAATCTAACTCTGACAGAATGATTCTCTTCAGTGATCTTTTGAGATTCTTTTTCCATCTGGCAAATTCAGCTTTTAAGGCATTCTTCTCCTCATTGCTTTTCTGAGCCTCTTTTGCCATTCAGATATCTGAATAATAATGTAACTTTTTGGCTAAAAAATCATGGAAAATTGAGCCTAGGTATATTGCCTCCTTTACTTCCCTTCCCTGCATGATGCCAAGGTGTTCAGCCCTCCAATACTTGCCTCTCTTGGTTCAAAGAACTCAATCCCCCCTATACAAAATACACCTATTTTAAGGCGTTATTTTTCTCAGTCAGGCTGTTGACTCTCATTTCATAATTTTCTTGCATCGTTTTCATTTCTGTTCCCAATTTTTCTTCCACTTCTCTTATCTACTTCTTAAGGTTGTCTATGGCCTGTAACCAGCTCATATTTTCCATTGAAGATTCTGGTGAAGGAGTTCTGACTTCACTGTCTTCCTCCTCTTTTCTGCTTTGATCCTTTTTGTCCCCCAAATAGGAGTCTAATATTGGATGCTTCTGTTCACTTTGCTTCCTTTGTCTGGCCATGTTGCCACTCAATTACTTGATTTTTGGTCCTTTTGCCACAGTAGGACTCTCCTACCAGACAGGGGAGCTTCCATCCCAAATGCTGGGGTTTTCTAAGCTGCCAGAGGTATTAATTGGGTGCCCTCTCTGAAGCCTCTACACACTCTGGCAAGCTGGTCATCCACCCGAGGACCTCCACCCTAGACTGCAATCCAGATCCAAGCAGGTTAAAGCAAGAGGCATTACCCCTCAAACTGGTCACTTGGTCCCCCTACAGTCTGCAAGCCAGGGGCTGAAGCAGCTGCATGTGGCTGTGGCTGTGCAGCAGCCTTTCAGCTGCTTCTTGCCCCAGGGGCAAAAGCCGATGCATTCCCAACTACTAGGTCCCAAAGTCACACTACTCTGATCTCTCACTTTGTCTTCTGCATCTATGTTTTGATTATTCTGGAAAGGGCCACAGCTGCTGGTGTTCTGGAGTCCCTCCAGCTGGCTGCTGGTCAGGTCTTCCCTGGGACCAAAATCTCTGTCTCAAGGGCCTAGGGTCGGCTCCCAAAGCACTGTGCTGGCCGCTCCCTGACTGGCTGCCAGGCTGTCCTCAGTGGGAGGTTAGTTTCTCTGTGTCACTTTGTGGGTTCTGTAGCGCCAAAGTTTATTCAGAGTCCCCTTTTACATAAATTGGGGAAAGTGTAAGCCAGAGCTGTGAGGAAGTCCTGTTTCTACTCTGCCCTCTTGACTCCACCTATTATATATATATATATATATATATATATATATATATATATATATATATATATATATATATATATATATATATATATATATATATATATGTCTGTGTGTGTGTGTGTGTGTATATATATATCGTCTATATTGGAGGGTATATGGGCATATGAATGCATATGTGAATGTGAGTATATATGTTTACAGGTATACATAGATAGAGGGTACAGGACCAATTTATAGGAAGGGATGATACTTAAAAGGTGAAATTAAGAGGTGCGAGAGGAATATAATGAGAGGAAATGGGGAGAGACAAAATGGTGTAAATTAGCTCATATAGAAGAGGCAAGGGAAAATGGTTACAATGGAAGAGAAGAACAGGAAGGCATAAGGGAATGGGTCAACCTTATTCTCATTGAATTTGGCTCAGGGAGGGAATGACATACACTCTAAATATGGTATCTCACCCTATAGGAGAGTAGGGGGGTAGGGGATGAGAGGGGGATGATGGAAGGGAGGGCAGGCTGGTGGGGAGGGAAGTTGGAAGCACCCACTTTTGAAGAGGGGCAGGACCAAAGTAGAGAATAGAACAAGTGGGAGGTGGAACAGGAGGGAGAGAAATATAATCCATCTTTTACAATATACCTACTGTGGTAATGTTTTGCATTAGCTACACATATACAACCTATATTGAATTGCTTATCTTCCCAATAAGGGTGGGTGACAAGGGAGGAAGTGAATGAATCTGGAATTCAAAGTTTTAAAACCAAATGTTTATGTATACATATACATATACATATATATATATATATATATATATACACACACACACACACACACACACACACACACATACATATACTATTATTAATACTACTTTACATGTAATTGGGAAATAAGATATACAGGCACTGGGGCATAGAGATCCACCATGCCCTACTGGAAAAATTGAAGGGGGTATGGGGGAAGACATTGGAGAGAGCAGATTGGAGGAGGGGATATTCTGTGGGACGGCTATTTTGGGGAGGTGGGTATGGGAAAAATGGGGAGAAAATTTGTAGCTCAAAATCTGGTG
Organism: Gymnobelideus leadbeateri; assembly: GCA_011680675.1. Classification (NCBI taxonomy): domain Eukaryota; kingdom Metazoa; phylum Chordata; class Mammalia; order Diprotodontia; family Petauridae; genus Gymnobelideus; species Gymnobelideus leadbeateri. Next base: position 453,258 of record WOXC01009206.1, read on the forward strand.
GAAATGAATGATGTAAACCAGAAGTTAATAAAGCATTTAAAAAAAGAAGACATAATCATAGAAATAAGTTAATTGTCATATAATGGCATTTTGAATGTATGTCTATAATAAACTAGTTGTTTACAAAAAAACCCCAACAACTCTAGATTCAGAAGCACCTGTTCTTTACTTTATTTGACTTTAAGAATGAGTTGGTGATTGATTGTTGTGCTTCCTGCTTCAAGAAGACCAAAAGGACATCATTGTGACCAAAGGGTGATAAAACTGTTCCTACCCTTTTACCAAGCAATACCACTGCTAGGTATGTATCCCAGCGAATATTTTTTTTTAGAGAAAAAAAAAACTCATTTATATAAAAATACTTATAGCAGCTATTTTGTGACAGCAAAGAATTAGAAATCAGGGAATGCCCATCAATTGAAGAATAGGTGATAAAGTAGTGGTAATAGTTGTTGTCCTTCATACTCAAAATGGGAAAGGGTATTGCTACATTGGGTGTCCAAGGCTCAGTGTGTACAACTGTAGTTGATCAGACCAATTCAAGCTCAGAAATCTCTACCACAGTTTGGGCACAAATAGTCGACAGAAAAATTTGGAATGGCTAAATTGTGCATCTCACATTTCTTTTGAACTATTACAATCCTGCCTTGCTCATAGAGCACAGCACCTACTTTGCTGGGCAGTCCTGTGCCAGTGTTGCTCATATCTCACAAATGATTCCAAAGTTTTTAGGGAGACCTTCAAATTGTCCTTCTATTGTTTTTTCTGACCTCCCTATCATTGCTTGCCTTATGTGAGTTCTCATTAAAAATAATTTTAGCCAAATGTACATTTGTTATTAAAATAATGTGGCCAGCTAATTGGAATTATGCTCTCTGGAATAGTTTTTTTTTTTTTTTTGGAGGGGAAAGGCAGGGCAATTGGAGTTAAATGACTTGCCCAAGGTCACATGGCTAGTAAACGTTAAGTATCTGAGGCTCGATTTGAACTCAGGTCCTCGTGACTTGCAGGGCCAGTGCTCTATTCACTGCGCCACCTAGCCAGCCCTCTGCAATAGAATTTTAATTCTCAGCAGTTCAACTCAAGAAAGGACGTCATTGACTAGTACCTTATCTTGCTAGGTTATCTTCAGAATCTTCCTAAGACAATTCAGATGGAAGTGTTCAATTTCCTATCATAGTTCTGATAACCTGTCTAGATTTCACAGGTATACAAAAATGAGGTTAGCATAAAGCCTCTGTAGACTTTCAGTTTGCAAGATAGTCTAATACTTCTTCTCTCCCACACTTTCCTTCAGAGCCTCCCAAACACTGAGCTTGCTCTGGCAATGCATGCATCAACCTCAGCATCTTTGTGTACATCCCTGGAAATTATCCTGCCAAAGTAAGTGAACTTATGCATAGCATTCAGAATTTCTCCATTTGCTGTAATTGATGGTTCCGCATATGGATGGTGTGGTTCTGGTTGGTGGAGATCCTATTTTCTTGTTGCCAGGCAAAAATTAGCAAAAGAGGAGCAGAATCAAGTCACACTCTGTTGTATCTCATCCTCAGAGGCTATATTGACTACTGTCATCTGTGAATAAAAAGTCATGCACTAACTTTCCCTCTACTTTAGTCTTGGTTTGCAGCCTTTTCAAGTTAAATAATTTACTGTCAGTGTAATAGCTGACCTCGATGTTATTTTTGTGCTCAATGAAGGAGTCTGATGACGTTGTTGAAAAGAATCATATTAAAAAGTATGGGAGAAAGCATATAGCCCTGCTAGACTCCTTTGGGAAAGTGTGGGAGCATTGTGCATTGCCCAAAACCTGTGTAAACATGCCACCATGCAAATGATGTATACTACTGATGAACTTCTGTGGGCAACCAAATTTCACTGTGATCTCCCATAAGCTCTCAAGACCGACAGTATCAAAGACCTTGGTCGGATTGCAAAACATTGTGTACAGACTTCTGTTCTGCTCCTGGCATTTCTCTGGGAGTTGTTGGACAGTAAACACCATGTCTACCATTCCTTGACCCTTTCTGAAGCCATGCTAGATCTTGTGTAGATGACCATCTTCCAGGTAAAGGATCATCTTATTAAGCATAACTCTGGGAAGAATCTTGCCACCACTGACTGAGAAAGAATCTTGCCAGCAATGACTGAGATCCCCATGTCCCCCAACCCCCTGATTGTCACAGGACACACTTTTTTCTTTTCTAAGATGATTTGACTAAGTTTTAGTTGATTTGACTTTAAGAATGTGTACCCAAAGAGCTATTAAACTATGTATACCTTTTGACCTAGCAATACTGTTACTAGGTCTATTTCCAAAGATGATTAGGGAAAAAGGAAAAAGAACCTCTATGTTCTAAATTATTTATAGTAGCTACCTTTGTGGTGGCAAAGAACTGGAAAGGCAGGGATGTCCATCAATTGGCGGATGACTGAACAGGTCATATATGATAGTGATAGAATAATACTGTGTTATAAGAAATGATGAGCTCAATGATATTAGGAAAACATGGAAAGATTTGCATCAAATAACAAAAGTAAAATGAGCAGAACCAAGAGAACATTGTATACATTAACAACAATAGTTTTAAGAATGACTTTGAGTGAATAAGCTATTTTGACTATTATAAATACCCAAAGTAACTATAAAGAATGTATGAAGATGCTATCTGCACCCAGAGAAAGAACTGTTAAATAGAAGTATGTGTAGAATATACATATACACATACCTATATGGGTATGGTAGCCTAATGGTATCCATCTCTAGCACAGGATAGGGGATTGGTAGAAAAAAAAGAAAATAATTTACATGATAATTTTGTTTTATATTTTGGAAATTTGAAGTTTCATGTACAATCATCTTTTTTTAATGATATTGTTATAGAAATGCTTGTTATTTGTAGATATGTTATAATGTTAAAAAAAAAAGCAAAAGAGAAATAAAGGAGTGAAGTACTTACCCTATGCAGAATGAAACAGTAGAGGTCCTGTCTCAGAAGCCAGAGAGTGGGGAACATGCTGAATGGGAGTCCTACAAGCAAGCTCTTCTCTAGCTGAAGAATTTTGTAGTCATCTTATGCTCAGATATCTTCCTTATCATTGGGTAACAGTAGCAGTGATATCATGACATCTAGTCTCAGCGAGCCTTGTCTATTTTACTTCTAGTCATATTGCAGGGTCCCCTGTATGGAATGACTAAGGTGTGGATGTAGCATTTTAACATTTATAAAGTATTTTATATTTGAACCTTATAAAAATCTTAAAAATTATGTAGTTTAGATACTATTATATGTATTATACACTCAAATATGTCATGGTGGCCAGGCAGTATGTCATGGAAAAGTTCCAGGTAACAGGGTCTAGCTATACTTTGAAGAATATATAAACAAATATATGTATATATCTATATTATACCTGCATGTATATGTGCACATATATACATATTCATGTTACCTACTAAAGACATATATATCTACTCACATATACTCATAATATCTATAGACATGGGTATAGATACAATACATATATACATATATGTATGCAGTGCATATACACGTACGCATGCATATACAATATACCCATATAGATATAGATAAAAATATATTATGTGCAGATATACACATACACAAATGTGCGCACACATATATGTATTGTATATGTCTGTGTATATAGTCCCTAGCTTTATAATCAATCTTCAAAGATACATGTAGGAGCATATCCATCTATTTATCCAATACACGTACATGGGATATATGATTTATATTTAAGATAACTAGATGTCACATATGTATATGGGTCAAATACCCAGTTAGAAAACTGTCAAGGATTCTTTAGCTTCTTCTTACCTCATGGTAACTTTGGGTTTCAATAGCTATGGATTTCCTTATATTATATTTTTATTCTCCTATTATCTTGGTAGTGGTTGAAACCTTGAAAAGAATGTCTTGCTTTCTCCCTTGTATTTAACATCCCACTGTTGCTGGAGTGACTCAGTTGATTCTTTCACACTGTCCTTTAACTCCATAGCCTTCCTAGGCATGCTTCACTTTATTGCCTAGCTATCTTTCTGCCAGCTGCCTTGTTACCTAGCTTATATTTTTCCCTCCCTCCTTCTTCCCTTTCCAGTCCTGGAACCATGATCAAATCAATACTATTATTACTTCTGAGAAGACTTCGTCAATCTACTTTGCTTGGCTTCTACTAACTATTCTGGTAACATTCCAATATAAAAGGCCGGAATATCCGCCCCCTCCCGCCCCATATTTGTTGTCTCTTCCTATTAGAATGTAAAATCCTTAAAGGCAGGAACTATCTTTGTTGCTGTTGTTGTTTTGTATAACACTTATCATAGTGTTTGGCATATAGTAAGACCTTAATATTCCTTTCCTTTTTCATTTATTCCCTACCATAGCTTATTAAACTGAGGGTCTGGATATAGGTCATATTGCTGTACTATCCTTTTCACTGTATTCTATATCACTATGTATTTGTTGATTCTAATCTAATTGGTAGATGGACTAGGCCAATCACTCCCTTGATCATTGGCACCCCTACTGCCATTTCTCACAGAAACAGGATGATTAGGCTATATTACTCCTGGAAATATTTTGCTACATTGCATGATAGGTGTACGGCGTAGAAAGGGCCTTAGCAGCCATCTAGTTCAACCCTCTCATGTTAAAGCTGAGAAAATTAAGGCCAGAGACCTTAAGCAATTTTTCCCACATCAAACACATATCAAAGGAAATATTTGAATCTGGGTGACTCTCATTCTAGAGCCAATGCCCTTTTCACTCTACCACACAACCCTTTATAATTCTTTCTCTTATTCCACCAAAAATTCACTTGTTGTGGATTGCATTCACAGTGGTTTCTAGATGTCCAGATGGTAATCTGACTCTCATAAGATTATTGATAAAATCTAGCATTTATGTAATATAAGATTTGCAATGTACTTTATGAATATTATCTCATTTGATCCTCACAGTAACCCTGTAAGGCAGTGCTATTATATTACCCCCATGTGGTCATTTTCCCCTGAGACTGAGAGATTTCATGATTTGGATGGGATCATGTATCTAGTAAGTGTCTGGGTCAGGATTTGAACTCTGATCTTTCTAACTGCAAGACTAGCTATCCTATCCAATATTACTTACCTGCCTCTATTTATGAAAATTAGAAGCAACTGAAGCCAAAATACAAATCTTGAAAGTAGTTAAGGGAGACTAATGGGAGGTTGACAAGTCCTACCAAACTCAGGGGAATCTATGCACAGAAGGTAACAAGTTGCTATTAGGAACTATTTACTTCACCCAGCTGTCCAGCAAGTTATTAGACTATGCTCTTGGTCTCATTTTTATCACTAGAGCAAATCAACCCTGTGGTATTACCCCTCAATCAATGTACCCACCCCCAACTCCCTAGCCCAAGGCCTTGAATTAGAAAATCTGAACACACCCTCACTCTTATAAGAGTAGTGTGTAGTGCTTCCATAATGAACAGAATGATTAGCTTGAGAGATATGAAACTCTGGAAAGAGCATTTTAGTAGTATATACTCAATAATTATGCATGTTAATGATAGTAATTATCATTAGTTCATATCAATAATACATGTATAATCATTCCAAAATGATTTCATCTTTTCTGTTTTTTGTAAAAGGAGGAAATTATCCAGTCTTGCCCCACTGGACCATTTTTCCATTCCAAGGCAACAGACAGATTTGTGCAATCCCTGGAATACAAGTTAAAGTTTGGGCAGTTGCCTCTGATGTATCTGTGAAAGTCATGCCTTTCTCTGGTTCTGAATATTTTCTGATGTTTATCCATTTAAACTTGCTGTTTTTGTTTGGAAATTTTTAAAAACAGTACACATGATGGTAATGATCAGCAACAATTCAAAGTATGAATCAGGTCACCTCTCTGGGGTTTTTAGGAACTACTTTAAAATAAAGATATCTTCCCTGCAGGAGGGAGCAGCACAGTGCCGGCAGCTCAGTGCGCAGTGCCAGCAGCGCAGAGAGCCAGGCACAGCCCAGTTCCTGAATCGCGGTTTTAGCCCCAGGGCGGCAGGGCCAGCACCCAGCTGGCGGGAACCCAGAACACCAGCAGCTTTGGCGACTCCACAATTATCAACATAGAAATACCTAGGACAAAATGAGAGGTTACTGCCCTATGGACTTTGGGACCAGTATTTGGGGAACGTGTTGGCTTCCTCCCCTGGGGGCTAGAAGACGCTGAGGAAACACGCCATTTTGCAGTTTTCAGAGGCAGCTCCAGCTCCTGGCCTGTGAACTGTAGGGAGATCCAGCGATCACTCTTAGGGGGTAATTGCTCTTGCTTTAACCTCCCTGGATCTGGATTGTGATCTGGGGTGGAGGTACTGGGTGGGTTTCCAGCTTGCCAGAAATGGAAGTTGCCCCCCGCCACAGGTTTGGGGCAAAAGTTCCTGTCTGGCACTAGGCCATACTGTGGCAACAAGACCAAAAGCCAAGTAATTAAGTGGCAACATGCCAAGGCAAAGGAAACAAATTAAACAAAAAATGCAACCTTAGACTGCTACTTTGGGGGCAAAAATGATCTAAGCATAGAGGAAGACGAGGACTGTGAGATCAGAAGTCCTGCTCCAAAAGCCCCAGGGGAAAACATGAGCAGGTTGCAGGCCATAGAGGACCTTAAGAAGGACTTTAAAAATCAAATAAGAGAAGTGGAGGAAAAATTTGAAAGAGAAATGAGAAGGATGGAGGAAAAGTATAAAATGAGAGTCAACAGCTGGACTGAGGAAAATAACACCTTAAAAAATAGACTACCTCAAATGGCAAAGGAGGACCAAAAGAGCAATGAGGAGAAGACTGCCTTAAAAAGTCGAATTTGCCAGATGGAAAAATAATCTCAAAAGTTCACTGAGGAGATTTATTCCTTCAGAGTTAACTGGAGCAAATGGAAGCTAATGACCTTATGAGAAATCAAGATACTGTTAAGCAGATCCAAACAAATGAAAGATTGGAAGGCAATGTGAAATATCTCATGGGAAAAACCACTGACCTGGAAAATAGATCCAGGAGAGATAATTTAAAAATCATTGTGCTACCTGAAAGCCATGATGAAAGAAAGAACCTGGAAATCACCCTTCAAGAAATTCTCAAGGAAAACTGCCCTGAAGTTTTAAACCGAGAGGGCAAAATAGAGGTTGAAAGAATCCACCAATCACCTCCTGAAAAGGATCCCCAAAAGAAAACTCCCAGGAATATTATAGCCAGGTTCCAGAATCCCCAGATCAAGGAGAAAATACTACAAGCAGCCAGGAAGAAACAATTTCAATATTGTGGAAACACAATCAGAATAGCCCAGGACCTGGCAGCTTCTACACTGAGGGATTGAAGGGCATGGAATACAATATTCCAGAGGGCAAAAGAGCTGCAAATGAATCCAAGGGTCACCTACCCAGCAAAACCGAGTATTTTGTTTCATGGGAAAATATGGTCATTCAGTGGAATAGAGGACTTTCAAGCATTCTTGAGGAAAGAATCAGAATTGAATAGAAAATTTGACATCCAGACACAAGAAGTAAGAGATGCCTGAGAAGGTAATCAGGGAAAAGAAATCAAAAAGAACTTATCAAAGTTGAACTATTTACATTCCTATATGGAAAAAACAATAACTGTGACTGATGATGTCTTTCTCAGTATGAAAATAATGGAAGAAGGGTATATGGTCATATGAATACATATGTGAATGTGTGTATATATTTTTACAGTTATACATGGATAGAGGGCATAGGTTGAATTTGTTGGTAAGGGATGATACTTAATGGGTGAAATTATGAGGTGAGAGAGGAAAGTCCCATGAGGAGATGGGGAGAGATGGGGTAGGGCAAACTATCTCATGTAGAAGAAGCAAGAGGAAGTGGCTGCAGAGGAGGGACAGAATAGGAAGGCAAAAAGACAAAACCACATTCTCATTGAATTTGGTTCTGGGAAAGAATAACATCCATACTAAATGGGATATCTCAACCTGCAGCAGAATAGGGGGAAGGGGGATGAGAGGAGGGATGTTAGATGGGAGGGCATCCTTGGGGGAAGGGGAGGTTGGAAGTACCCACTATAGAAGAGGGAAAGGATCAAGTAGGGAATGGACCTGGTGGGGGGTGGGATGAGTGGGAGGGAATTATAAGCTGCTTTGTACAATATATCTATTATGGTAATGTTTAGCATAGCTATACATGTACAACACATACTGAATTACTTATCTTCCCAGAGGGAATGGGTAACAAGAGAGGAAGGAAATGGATCTGAAATTGAAGGTTTTAAGACTAAATGTTTCAAATATATATAAATACTATTTTTAATACTCTTTTGCTTGTGGTTGGGAGATAAGGTGCGCAGGCATTGGGACACAAAGATTCACCTTCCTCTAATAGAAAAGTCGAAGGGGGTATGGGAGAAGATATGGGAGAGAGCAGATTGGAGGAAGAGATATCTTGTGGGACTGCTATTCTGGGAGGGTGGGTAGGGGAAAAACAGGGGGTAAAAATAATTGTAACTCAAAATCTGGCGCAAATGAATGATGTGAAACAGAAGTTAATAAAGCATTTGTTTAATAAAAGATATTGAAAAAAAAGATATCTTTCAAGAACTTCCAATTCATTTTGTTCCAAGTATATTCCTATCCTTGGTTTTCTCATTCTTTCCATCTTCTTGCATTAAAAGGAAACCAGGGGGAGGCGGAGCCAAAATGGCGGAGTGGAAACAGCACATCCAAGTTGCTCTACCCCAAGAACACCTCCAAAACCTGTAAAAGGGGACTCTGAACAAATTCTGGAGCCCCAGCACCCAGAGAACTTCACAGAGAAGCTAGCCTCCTTCTGAGGACAGCCCAGCATCCCTGTAGGAAGGGCCAGCACAGTGTTCTGGGAGGCAGCAGTCTAGTGCGCTGAGAGTCGAGCCCAGGTCCTAGTGAGCCAAGGTTTTAGAAGTAGGGCGGCTGGACCAGCAGCTGGCTAAAGGGACCCCAGAACACCAGCAGCAGTGGTGATTCCAGAATCATCAACACAGACATGCCTAGGACAAAGAAAGAGGTTAGTGCCCTATGGACTTTGGGACCAATATTTGGGGAACGAGTCGGCTTCCTCCCCTAGGGGCTAAAAGCCACTGAAGAGACACGCCATTTTTGCACTTTCAGTGGCAGCTCCAGTTCCTGGCCTGTGAACTGTAGGGGGATCCAGTTATCAGTACTGGGGGATAATCGCTCTTGCTTTAACCTCCATGGATCTGTATTGTGGTCTACGGGTCGAGGTTGTGGGGTGGGTACCCAGCTTGCCCGAACCGGAAGTTGTGAAGACCCCAGCTTTGGGATGGAAGCTCCCTTGTCTGTTGGCATAGCCTACTGTGGCAACAAGCCCAAAAGTCAAGTAATTAAGTGGCAAATATGCTGAGGCAAAGGAAACACAATAAACAGAAAAATGAAACATTAGACTCCTATTTTGGGGGCAAAGAGGATCGAAGAATGGAATAGGAAGAGGACTGTGAGGTCAGAAATCCTGCTCCAAATGCCCCAAAGGAAAATATGAGCAGGTTACAGGCCATAAAGGACCTTAAGAAGGACGTTAAAAATCAAATAAGAGAAGTGGAGGAAAAATTGGGAAGATAAATGAGAAGGATGCAGGAAAAGTATGAAATGAGAGTCAACAGCCTGACTAACACCTTAAAAAATAGACTAACTCAAATGGTAAAGGAGGCTCCAAAGGGCAATGAGGAGAAGAATGTCTTAAAAAGCCAAATTTGCCAGATGGGAAAAGAATCTCAAAAGCTCACTGAGAAGATTCATTCCTTCAGAGTTTGACTGGAGCAAGTGGAAGTTAATGACTTTGTGAGAAATCAAGATGCTGTTAAACAGATCCAAACAAATGAAAGAATAGAAGGCAATGTGAAATATCTCATGGGATAAACCACTGACCTGGAAAATAGATCCAGGAGAGATAATTTAAAAATTATTGGACTACCTGAAAGCCATGATCAAAGAAAGAACCTAGAAATCACCCTTCAAGAAATCCTCAAGGAAAATTGCCCTGATGTTTTAGAACCAGAGGGTAAAATAGAGGTTGAAAGAATCCACCAATCACCTCCTGAAAAAGATCCCCAAAAGAAAAATTCCTAGGAATATTATAGCCAGGTTCCAGAATCCCCAGATCAAGAAGAAAATACTACAAGCAGCCAGGAAGAAACAATTTCAATATTGTGGAAACACAATCAGAATAGCCCAGGACCTGGAAGCTTCTACACTGAGGGATCGAAGGGCATGGAATATGATATTCCAGAGGGCAAAAGAGCTGGGATTGAAACCTAGCATCACCTACCAAGCAAAACTGAGTATTTTGTTTCAGGAGAAATTATAGTCATTCAGTGGAATAGAGGACTTTCAAGCATTCTTGAGGAGAAAACCAGAGTTGAATAGAAAATTTGATATCTAGACACAAGAAGCAAGAGATGCCTGAGAAGGTAATCAGGGAAAAGAAATCAGAAGGAACTTTTCAATGTTGACCTGCATGGAAAAACAATAACAGTGACTGATGACACTTTTCTCAGTATCAACATAACGGAAGAAGGGTATATGGGCATATGAATACATATGTGAATGTGTGTATATATGTTTACAGTTATACATGGATAGAGGGCATAGGTTGAAATTTTTGGGAGGGGCTTATACTTAAGGGGTGAAATTATGAGGTGAGAGAAGAAAGTGGCAAGAGAAGATGGGGAAAGACAGGATAGGGTAAACTATCTCATGTAGAAGAAGCAAGGGGAAGTAGTTGAAGCAGAGGGGAAGAACGGGAATGCAAAAAGGCAAAACAATATTCTCATTGAATCTGGCTCAGGGAGATAATGGCATACATACTAAATGGAATATCTCACTCTGCTGGAGAGTAAGGTGAAGGGGGATGAGAGAGGGGATGATGGAGGGGAGTGCATTCTGGAGGGAGGGGAGGTTGGAAATACCCTCTCTTGAAGTGGGATAGGATCAAAGCAGGGAATAGACCAGGTGGGGGATGGGATGGGTGGGAGGGAATTATAAGCAGCCTTTTACAATATATCTACTGGATTCCTCCCACAACCTTTCTGTATATAAGACCCCATCTTGCCTACATAAAAAAAAAAGCCAGAGAATTTCCTAGTGCAGAACCGTTCTATGTCAGATTATTCTGGCCCACTTGTCCAAAACAACCATCACAGACACCAAGGCTCTTTAAGAGTCTATCCAGGGGGCGGAGCCAAGATGGCGGAGTAGAAACAGCATGTCCAGGCCACTCTTCCCCCAGATCACCTCCAAACTATGTAAAAGGGGACTCTGAACAACTTCTGGAGCCCCAGCACCCACAGAACGACACAGAGAAGCTAACCTCCCACTGAGGACAGCCCAGCAGCCCTGCAGGAAGGACCAGCGCAGTGGTAACTCAATTGTAACTCAAAATCTGGCTGAAATGAATGATGTAAACCAGAAGTTAATAAAGCATTTGTTTTTTGTTTTTTTTTTTAAAGGAAGCCAGGGACTTCTGGAAGACACTGGCCACTCTCTCTAGTATTGGTGTTCCTTCTTTCATGTCTTCTAATACAGTAGGCCAAGGGGAAGAGTAGACATATGCCTAGCTCCTCATTGCCATTTCTAGCTGTCTTTCCCCCACCATTATTTCAAACCTCTCTTCCTTTGAGATTCACTTTATCTATATTGCCTAGTCAAAATCTTTGTCT
>WOXC01009206.1:470000-527500 GCA_011680675.1 Gymnobelideus leadbeateri
CCTTAGGACTATAGATAAAGAACTTAAAACATGTATGGCTTTTTGAGTACTTGAATTCCATTATCACAAAGGCAGTGGAATATGTAAGGTGGATCAAATAATAAAGTGAAGAAGAGTAGAATGATAGCGGTGATGCTCAAGTTTGGTGGAGTCTTTCTCCTTAGGCATGGGGAAGTTAGGCCTTATATAAAGAAAGTCAAGAGATAAGAGAAAGTAGTGAGAGAAGGAAAGATTATTCAAAATGCATTAAAGGAAAATGAGGGTCAAACACGGGGATGCTATTTCAGTGTCCCAATTGTCAACAAAGAGTTTCTCTTTTAACAAAAATTCATTATTTAATGAATAGAGATTCTTAACACCAAAACAAATTGAGTGAATAAAAGTCTATTTATAAGTTGTTCACTATAAGCATGCATGTGTGTATCTTTTTCTCTTTCTATAGATATATAGATCGAGATCTATGTCTATAGATATCTATGTAGAATATATATATATACATACATATATGTGTACATATATGCATATATATCTATGTGTGTATGTGTATAGCCTCAGACATTTTCTATATGTGTGATCCTGGGCAATTCACTTGACATGTTTACCAGTTTCCTCATCTCTAAAATGAGCTGGAGAAGAAAATGGCCAACCACTCCAGTATCTTTGCCAAGAAAATCCTCAAGAGGGTCCTGAAGAATTAGATAAGACTAAAATCGTATGAACAACAGTATGAGACAGCATGATACAACAGAATAAGTACTGTACTTGGAATTATAAGAGCTCAATTTGAGTCCTATGTGGAATATACACACATACAGAGAGAGAGAGGCAGACGGAAATGTATGTTTCCATATAAGATACAGAGATAGAGAAAGAGAAATGGAGAGAGAGAGACAGAGAGAGTAATGGAGAGAAAGCTGCTTCTAAAAATCATTGATGTGTCTCTGTAGGAACTTGGACACTTTGCAAAAGGAAAGTTGATGGTAAAAGAAATGGAGTAAAGGAGAGAGATTTATTTTTTTGACTGCATGTCACAAATACAACTGAAATGCAGTTTGAAGTCATCACCTTTCCCGTTCAGACTTGATACCATTTTCTCAATGTGACCTCTTTGCAGAACAAAATCAATAATGTTTCTGTCTCCAAACCCCCAGCTGTGTTTTGTATCCATTAGGCCTTACCATTGCTTTTATGAAAAAAAGAATAAACCCTCAGATAAATGAGCAGTTATCTATAAAATGGGGGGTGGCTCTGTTAAGTTGTCTTTAAGGCAATCCCTACATAGGGAATTTACTTTAGGGAATCATTAATAGCTCATGACCTGTTTGACTCCAAGGTTTATTTTATGCAGAGCAAAATGAGAGGGTTGGCTAAGTATTCGGATATTTCAAATTAAATCAAATTTCCTTTATATTTTTCTCAAACTTCAGGATAATTGAAATAAGAAGAGTATTTTATTTTAAAGCGTAGGTAATTTATTTTAAATTTCTGTATATGACATAGATACCTAGAATTTTAAAGAAGGGAGACACTTTAGATATCTTCTAGTCTTACCCTCTGATTTTATAGATGGAGGAAAAAAGGTTGTGACCTGTTATATAGCTGACATCCCCTCAACTAAATCATAAAACCAAATGTGAATGATGGTGTCTTGAATTAATGGTGGATTTGGAATCTGAAGTCTTGCATTTGAAGCCTTGCTCTGTCACTAACTAACTTTATGACCTTAGTCTTAGGCAAAGTCACTTAATTTCCATAAACTTCAGTTGAATGCCTGAATTGCATATCTATGAGATTATGTATGCAAAATATTATTTAAACCTTATGACAATATGTAGAAGTTAGATATTACTGTTAAACAATAACAGACTCTCTACTTATATGATTGTTACTCATAATTAGCATTATGTCACTATTCTCATTAGAATTTTTAATAGAAAATTGAAGGTAATCTTTGACAATACCCTTTCAAAGTATTACAAATTCACTTTTACCCACATATTACTTCCATTCTTGAAATATTATAAAGTAAAATATATATATTCAAATACTATTTTCTCACTGACTTGCATTATAGTTTTGAAGATTCACTTTCTGGTACAAAATTTTGGCCCCAACCCATAATCAAAAAATCACATTGAAGAATCCTGACCCTCACTTAAAATAACAGCATAATTATGCCTATACTCAGTATTTGTAATTTATCTTCTCAACTTTTAAGAGGTCCAAGCATTTGCCCTTTTTTTAGAATTAGGAAACTTTTTTAGGAATCATCTAGGGTAATTCCTTACATAAAACATAAATAGCCTCTACAACATCTTTATAGTGGATATTTTACTTGAATTTGGTTAATTCTAGGGATAGGGAAATTGATTCAAGGCAGCCTCTTCTAACTTTGGAAAGCCCTAAATGTTAGGAAGTTATTTTTAATATAATTATGTAAAATCTCTCCCCTGAAATCTTTACCTATTGATCTTACAAAACAATTTAAAAATAGTACACTTATATAGGGCAGGATTTCTCAACCTTAGATTTGTGAACTTCATTTTTTGAAAGCTATATTTCAATATAATTGGCTTTCTTTGTAATTCTTTATATTTTATTTCTGCACCTAAACATATTAGACGAGGTTCATATGATTCACACATTGCACAAAAGGGTAACAAAAAAAATTAAGCACTCTGTCCAAAAGTCATATAGCTGGGTTATCTTATTTACTTTTTTAATATAACCTTACTTATCATCAGCCACTGCAAATATTTCAGACAGAGACCAAAAAAAGGATTATGTGTGGCACTCTCAATTGTTGCATAGTTTATTTTTAATATTTATATTACATTTAATAAATAATTTCTCTTTGTGCTCCCTTCTGAATCTAATTTTTTTCTTCTATGGATTTAAAGCTATATTGTTACTCTTTTTTTTAGCATCTCTATCAGTACGCACTACCTCCCTCCCCCAATTTTTAAAAGCCTTACAATTTTAAGATATAAGTATGTTTGATAACCACCTCAAATACCTATAAAAATGACTCTAAACAAATTTTAGGGCTACAGAACCTACAAAGTGATGCAGAGAAACAAAACTTCTGCTGAAAACAGCCTAGCAGGCAAACAAGAAGGGTCCATTGCAGCTTACTGGGAGCAGAGCCCAGCCCTGCATGAGCCCATGGTTTTAGTCCCACAGTGGTGCAACCAGCCATGGCTGGAGGGACTTCAAGAGAGTGGATCACCACCAGCTGTCTTGGTTTCCAGAATTATCAAGCCATAAATGCCAAAGACAAAGTGAGAGGTCACTGGACTTTAGGAACAGGTCGTCTGGCCTCTTCCCCCCAGAGGGACAAGCAGCAGAGGTGCCTTGGCTGTGGAGCCACTGCCATATGTCTGATTTAGAGCTCTTGACCTGCAGATTGTAGGAGGATCAAGCAACCATTCTGAGGGGTAATCTCTCTTGCTTTAATGTGCTTGCATCTGGATTGCTGTCTAGGGAGGAGGTCCTGGGATGGGTGACCAGGTGCCAGAGCTGGTGGAGGCTTCAGAGAGGGGAGCCAAATAATAGCTCCCACATCTGTGAAAACCCCAGTGATTTGGGAGAAAGCTCTCCTCTCTGGAAGCAGAGTTCTACTGTGGCAAAAATCACAAAAGTCAAGTAATTAAGTGACAACATGAGCAAGCAAATGAAACAAAGCAAGCTCAGCAATCCAGATTTGGATTCCTTTTTGGGGGGACAAAAAGGATCAAAACGTGGAACATAGGGAAGAAAACAGTCAGAATTCCTGCACCAAAAGCTTCCAAAAATATGAACTGTTAAAAAGCCAGAGAGGGCTGTAAAAAGGATTTTTAAAACCAAATAAGAGAAGTGGAGAAAAAATTGGGAAGAGAAATGAGAATGATGAAAGAAAATCATAAAAAGCAAGCCAACAACCTAACTGAAGAAAATAATACCCTAAAATAGACTAACTCTAATGGCAAAAGAGGCTCAACAAAGCAATGAGGAGAAGAATGCCTTTAAAATCTGAATTTGCCAGATGGAAAAAGAATCTCAAAACCTTACTGAGGAGATTCATTCCTTTTGAATTAGATTGGAGCAAATGGAAGCTAGTGACTTTATGAGAAATCAAGATACTATTAAAGAGATTCAAACAAATCAGAAAATAGAAGGCAATGTGAAGTACCTAATTGGAAAAACCACTGACTTGGAAAATAGATCCAGGAGAGATAATTTAAAAATTATTGGACTACCTGAAAGCCATGATCCAAAAAACAAAAAATAACTTGAAAAGGGGACTCTGAACAACTTCTGGAGCCCCAGCACCCAAAGTACGACACAGAGAAGCTAACCTCCCACTGAGGACAGCCCAGCAACCCTGCAGGAAGGGCCAGCACAGTGCTCTGGGAGCCATCAACACAGCACGCAGCATGGAGAGCTGAGCCCAGGTCCGCATGTGAGCGAGGTTTTAGCCCTAGGGTGGCCAGGCCAACAGCAGGCTGGAGGGACCCCAGAACAGCAGCAGCTGTGGAGATTCCAGAATGGTCAACACAGAGATGCCTAGGACAAAGTGAGAGGTTAGTGCCCTATGGACTTTGGGACCAGTATTTGGGGAACTTGTCAGCTTCCTCCCCTGGGGGCTAGAAACCACTGGGGAGACATGCCATTTTGCATTTTCAGTGGCGCTCCAGCTCCTGGCCTGCGAACTGTAGGGAGATCCAACGATCAGTCTCAGGGTAATTGCTCTTGTTTTAACCTCCCTGGTTCTGGATTGTGGTCTGGGGGTGAGGTCGTGCAGTGGGTTTCCAGCTTGCCAGAAATGGAAGTTGCTCCTCAACACTTTCGGGACGAAGGTCCTAAATCTGGTGGCAGAGTTCTACTGTGGCAAAAAGCCCCAAAATCAAATAATTAAGTGGCAACATGCCAAGGCAAAGGAAACAAAATAAAAAGAAAAATGAAATATTAAACTCCTATTCTGGGAGGAAAGAGGATCGAAGCATGGAACAGTCAGAGTACTGTGAGGTCAGAAATCCTGCTCCTAAAGCCCCAAAGGAAAATATGAGCAGGTTACAGCCCATAAAGGACCTTAAGAAGGACTTTAAAAATCAAATAAGAGAAGTGGAGGAAAAAATTGGGAAGATAAATGAGAAGGATGCAGGAAAAGTATGAAATGAGGGTCAACAGCCTGACTGAGGAAAACAACACCTTAAAAAACAGATTAACTCAAACGGCAAAGGAGGCCCAAAAGGGCAATGAGGAGAAGAATGCCTTAAAAAGTCAAATTTGCCAGATGGAAAAAGAATCTCAAAAGCTCACTGAGGAGATTCATTCCTTCAGAGTTCGACTGGAGCAAGTGGAAGCTAATGACTTTATGAGAAAAGAAGATGCTGTTAAACAGATTCAAACAAATGAAAGAATAGAAGGCAATGTGAAATATCTCATGGGAAAAACCACTGACCTGGAAAATAGATCCAGTAGCGATAATTTAAAAATTATTGCACTACCCGAAAGCCACGATCAAAGAAAGAACCTTGAAATCACCCTTCAAGAAATTCTGAAGGAAAATTGCCCTGATGTTTTAGACCCAGAGGGCAAAATAGAGGTTGAAAGAATCCACAGATCACCTCCTGAAAAAGATCCCAAAAAGAAAACTCCCAGGAATATTATAGCCAGGTTCCAGAATCCCCAGATCAAGGAGAAAATACTACAAGCAGCCAGGAAGAAACAATTTCAATATTGTGGAAACACAATCAGAATAGCCCAGGACTTGGCAGCTTCTACACTGAGGGACCGAAGGGCATAGAATATGATATTCCAGAGGGCAAAAGAGCTGTGACTGAACCCAAGGGTCACCTACCCAGCAAAACTGAGTATTTTGTTTCAGGGGAAAATATGGTCATTCAGTGGAATAGAGGACTTTCAAGCATCCTTGAGGAAAAAAACAGAGTTGAATAGAAAATTTGATATCCAGAAACAAGAAGCAAGAGATACCTGAGAAGGTAATCAGGGAAAATAAATAAAAAGAAACTTATCAAAGTTAACCTATTTACATTCTTACATGGAAAAACAATAACTGTGACTGATGAAACTTTTCTCAATATGAAAATAATCGAAGAAGGGTATATGGTCACATGAATACATATGTGAATGTGTGTATATATGTTTACAGTTATACATGGATAGAGGGCATAGGTTGAATTTGTTGGGAAGGGATGATACCTAAGGGGTGAATTTATGAGGTGAGAGAGGAAAGTGGCAAGAGAAGATGGGGAGAGACAGGGTAGTGTAAACTATCTCATGTAGAAGAAGCAAGAGGAAATGGCTGCAGAGGAGGGACAGAATAGGAAGGCAAAAAGGCAAAACCACATTCTCACTGAATTTGGTTCAGGGAAAGAATGACATACATACTAAATGGGATATCTCACCCTGAAGCAGAATAGGGGGAAGGGCGATGAGAGGAGGGATGATGGATGGGAGGGCATTCTTGGGGTAAGGGGAAGTTGTAAGTACCCACTATAGTAGAGGGACAGGATCAAGTAGGGAATGGACCAGGTGTGGGGGTGGGATGGGTGGGAGGGAATTATAAGCAACCTTGTACAATATATCTACTATGGTAATATTTTGCATAGCTATACATGTACAACACATACTGAATTACTTTTCTTCCCAGAGGGAATGGGTGACAAGGGAAGAAGTGAATGGATCTGAAATTTGAGGTCTTAAAATTAAATGTTTCAAATATATATAAATACTATTATTAATACTCTTTTGCATGTAATTGGGAGATAAGATGTATAGGCATTGGGGCACAGAGATTCCCCTTGCTCTAATGGAAAAGTCGAAGGGGGTAAGGGAGAAGATATGGGAGAGAGCAGGTTCGAGGGAGTGATATCTTGTGGGGCTGCTATTCTGGGAGGGTGAGTAGTGGAAAAACAGGGAAAAAATTGTAACTCAAAATCTTACAGAAATGAAAGACATAAAACAGGAGTTAATAAAGCATTTGTTTAAATAAAATTTTTAATAAAATAATAAAATAAAAGTTCTTAATAACCTTAAAAAAACTTAGAATTCATCCTTCAAGAAATTCATGAGGAAAATTGCCCTGATGTCTTAGTACCAGAGGGCAAAACAGACGTTGAAAGAATCCACCAATCACCTCCTGAAAAGTTACCAAAGAGAAAACTCCTATCAATATTACAGCCAGGTTAAGGAGTTTCCAGATCAAGGAGAAAATACTCAAGCAGCCAAGAAGAAACATTTTGAATGATGTGGAAACCCAATCAGGATAACTCAGTACCTGGCCACTTCTACACTAAGGGATTTAAGGGCGTGGGGTATCATATTCTGGAGGTCAAAGGAGC
Source organism: Gymnobelideus leadbeateri (assembly GCA_011680675.1). Classification (NCBI taxonomy): domain Eukaryota; kingdom Metazoa; phylum Chordata; class Mammalia; order Diprotodontia; family Petauridae; genus Gymnobelideus; species Gymnobelideus leadbeateri. The sequence continues at coordinate 477,347 of WOXC01009206.1, forward strand.
TGGGATTAAAACCAAAAATCACCTACCCAGAAAAACTGAGCACTATGTTTCAGGGGAAAATATGGTCATTCAGTGGAATAAAGGACTTTCTAGAATTCTTGATGAAAAAAAAATAACAGAGTTGAATAGAAAATTTGCCATTCAGATACAAGTAGCAAGAGAAGCATGAGAAGGTAAACAGGGAAAAGATATCATAATGAACTTATCAAAGTTGAACTATTTACATTCCTACATGGAAAACAATAACTGTAACTTATGAAACTTCTCTCAGTATGAGAATAATTGAAGGGAATGTAAATGTGTGTGTGTGTGTGTGTGTGTGTTGTGCGTGTATACATATTTACACACACATATATGTGTCTGTATAGGAGGATGTATAGACATATAAATGCATATGCGAATGTGTTTATGTATGTGTACAGGTATACATAGTCAGAGGGCACAGAACCAGTTGGATATTAAGGGATGATACTTCAAAGGTGAAATTGAGAGGTGAGACAGGAATATAATGAGAGGAGACGGGGAGAGAAAGAATGGGGTAAATTATCCCATATAGAAGAGGCAAGAGAAAACTTTTACAATGGAGGGGAAGAACAGGAAGGCAAAATGGAAGGCATCAACCTTTATCTCATTGAATTTGGCTTAGGAATGGTGATGACATATACACTAAATAGGGTATCTAACCTTACAGGAGAGTAGGGGTTAAGGGGATAAAAGAGGGAATGATGGACAGGAGGGCAGGTTGGGGGTAGAGGGAAGTTGCAAATACACACTTTTTAAAAGGGAAAGGGTCAAATTAGAGAATAGAACAAGTGGCGGGTGGGATAGGCTGGAGGGAAATATAGAAGTCTTTCACAGTATATCCAATATGGGAATGTTTTGTGTAGTTACACATGTACAACCTATATTGAATTGCCTATCTTCCAGTAAGGGTTGGTGATAAGAGAAGAAGGGAAAGAATCTGGAATTCAAAATTTTAACATCTAATGTTTAAAAACTATTATTATTATTTCTTTTTACATGCAACTGGGAAATAAGAAATATGGGCACTGGTATGTAGAGATCCATCTTGCCTTACTGGAAAGTCAGAGGGGTGGATGGCAAATGATATAGTAGAGAGCTGATTGGGCAAGGGGATATATAGTGGGGTTGCTTTTTTAGGGGTGGTGGGCAGGGGAAAGATGGGGAGAAAATTTGTCACTCAACATCTTGTGGAAATTAATATGTAAACTAAAAATAAACATAAAATTAATTAAAAAATACATTTTGCTCTTAAGAGGAATCAGAGTCCCTTTAGTTTGAAAGTCCCCTAAAATGGCTTTGCATATTTTCTGAAGTTCTTTAATACAAGTAATTTGGGAGGCAGAGCCAAGATGGCAGAATAGAAACAGCACTTCCATGGTGCTGTGCCCCACACCACTTCCAAACAGTGTAAAAGGTGGACTCTGAAAAACCTCTGGAGTTTCAGCACCCACAGAATAACACAGAGAAGCTAACCTCCTGCTGAGGACAGCCCAGCAGCCCTGCAGGGAGTGGCCAGCATAGTGCTCTGGGAGCCGAGTCCAGGCCCATGTGAGTCAGACGTTTTAGCCCCAGGGCAACCTGACCAGCAGACTGCTGAAGGGACCCCAGAACACCAGCAGCTGTGGCTTTTCCAGAATTACAAACACATAGATACTTAGGACAAAATGAGAGGTTAGTGCCTTATGGATTTTGGGACCAGTATTTGGGGAAAGAGTCTGCTTCTTCCCCTGGGGGCAAGAAACAGCTGAGAAGCCACTACACAGAAGCCATTTTGCAGCTTCAGTGGCAGCTTCAGCTCCTGGTCTGAGAATTGTAGGGAGATCCAGCAATCAGTCTGGGGATTAATCGCTCTTGCTTTAAGCTGCTTGGATCTGGATTGTGGTCTGGGGGTAGGTGTGGGGTGCGTATCCAGCTTGTCGGAGCACACGGAGGCTTTGCAGAGGCCACCCAACCTCTGGAAGTTGTGAAGACGCTAACATTTGGGACAGATGCTCCACAGTCTGGTGGCAGAGGCCTACTGTGGCAACAAGCCCCCAAATCAAGTAATTAAGTGGCAACATGCCTAGGTAAAGGAAACAGAATAAACAAAAAATGCAACATTAGACTCCTACTCTGGGGGCAAAGAGGATCGAAGCATGGAACAGGAGGAGGTCTGTGAGGTCAGAACTACTGCAGCAAAAGCCCCAAATGAAAATATGAGTGGGTTACAGGCCATAGAGGGTCTTAAGAAGGATTTTAAAAACCAAAAAAGAGAAGTGGAGGAAAAATTTGAAAGAGAAATGAGAAGGATGCAGGAAAAGTATAAAATGAGAGTCAACAGCCAGACTGAGGAAAATAACACCTTAAAAATTGACTAACTCAAATGGCAAAGGAGGCCCAAAAGGGCAATGAGGAGAAGAATGCCTTAAAAAGCCGAATTTGCCCGATGGAAAAAGAATCTCAAAAGCTCACTGAGGAAATTTATTCCTTCAGAGTTAGACTGGAGCAAATGGAAGCTAGTGACTTTATGAGAAATCAAGATGCTGTTAAACAGATCCAAACAAATGAAAGAATAGAAGGCAATGTGAAAAATGTGAAATATCTCATGAGAAAACCACTGACCTGGAAAATAGATCCAGGAGAGACAATTTAAAAATTATTGGACTACCTGAAAGCCATTATCAAAGAAAGAACCTAGAAAGCATCCTTCAAGAAATTCTCAAGGAAAATTGCCCTGATGTTTTAGACCCAGAAGGCATAATAGAGGTTGAACAAATCCACATATCACCTCCTGACAAAGATCCCAAAAAGAAAACTCCTAGGAATATTATAGCCAGGTTCCAGAATTCCCAGATCAAGGAGAAAAATACTACAAGCAGCTAGGAAGAAATAATTTCAATATTGTGGAAACACAATCAGAATAGCCCAGGATCTGGCAGCTTCTACACTGAGGGATTGAAGGGCATGGAATATGATATTCCAGAGGGCAAAAGATCTGGGATTAAAACCAAGAATCACCTACCCAGCAAAACTGAGTATTTTGTTTCAGGGAAAAATATGGTCATTCAGTGGAATAGAGGACTTTCAAGTATTCTTGATGAAAAAACCAGAGTTGAATAAAAAATTTGACATTCAGACACAAGAAGGAAGAGATGCTTGAGAAGGTAATCAAGTCAAAGAAATGAAAAGGGACTTATCCAAGTTGAACTATTTACATTCCTACATGGAAAAACAATAACTGTGTCTGATGAAACCTCTCTCATTATGAAAATAATTGAAGAAGGGTATATGGGCATAAATTTACAGGTATGCATGGATAGAGGACACAGGTTGAATTTGTTGGGAAGGGATGCTTCTTAAAGTGTGAAGTTAATAGGTAAGAGAGGAAAGTGGCAAGAGGAGATGGGGATAGACAGGATAGGGCAAACTTTCTCATGTAGAAGAGGCAAGGGGAAGTAGTTGCAGGGGAGGGGAAGAACAGGAAGGCAAAAAGCCAAAACCATATTCTCATTCAAGTTGGCTCAAGGAGAGAAGCACATACACACTAAATGGGATATCTCACCCTGCAGGAGAGGAGGGGAAAGGGGGATGAGAAGGGGGATGATGGAGGGGAGGACATTCTGGGGGGAGGGGAGGTTGGAAGTACCCACTATCAAAGAGGGACAGGATCAAAGTAGGGAATGGTCCAGGTGGGAGGTGAGATGGGCGGGAGGGAAATATAAGCAGTATTTTACAATATATCTACTATGGTAATGTTTTGCATAGCTATACATGTACAACACATACTGAATTGCTTATCTTCCCAGAGGGAGAGGGTGACAAGGGACGGAGGGAATAGACCTGAAAATCGAAGTTTTAAAATTAAATGTTTCATAAGATGTCCAGGCAGTGGGGCTCAGAGAGTCACCTTGCCCTAATGGCAAAGTCGAAGGGGGTATGGGAGAAGATAGGGGAGAGAGCAGATTGGATGAGGTGGTATCTTGTGGGACTGCTATTCTGGTGTGGTGGGTAGGAAAAATGTGGGATCAAAATTGTAACTCAAAATTTCGTGGAAACGAATGATGTAAACCAGAATTTAATAAAGCATTTGTTTAATAACTAAAAAAAAGAATTTCTATGATTTTACTAGTGACCTCATTTTCACTTTCTATTTGGCAACCACATACAGTGAGACCTATGCACAGTAGAGAAAATAAAATGAGAGGGGGCCATTTGCACAAATTTGTAGAGTGACTGGTGTCCTACAAGATATTTCAATGGTTGTTCTCCCTACCATTGTTAAACAGCTCCCCGTACATTCAATGCATATTTTTTATTGTTTCCTTTCAAATTTCAAATTTTGTTTTGCAATTATGCCCCCAAAGTATAGTGCAAGTCCCTTGCTGTCTAAGGTGATGTGAAAACCTTGCTAGTCTCAGCATCTTCTGACAGAAGTAAATAAAGTCTCATCAACTTCTTCTTTGGTTTTCAGAAGGTAGCCAAGGTAGAGGTGTACAGCAGTATACATAACAAAACCCTCACACTGCCATATGACACAGCAGAAAGTAAGATTCAGGTTAAAATGTTTTAGTTTTAAGAATTTTATTTTCTGTACAGTAATATTGTACTACACACTTCATGTGTTATGAAAAGTGAATATTTTCTGAAATTATATTTATTTTAATTGAGATGTTACCAAAAAGGTCATAGAATTCTAGTGAATTACTTGTTTTTCATGTTACCAATTTTTTGTGTACCATTTTTTCATGGTTACTGTGTTAGGAAATGTACATATTATTAGAATTAATGTTTGATTATAAAGAATGATATTCAGAAAAGTGTATTTTCAGCAGTCTCTAGTGAAAGATTACAGGTATGGTCATGGGAATATAACCATCTATTTCCCATAGAGGTAATGTATCAACATTCACGTTTTTTACTTTAATACCATATTCTAGTAATATTACTGCCTCAAAAGTTGAGAACTGACTATTTCAGATGCCAGTTCATAAAACGGTTCTGCCTAAAATGGTTATTTATAAACATCTAGTAAAAAGAGAAAGAGATTGTAAAAGGTAAGTTTGTATTTGTATAAATAACTTCCCATTCCTAGGATCCTTCTTGAGTGACTTCTAATAAGTATTACTCACTAGCAACTCATTAGGATACCTGGATACAGTGTGGGAACATGGGAAAAATATGAATTTGAAATTAAAAAAAACTTTAGGTTTTAGTCCTAGTTTTGTCATTTACTCTCTGTGTAAACTTGAACAAGTTTTTTTAAATGTCTTGTTAATTAAGTTAATCTTCCTTCTCTCTAAAATGAGGAATTTGGACTATATTATATCTAAGATCTTTTACATCTCTAAATGATTTTTTCTAATCTAGAGAATTTACAAGAGACATAAAAGAGAATCAGTAACTTAAAACAACTTATGAGAAATCTCTCTAAAGTAATGGAAACTCTGAAAAAGAGATCAGAACACGATAATACAGAGGTAGAAGAAACACCATTAGAACAAAATCAAAAGTAAACAAAATTGAAAGAACAGTTTAGGTTTTTTAACGTAAAAGTAATTACTAAATCAGAAAAAAACCATAGCAATTGTGGACTCTAATTCTGATTTATGATAAAGCTTATATATTAAGAGTAGGACTATTTGCTCAATATAAAGTGAGTTTTGCATATCATTTTTACTATTTCCTTGGAAATGATAGCATTTTGTTTTACAATAAATAATTTTCATTTTTGTCATAGAGTTGCTATGTTTTTTATTCGAATTACTTTAGACATATTTTGAGGAATTCAGACCTATAGAAACAGACAAGGTTGGAAATAATGATTTCAAAAATCATTGTAGGAATTTAGAAGACTGAATATGGTATAAAAAGGTGATTTTCATATTTCTCAAAATTTACCTGTGGTTTAATGTCTCTTTGAAAAAGTTTTTAAAGAGTAGGGAACATTTTAATTCACTCACCACAATGACATCAATATTAAAATGGCATTAGAGTTTTGATCATTTTATCTTCTCCTAAAGGGCTCCTCTTAGGGAACTGTCCACCTGGCCAACCATGAATAGTCCAAACTAGAAGACCATCTCCCTTGGACATGTTTCCTAAAAAGTAAACAGTAATTCCCTCATGAATGACCCTCTAAAAAAAGTCCTGGTCTATAGAAAATATATACTCTGACTTTTAAATGTCGACGGGCCTTGGAAATCTATATGACATAAACTTTTGCTAAAAATCAATCTTGAGTTATGATTTGATTAGCAGAAAATTGCTATCACATTTGTTTCTACATTTGTCTACCTCATGTCCTTTTCATTCATAGGCTGGCCGATTTAAACCTTCTTTAAAAACTCCCCGAGAAAGTCTGTGACATTAAAATGTCCTTTGATGCTCTTTCACTAAGCAGTGAATATTAACAGTTATGGTGACCCTGTTCCCTAATGTGTCTCTGCTGGATCAATAGCAGTTAAGTGCCACTGTTTTACAATTAAAAAGGGAATCATTTTAAATTTAAAAGCTCATAGCTAATTTTCTTCTTGGCACTTAATGGCATAATTCATTTTTGAAAAACCACACAGGGAGAACGTATACTTTATTTTTTCTGTCGGCAACATCGCAAGAGCCAGTTATACTGCTTTATTGTTGCATCATGGATGATTTATGGGCTGCACCACTTGAGTTTTCTGAGTGGCATGGACAAGTCTGTCTGTGATCTACTACAAAATGGAGGACAGGAGGGAGGGAAAAGGAGGAAACAATACCTTTTGCTGGAACACCCTCTTCCCCCCATTCAAAGTTGAAATTATTCTGAGTGCCTTAGCAGGGACTTTCACACTAAGTGCTGCTGCTCTGACACTCTATCATTGTCATTCATACTCTCTGTGCTCTCAGTTCCCTATCAGGAACCCCCACACTTGACAGACAGGTGGGTCAGGGCAGTGTGTATACCTGGCTCTAATTTCTAATTGGTTAACAGTGTACTGGAAATGTCATTCTAGGCTACCTCATTGACACTGCCTAAAGCTTCTGAGTTGTGGCTCAAAAATACTGGATTTCAGAGTTCTCAATTATAGCGCTAACAGTCAAATCAAGTTCCATATCCAGCCTATCCCTGGGGACAGAGACTTGATAGAGACCCACTTTTTGGTAAGTCTCATTTATGTCTACTTACAAAATTTACATGATCTCTGGGGTGACTGACAGGGTCTGTCTGTCATTTATGCTTAACGCTTTAAGCTGAAGAGCAGCCCATTAACCCCTTTGGTATTATGTGGGCCTTTCAAATTCCCTGGCCCTTATGCATGCAGACAAAATGGATCATTTCCCTCTTAGTACCATAGCCAGTGCTATTTCTTTCTGCATCAGTTTAATTCCAAGATTTAAGAGCCACAATTAACAGTCATCACCAAGAACTGACTATTTTACAGGACATCATTTTCAGGATTTCAGGCACTGGGAAACTGGGGCCAGGCATGAGGCATTGCCAGTCTTAGTTTTCATGCAAAATGTGTCATGTAAATGATTTTAGGTTTTGACAGCCCAGTTTTCTTTAGGTCTAATGCCATGTAACATGATGTATGCTGGGGAAAATGTGGGCTGTCCTTTTTTTCCCCTCTTATTTTTGTATCAGTTAATTGCTTCTCAAAATTCATTTTTCCTGAGCCCTAATTTCCCAATAAATAATTCTGTATAAATACAGCACCTATAAATATTGTAATAGGAAGAATGCAGAAAGCTACGGGAGGCTGAGAGAGGGCCAAGCTTTCCCTAGAATTTAATTAAATTTGCCAAGGAAGTTTGTCTTTTCTTCTTCATCTCTAAGTGAAAACAAACAAATGAACCAAATAGGAGAAAGCATTTATGGACATCAGTGTTCCTTGTAGTAACCTGACACTGACATCAGCCCACAAATAAATCTTCCTGTTTACAAAAGCAGGTTGTTGTTGTTTAATTCTAAAAGCCTGTGTACTTCATGAATTAATGTGTGTGTGTGTGTGTGTGTGTGTGTGTGTGTGTATTCCCTTTTACCCTTTAACCAGGCATTACAGTACAGTGACAGAAATTACTCCTGTTACTGAGCTGCAGGAGTGAGATAAAAGCATGTCATACGTGGAAATATTCATGCTAATGCAACTTGAATCCCAGAGGATGCCATCACCCAACTGGTCATTTCTGTAATTCAAACCCCAAAGAGAATGTTGAGGCTGTAAGTGTCAGAGGATCAGGTTGTAACAAAATGTGCTGGTCTTACATGCCACTGTACAACACAATTAGCTGCTGACACCAGGTGTTGCCTTGTTTCTGCCACGTTACACTTCTCACATTTCATGTAATGGTGTTTGCAAAGTGTTCCCAGCTTTCAATTAGGCAGTCTTGCCTTCCCTCCCACCCCCTTCCATTCATCTGCTCACTCACATCTGACTCAAGTGGAGAGGTACCAGAGAGCTGGCAGCTGACAAACTCAACCTCTCTAAGTACATGATTCAAACTCAGGGCTGAGAGTGCTTTGCTAAACTAGTCATTAGATGTAATTTATTTCATATGCTTTAGATGAAGCCAATCAGTGGTGTAACTTTCCTTTTGTCTTTATATTTTAAAGTATATACCAGTGAAAGCCACTAAAAATAGGCTGCAACAACTTCCTTTTTGTGTGCATCCATTTGACTGTTGATTTGCCCACCTGCAATCTCAGGATTGTTGTGTCTGAGCACCAACATTTCAGATTCTGTAACTCTGAAATAAACCCAAGTTATGGCAAGTGAGTGGTCATGCTCTGTAAAATTAAAGGCTCTAGGTCCTCCCCATCTCTAGAATGAAAAAAAAATGAATCCTCCATTTTCTTCTTACATAATTATCTTTTTTTTCTTTATGTGAAGTAGATCTCCTCTGGAGTGGGGATAAATACATACTCCCATTAGAGATATGGCATGCCTGCCTCGATTTCATTAGCTGCTAATTACTCATGGGTACCCAAAACACTTCCAGTCATCATAAATAAAGCATGCTGTGTAATTTAAATTTACACTGTGTCATATTACGCTGGGGTTAGGACATAGCCAAATGCATTTTGACATTACATTTGAAAATCTCTTTTCCTAATATTGTTTCAAGATGAAAACTAGGAAGCAGGTGCATGAAGATTCCAGGAGTGAAGCTGCCTGGTCCTGTGGCTACCTGTCTTAGGTGACTTGTATCATTCTGAGCCAATCCTCTGTGTTCCTGAGAATTCTATTTCCTAGGCCTTTAAAGAAAAGGTGTGCAGTTCTTGGGAATGGAATCTGGGGGCCCTAGGCCTTCATAATATTTCTCCATATGAGCCTATTATAAAATATATGTTTTGATTATTATTAAAGTTCATTCCAAACATAAATGAATCACAGAAGGATAATTCTGGAAGAAAGCATGTCTGCAGGTCATGTCAGTTAATCATTCTGACTCTTATCATGCTTTACTCAATCAGGAAGATATTCTTCAAAATTTAAGAAGGTCCAGAACTTACCTTGGTGACACAGTTTCAGTGCAAAATAAGGAGGTAGATATGTTTGTGTACAGATGTGCTTTGCAATCATTTTTAATTAGTTCTTCTTACAGTAACTCTGCAAAGCAGGTCATAATTATTATTCATGCGGTGCCATTTAGGGTCAAATACCAGAATCATGGTTGAACTGAGTTTCTGTCATCTAGGCCCCATAAAGACCTCTCTATTATGCCTTTCACTTTTACATTTTATCTACATATTTATCAGATCTGTCAACAAAATAAAGAGAATTACTATAACAGATACAGCATAGCATATAAATTCAGTGTATGCAAACATAGGTGCTAGGAGAAATACAAAGTTTAGATAATACATTGTCCTTGTCCCTATAGAGCCCTCAGTTAAGGAAAAGGAGAAAACTCCAACATGCGGGTATTAAAATACACAAATTTACATGGTAAGTTACATTAGAAAGGTTCTGCACAAAAGTCTTACATGAAGCAAGAGAGGGGAAGGTAGTTGCCAAGCAGAGGGAACAAAGATTATCTGCCTAGAGGAGGGTAGACTTTAAAAGTACAGGTAGGCATACAACAAGTGAAGAGAGAGGGAGGACATTATAGAGTGGGAAGAGAACAAGCATTTATTATGCACTTACTATATGCCAGGCATTGACAAATACTATGAAAATATCTCATGAACATAGGGCACAACATGAAAAATGGCCAAAAAAATAGATATAGCATATTTACTAAAGACCAAAATGTCACTTTAACTATATTAGACTGTAGAGGACACGGACTAAATCTGAAATGGTTTGTCCTAGATTTTAGAGAAATTTGAGTGTCAGGCAAAGGAATAGTGACTTTTATTCCAAAGTTAATAGGGAGCCACTGAAAATTTTTGAGAAGAGGAATGATATTCCTATATTTATACCTAAATATTAATCTAAGGACACTAGAAAGCCTATATTGGAAAGAAAAATCCAAGACCCCTTAGTACTTTATTGCAACATAGTCTAGGCAGGTAACAATGAAAGTCTGCCCTTTACTACTGACAGTGAGAGCAGGGTTGGGGAGAGGGAAAGCTTGAGTGATATTATGGATGTGAAATCTGCAGGATTTAGCAGGTTATTGGCTATGAGAAGTGAAGGAAAGGGAAAAATCAATGATAACCTTAAAAAAAGTTCATGGTAAACTAGGTGAATGACAAATAGAAACTAGTAAGTCAGAAGGAGAAGAAGACTTAGGGGAAAGGATACTGACCCATGTTTGGGACAGGTTGAGTTTAATCTATCTAGGTATAGATGTCTTATAGGCAGTTCAATAATCTTGGTTTGCTTTTTTATGAGACTTTTTTTTTTTATCTCATAGGAACCACTTATGCTGTTAAGGAGCTGCTGATGAGAGTAGGTAAATGGAAATCTGAAAGCCTCACAATGGAAAGAAATTAAATAGAGCTTTCCTTATGAACAGGAAATAATCACTAACTCTCTCCATCTACAACCCTGTGAGATGTTTGGTTGGAGTTAAAATTCTTATTTTGGGATTAAGACCGGGGAGCTGCAAGTACCTAAGAAGGAAGGATTTGCGTTTTTAATGAAGATATACTTTTATGTGATAAGAATTATGCCTAGAGGGATTTGGATTATGATCAGTATACTTTGAATTCTCTGGATTAGAAAGCTTCATGTGGCATTTTCTTAAGCTTACAAGGCATAGGTCTCATGCCTGCTCTTTTCAAAAGCTGCTGCACTTGCTATGTCTCTATCCTTTTTCTGAACTCCCAGTACACGCTCACAACCAGCTTCATGGGCAAAGTCAATCAATGATTCAATTAACAAGCATTTATTAAGTGCATGCTCTATGCCACGCACATTTCTAGGTGCTGGAGATACAAAGAAACTTGCATTTTAAGTGGCAAATGTGTAGGTATACGAAGAATAAACACAAAGGAAATGAATCCAAAAAACATACAACTCAGACAAACACAAAATAGCCATTGAGAGAGGGCTCTAGCATTTTAGGGATGGGATAAGGAGAAGGGGGTGCTCATGCCTAAAGGAAGAGAGGGATTCTCTAAGGTGGAAGTGAGAAGGGAATGCATATCAAGAATGAGGGACAGTGAGTACAAAGGCAAGGAGGATAGCCCCTGAAAAGGCAAGAAAATAGGATATAAAATGTCAGTTGAGAGGAACAGGAAAAAAAGGGACCAATATATTTGAGGAATGTACAATGAAGCGGGAAAGATAAGTTGGAGTGAACTTGTGAAGGAAAACCTAAATTACATAAAGGAGATTCTATTTTATCCTAGAGGTAAAGAAAAAGGAAAGAGGAACAAGCATTTATGTAGCCCCTGCTACATGCCAGACACTGTATTAAGTGCTTAACAAATATTAAATATTATCTTATTTAATCATCACAACAAACTTAGGGGTAAGTTCTGTTATGTCCTAATTTTACAGTTCAGGGAACTGAGGAAAACATATTTAAAGTAACTTGCCTAGGATCACACAGGTAATAATTATCTGAGGATGGATTTGAACACAGGTCTTTCTGATTCCAGTGACAGTGCTCTGTATACTGTACTGCCAAGTGCCTCTTTAGTACCACTGAACTATTTTTTGAGGGTGAATTTTCACTTAAAATGATTTTAGCTGCTATATGGAGAATAGTTTGGGTCATAAAGAGTTGAGGGAGGATGATAAATGAACAGGCAGTTAGTTGCACTAATCTAGGTGAGCTATAGGAGGGCCTGTACAAAGGTGATGGCTGTGTGAATAGACAGAAGAGTTAGATGTAAAAACATATTGTGGAAGTAAACAAAGCAAGATTCATTGATGGATTGGATATGTGGGGTGAAGAAGGGTGAGGAATTGAGTGTGGAGGTGGTAACTACAATTGGAATAAGGACACTTGAAAGAAAGAGTGGATTTAGGGGGGGTGGTAAGAAGGTTCGTTTTGGATATGTTGAGCTTAAACTGTCTCCAGTACAATAAATTTCAAATGTCTAGTCAGCAATTCATGACACAGAATTGTAGCTCAGGGGAGAAACTAGGTCAGGATGTATAGCTACATAAGTTGTCTGCATAGAGGTGATAATATAAGCCATGGGAGATGATGAGGTCATCAAGAGGCAGTGTAGAGGGAGAAGAGAGCCCAGGACAATCCTTTAAAGAACACTCACATGCAGGATGTATGTTACGGATGATGACATAGTAAAGGAGATTGAGGAGGAGTAGAAAGGTAAAAGAGAATCAGGAGAAAGTCATGTCCTGAAAACTTAGAGAGGCGATTATTCAAGATGAAGGGTAGTCAACAGTGTTAAAGGATGAGGTCTGAGATATGGGAATTAAGAGATTATTGTTCACTCTGGGGAGAACTTTTATGTTAAGTGATGATGAGGTTGGAAGCCAGACTAAAAAGCGTTAAGGAGTGAGAGAATCAGAAACAGAAGTAATCATTATAGGTTGCTTTTCCTTTGAGCTTGTCTATGAAAAGGAGAGGAGATATAGGAAGATGACCTGAGGGAGTAGTAGAATCTTCTGGATGGGGGAAACTTGGACATATTTGAAGGAAGAGTTGGGAATATATATATATATATATATATATATATATATATATATGTATATATATATACACACATATATATGTATATATATATGTATACATATATACATATATACATATATATATGTATATATATATACAGAGAGAGAAAGAGAGAGAGAGAGAGAGAGAGAGAGAGAGAGAGAGAGAGAGAGAGAGAGAGAGATTAAAGATTAGGTAAGGAGTGTTTGAGGTGGCAATCTACTAAAGAAGATGAGAGGAAATGGGATCAACGGCACATGTAAGAGTTTTGTCTTTGGAAAAGTGAAAGATCACATTATCATCAGAACCCAAAGGAAAGGAGAATAACATCGTATTTGTAGATGATACAAAGATGGCAGTGATAGCTAACAAAGTAGTTGTCAGAGTCAGGATCTAAAAGAATCTTGATATATCAGGCCATTGAAAAGAATAAGAAAATGTAATTTATTTGGGATAAAAGTCTTATACTTGAGTACAAAAAAATCAGCTTCAGAATTGCAAAATGGGGGAAACATGTATAGACAGCAGTTGTTCTGAAAACTTACTCAAACATTTTAGTGGATATTAAACTCAATGAGAATGAGCAGTCTGATATTGAACCTATATAATCTAATATGCTACTGGGCATGCCTTATGAAATTGGATAGGTTATAGCCACATTGTAGTCTATGCTCATTACACCTCAACTAGCATATCATGTCCAGTTTGGGATACCACAGTTTAACAAGGACACTAATAATTTGTTGAATAGTTACCAGATGGTATATGACCTTGAGTTCATAGTGTGTGAGGATAGGTTGAAAGACTGGAAATGTTTTGCCTTGAGAAAAGAAGACTCGGGTAAAACATTATAACTGATTTCAAGTATTTGAAGTGCTATCATGGGGAGATGTGATGAAATTTGTTTTGTTTGTCTCCCCCCTCTGTGGGGGAAATCAAAATAATGTGTTGAACTGGTGAAGAGCTGATTAAAATTTGAAGTCAGAAAACAAGCAGACAAATCAATAGCTTCCTACCAATTAGAACTGACCAAAAATGGGATGGATTGCCTCAAGAAGTGGCAGGTTCCCTATTTTTGAAGGGTTTCAAGGTGAGGCTAGATGTCACTTGATGGGTAGTTATGGAGGTCCTTTTTGTGTTTGGGTTACTGAGATCCCTTCTATTTCTCAATTTTTGTTATTCTTTGTTTTTGTGTATTTTGAGGTGAAGAGAAGGGAAGAAAAGGGAGCTTACACTGAATGCCACCAATTTTCTCAGTAGAGTAAGAGGTTAGATCCTCACCTGAGAGTAAGAAGCAAGGGGAGGTGTGGGAAACATGAAGAGATAAGAGAACAAGGAGAATAGCTTTTGTGTATAATATGGAATCAATTAGTGAATAATAAAATGATTTTCTTGCTTCAGTGAGGAACCAATTGAAATAGGATAATATGAATGCATATCACAGTTGGGTGATTTCCACTAGTGTTCAGTAACATTCTGAGTAGGATCAGAGGAGACTGCAGAAGCTGGGCTTTGACAAGGGATGAGCCATTTTAGAACAGGGAATTTGAGAATATATGGCAATTTTGAGCTCAATTATTTAGATATATGACCAAGATTAGGAAGTAAAGTCAGAACACTGGTGATGGGGGATATACACTTGGGGACAGAGGGATTAGAGGTAGTGATAAGGGTTTGGAAAGATGAGGCATAGGCATAGAATGCTATGGAGTCATGGTCAGAGAGTATAAAGTCAGCATTTTTAATTAGAGAAGTGGAGCGTGCCAATAATACTGAACTTTCGGGTATGAACATCCTTGTGTGTGACTCAGGTAGAGTCAAAGAGGTCATAAGATTTAAGGGCTTTGAGAGACTGGGAAGTTAGGGAAGCAAGGATGCCAAGTGCCAAATTTAGAAGGTACTAACGGCATTCTGTTTCGTTCGGCAACAAGGAGATAAGAGGTTTTAAGACAGTTTGTCCACTCCACACCCATCCCATTTGAGGGTATATTTTGACCTGTTTTCTCTCTGTGGTACTTATGCTGGGTTGGAAAAATCCCTCATTATGTTTTGCTCAGAAGCATATCACATATTAAGTATAAATTACTTTGGTGTGGAATTTGGAGCTCAAAATAGCAAATTGCCACTTAACTCTAGAGATGTGAGTTCTTCAGGCAGGATATGTTCTGTGTTGATACCGAATAAAAAACCTGTGCTGACGTAGGTCATGAATTGTTTTTAAGAATTCTTAATGAGTAGGCATTATAGATAACAGATATTTACCTTCGATTACCACTAGGTTTCATAACTTTTGAGTCTGCCATCCTTGTTTAGTATTTAAATCATTCTGATGCAGTCTCTTCTTTGCATTTTAAAACATGATTCTCTCCTGTCTCATCATCCGTAATTATTGTGAGTTTACTCCAAGTCTCTGTACTGGGTCCTCCCCTCTTCTTTCTCTATTCACTAAATATTCAACATATATTTATCAGTAGCCTACTATTTGCTGTGCACTATGCTAAGTACTAGCAGTACACAAAGAGGCTTAAGACAGGCCTGGCCCTCAAGGAGTTATAGTTTAATTGGAGAGACAACATGCAAACTAATATATAAAATGCAAGATATATCTATATCTATATCTATCTATCTATCTATCTATACACATATATATGTATATATGTATACACACACTCACACACACATATATATATATATATTTAATAGGAAATAATTAAAAGAGAGGAAGCACTAGAATTAAGAGGAGTTAGGGAAAGCTTCCTATAGAAGGTGAGATTTTAGTTGAAATTCAAAGGAAGCCAGGGAGGACAGTAGCCAAAGGCAAGGATGGAGAGCATTGAAGGAGAGCAGAGGATTTGGGGGGAGTCAGAGAAAATGTCTGGATCTGAGAGATGGAATAGCTTGATTGTGGTACAACAATCATAGTCACTGGCCTTAGACTTGACAGATAGGAGGGGGCTGCATCATGAAGGGCTTTGAATGACAAACAGAGCATTTAAGTATTTGCTCCTGGAGGCCATAGGAAACCACTAGAGTTTTTTGAGTGAGTGTGTGTGTGTGTGTGTGTGTGTGTGTGTGTGTGTGTGTGTGTAGGGCAATATGATCAGACTCGTGTTTTAGGAAAATAGATTTAGTGACTGAATGAAAATGGAATGGGGAGAGACTTGAGGCAGAAAGACCCATCAGAAGGCTGATGCTGTAAATCAAGTTATTTGGCAACGAGGGACCTGCAGTGGAGTAGAGGCAGTGTCAGAGAGAGAAGTGAACATATTTGAGAGATTTTGTAAAGGTGAGCTCGACAGCCCTTGGTGACAGATTGGATACAGGAGTGAGAGATAATGAGGAAGGTAGGATGACTCCTAAACTGTGAACCTGAGAGAGTTGGAGGATGGTGTGACCCGCTATAGTAACATGAAGATAGGAAGGGGGTGGCATGTTTAGGAGGAAAGATAGAGTTCTTTGTGAGACATATTGAGTTTAAGATATCTACTGGACACTCAGTTTGAGATATCTAAAATACAGTAGGAGATGTCAGATTGGAGGTCAACAGAGAGATTAGGGCAGGAAAATTAGATTTGTGAATTACTAGCATAAAGATGGCAATTAAATGCATGGGAGTTGAGGAGATCACCAAGTGAAACAGCATAGAAGGAGAAGAGAAGAGGACCCAGGGCAGAATAGTGAGGGACACTTATGATTAGAGTGCATGATTTGGAGGAGGATCCAGCAAAGGAGGGAGAAGAGAAACATTCAGATAAGTATGAGAAAGATCAAGATAGAAATGTGTCCCAACACAAAGATTCATCTTCCTCTAATGGAAAAGTCAATGGGGGTATGGGAGAAGGTATGGGAGAGAGCAGATTGGAGGAAGCGATATCTTGTGAGACTGCTATTCTGGGAGGTTGGGTAGGGGAATAATGGGGGGAAAATGATTGTAACTCAAAATCTGGCGGAAATGAATGATGTAAAACAGAAGTTAATAAAGTATTTGTTTAAAAAAAAAAAAGAAATGTGTCCCAAAAATCTATAGAGAAGAAAGTATTAAGTAGGAGAAAATGAGAATCAATGAAAAAGACTGCAGAAAGATTAAGGAAAGTGAGGATTGAGAAAAGGTCATTGCATTTGTCATTTAAGACCTTATTAATAATTTTAGAGAGAATAGTTTTAGTGAAATTATAACGTTGGAAGCCAAACCATAAAAGTTTAAGAAGATTGTGAGAAGAGTGAAAATTGAAGTACCTATGTTAGACAATCTTTTTGAGGGATTTGGCTACAAAAGACAGGAAAGAAATAGGGCAATAGAAGGGATAGAAGACTCAAGATAGGGCTTTTAAGGGTAGGGAGACATGGGCATATTATAGTCATTAGGAAATGAGCCAGTAAACAGTGAGAAATTAAAAATAAGTGAAAGAGTGGATGTGACAGAGGGAACAATCTGTTGGAGGAGACAGGATGGAACGTAATCACTTGAATGAGTAGAAGGGTTAACCTTGGTAAGGAGTAAGGACAATTCATAAAGAGATAGAGGGATGAAGGAGTAAAGGGCAGAAGGTGTATAAGTGATAGGAGATAAGGAAGAGGAAAGGAGAGGGAGTTCACAGTGAATGGCTTCAATCTCCCATAATTTACCAGGCACTGAGAGAGTTGTGGGAGGAAGAGCTTTGGGAAGCTTGAGGAAGGATGAAAAGTTTTGGAAGAGTTGATGTGAAGAATGGGAGAGTGAATTGAAATGGGAGGATTTGCTACCAGCAGTGAAGATCAAGTTAAAGTTATCTAACTAGTTTGTAGTGGCCATAGTCAAAGAAATTGAGTGATTTTCTTGACCTTTGTTCAGCAGCACAACTGTAAGTAGAAAGGTGATGAATGGTGGGGGTGATACAAGGTTGAGGACTGGCTGAGAATAATTGGAAATATAATAAAGGGTTTAGGGAGTTAAGAAGAGGACAGAATAGAATTGAATTGGTTCACAAGGGAATCAAAGCATAAAGAGAAGGAGAGAGTGGTTAGTGCAGAGGAGATACCCTAGGAGTGAATTGAGAAGTCAAAGGATTGGAGATTACAGTGGGGATGAAGAGTAGGGCTATGTAAGGGAAGGCAGAGGAAAAGCTGAAATAGATTATAGCCAGTAGATCATTGTTTGGGAACATAATTGCAAAATTCTTGAACACAGAGATGGTACATTTGTAGAAGATGGAAAGACCAATGGTATGAGCATATTTGTGTGTGGCTGAGATAGAGGTGAAGAGGTAGCTCATAGGAATTTAATCATCAACCCTTTGCAGATGATGCCAATATTTTTATTTCCTGCTCCAATTGCCTCCTGAACTCCAGTCCCACATTATCATCTGCCTGCTGGAAATATCAAACTGGACATAACATCAACATCAAAAATGAACTTGTCTGAAATAAAATTCCCCCCAAATAATTATTCCACTAAATATCTCATTCCTTTCAATGACATCAACCTCTTTCTATTTTCCCAAGTTCATAACCTCAACATTGCCCTTGATTCCTCATTCTCTGTCATTCTATATATCTAATAAGTCACCAAATTCTTCATCATTGACAAATTTCTGCCTTAGTTTAGGCCCTGATAATCTCTTGATGTGGCTATTGCAATGTCCTCTGAAATGCTGCATTTCTCTCAAAACTCTCCATTCTAACCTCTATATAGCTGCCAGATCTAACCATGCCACAATCCTATAGGATAAAGTCCACTGGCTCCTTAATGTCTCAAAGATAAGGTACAAACTCCTCTATGGAGTTTAGTTTCTAAGCCTTCACAACTTGGACCCAAACTATTTTTCTATCTTAATTGTATTCCCCCTCATTCACTCTGTTCTCCAACTAGCTTGGCCTTCTCTCTGTTCCTTTAAACCATCTTCCATCTTCTTGCCTTTGCATTGTGTGTCCCCCACGCCTAGAGTGTATTCCCTTCTTTGCCTCTACCTCAAAGAATCTCTCACTTTCTTTAAGACTCTTCTTAAGTACCTACCACCTTCAAATAAAACCTTTACTGAACCCCCCAAAAGTTCACCCCCACTGTCCCTAATACCTCTGATTTAACTATTTAATAATTCTTTTTCATTTAATTTCTATATATGTATATGTTGTTTCTTCTTTTGTAGAATGTAAGCTCCTTGAGAGCATAAGCTAACATTTTTTTTTAAACAAATCTGCCTAGTACATAGTAAATCTTAATTAATGCTTGTTAATTAATTGATTAGGGAATTCATTAGCTGCATGACCTTGATCCATTTCTTAAGTCAGGTTGCTTAACTAAAATTACAATAAAAATAATAATCATACAAAATGTCATTTACACAGGACTTTTTGACTCACAAAATACTTTACACACTTTATTCTATCTGGTAACAACACTTTTGTGGCCTACATAATGCATTTTATTATTATTATTGTTGTTGTTATTTTCCCTATTGTATAACTGAGGTACCTCAGGCTCAAAGAGGTTAGAGGGTTAGGAAAAGTCAGAGCCAGCACTGGGGTGTTTGTCTTCTGACCTCACATGTTTTCCACCATGTGAGTGTAAGTGGCATCCAATATCCTTCCAACACAAAGGTCTTAGGATTTCCAATAAACATTTATTAAGCACCTACAATATGCCAGGCACTGTGTTAAGTACTGGGGATATAAGGAATAAAAATACATACACATTCTCTCTCTCTCTCTCTCTCTCTCTCTCTCTCTCTCTCTCTCTCTCTCTCTTTCTCTCTCTCTCTCTCTGTCTCTTTCTCTCTGTGTCTGTCTGTCTGTCTCTGCCTGTCTGTCTCTGTCTCTCTGTCTCACTGTCTCTGTCTCTCTCTCTGTCTCTGTCTCTCCTCAAAAGAACAGCTTGGCATTTGAGCTCATTGTTCTGCTGTCAGTTTCTTCCTCCTTTGTAATGCTTCCCCCCCAAACCCTCTCCATTTTGATTGAAAAGAAGTCATATGCTCTCATTTAAATAGCCAGAGTCTAGGAGCTTTATTTCTCAATCAGTCTCTTTTTCAGGGGGTCAAAAAACCTTCCAAACTTATCTTAAGTCTGATGCACAGGCTTCATATTTTAAACTCATATACTATGTCTCAGCAAAGGAGTCTCATCAACCATCCACTTGGAAATTCATTGACATTCTGTAGCACTCCAGTCATTGGGAGAGTTCTGAATAGATAACACACAGGTGACACTGATTTCCAGCTCAGCACTCTAGTACTGCATTTAATGCCTCATTTAGTGGGGCTCATTGGGAAAATGTCCCTCTCGTGCACCTCTCATTCTTGTACCATTTCCTCTGCCTAGTGATGATTGACACTTGTTATAACCTGTTCAAGTTGCAGAATAGTATACTTTATTTTCTTGTGGTATTAGAAAATTTGGCACCCCAGAGAGACAGCAGTTCTTAACTGAAAATTCCCTCCTTTAGTATATGAATTAGACTAGATGCTTACCAAGGTCCCTCCCTATTTGTCTTGTGTCTTCAAGCCCTAGTTCTTGCACCACTTCATCTTTGTTATCCTTCCTTCCTTCTTGATTTCTCTCACTCAAACACCTTAAGGAAATCAATGCAATATTCTAATTTCTTTTATACCCCAATATGTCTGGAATAAGGATACATATATTGAATAACTTCCCATCATTCTGGAGACCCGTCTATTTGTCTATCTATCTATCTATCTATCTATCTATCTATCTATCTATCTATCATCTATCTATCATCTATCTATCTAGTACTGTTCTTCTCTGACTCCAAAGACACTAATTTTTGCCTTTCCACTGGGCTAGTGTGGCCTTCTGTTAAAACTCCTTGGATTTCTTTTTCTTTTTCAAAGGGAGGATTTGTATCATTTGTGATGCCATTTTGTCACTATGTCTAGGGATAATCAATATAATTTTAGCACAGCCCCTTCTTTGGTCAACACACAAAAAGAACGACTCTGGAGTATAACAAGACTTGTTTTTAACTCTATCCCATTTCCAAATAGGGAGGTACCTAAGTCATGTCCTAAAGTGCTATAATGAGGACAAGGAAGTTACTTTCAATAAGCCTTAAGAAGTATGTTAACAACTCTTGATGGAGTATGGCAAAGATAGTGACTTTTCCCTTGTAGTATTTTATGCAATTTTGCAAGGTAATGTATTATTACTAATAAGCCCATATCCTTTGCTTCCTAGAATATCATATCCCACATTTTCAGCTTCTTTATAGTGGTGGGATACTAAAACATGTATGATCCTTTCTGTGACTTCCTGATACTCAAATTCTTTCTGACTTCTTGTATTAGTTTTATCTACAGGACCTGGTTTTGTTTATGATCTTCCTGGAGTTTTCATTTTGAGGTTTCTTTCAGTAAGGACTGGTGCCTTTTTGTGATTTTGCCAACAGGATTAATTCTGGTGGATTTTATAGGTCTGTCTGGAGGAATTTGTGGAGAGGAGCTCACCTCCTCTTTCCAACACCTCTATCATCTTAGCTCCAACTACTACTAGTGACTTTCTCTTTCTAGTCCTAATTCTACACCTAGGTACCTTATACACAATTTAAGATTTTTACTGCTAGAAGCTATGGGGAAACAGATTGGGGTTTAAAAGGAACAAAAGGAAGAAAGCCCTAATTCTCAAATGCTAATTTAGGTCCTCAATGAAATGAAAATACAACTATGTTTGATACTTCTTAGATTCTGTCCTTCAGTGAAATCTTTACCTCTTTCCTAAGTAGATGCTAAAGCTTTAAGAGCCCTCAGGTCTCTCTAGAACCTTATTTTTAGTCTGATATTTAGGAGGATATCACTTCTATCTATGACCACTAGTAATCTTTCTTGGTGTTTTAAGCTATCCTACAGAGGTAACACAGTTATCTTTTTCTTTGCTATCAGAGGTCTCCATGGTTCTAAGCCATTGGAAAGCCTCCCTTTGTCCTTGGCAATTTGGATGAAGTAATTTCCCTAATTGGCCCTAGGGAATTGGTTTGCAAAGGCTATTAATATCTCATTTAAAAAATAGCTTTAGTGAACTTTCCTTTTTCTTACCCTTCTCTTTTCTCTTCTTCCTTTATTTTTAATTTCCGTTCCCTTCTCTTTCTGCCCTCTTTCTTCCTCTCTTAAAGATCTTTTCCTCTCTTTTTTTGTTCCTCCTTCTTCCAAACCTTCAAACAGGAATTTAGTGGCCTAGGAAAATTCTATTGTGGGAATTTCCTCTACCATCACAGGTTGAAAATGACCCTATAACATGTAGTCTTAGAGGTTAGATCAGAATAATGAGAGATTAAGTATCTTGTTCAGGGTCATTTAATCAGTTATCAGAGGTGGAATTTAAACCTAGGCCTTCCTGAGTCTAAATTAAGTCTCAGTGCCTTCAATTTGTTCTTTACACCATAGTGATGTTCTGATGTATTTCTCCCTCATCCCTAACCTCTTTTTTTAACAAAGAAAACTATGAAGTAATAACAGTCTACACAGTCACTGGCAATATAACACATGAAACATTCTATACCTGTAGTCTTCCTCCTCCATATGTAGAGCACTTTTTTTTTTGTAAATCCATGGATTATACAAGTCCTAAAATGTCATGGTATTTGTTGAAAAAGAAAAATATATCCCATTCATGAAAAAATTTTTAAAAAGTGTATATATAGATGTATTTGTAGTGTGACATAGATTATAAATGACTAAAGCTCTTAGTCCATTTGAAGTTGAATAATTTCACTTCTACATTTGACTTCTTTGGACCTCTGGCTTCCCATATAGAAGTTGATGGAATTGATATATACCTACCTATCTATCTATCTGTCTATATCTATATCTATATCTATATCTATATCTATATCTATATCTATATCTATTCTAAGACTCTCTACCTTTGACATTCTGTAAGTATAGGAATCTGTGACTCAATCCTGCATGATTAGGTACCTATGGACATTTGCCATGGTAACAGTTGCAACTGGTAGTTAAAAGACTCATTTTAAATGAATTAATGGATATAGTACTTAATGCTTTTTGGAGATCTAGCTTTGTGGAACATTAGTATAAACATAAATGGAGCAAATATTTGCCTGTGTCTCAGGTATAACAAAGACATACTTAATCTGATATACGCAAAAAGATTTTTTTTTTGGAACTTCATTAACACATGAGTAGAAGTCAATAGAGGAAATGGGCCTTGTTAACTGACTTCATGGATACCAATCAGCATCTCATTTGCCTTAGACATATCAACTTGGTAACACTATTTATGCAATATAGAATAATCAGTGACATTAGCGTGCTACTGCATTGCACACATAGGAATGATTAATCTATTATTCATTCAACATAAAGAGACATACTTTTTCTTCTGCTCGGAGGGATTTCCAAATACAAAGGAGATACTCTAAAAAGAGCTCATTGAAAAGGAGAGGGAGATAGAGACGAACAGAGATTGACAGAACAAGGGTGAGTTATACCAGGTGGGCTTTTACACAGATGGGTACAGGGAGCCAGATAGACAAAGCTTTCTATACTGTACTAAAAGGAGCTATGGCCACAGAGGACTCCCTGGTAATCATCTATGAAGCCTTCATAGATAAAATGCAGAAAGAGAACTGCAATCTTTCTGCTCCAAAAGAACAGGACCTTACGCATGCCTGCTTAAGGAGCATCTCTATTAGCATAGTGGGATGAGTATGTATTTATTAAGTGTACACAGGTGCAGGGTGAGAGGTAAGTGGTATGAAGCAAAGCACCAATTTTTGTGTGCTGGGAAATTCCAGTCCTGAGGCATGAGGGATACAATTAATAAGAGGCACAAAGCTAACAGCACCGAAACCTGAAGCTTTGTGCAATTGCTGAGTGCTTGAGGATGTCTAGGTCTGGCCTTGTACTAATTAACATAAGATGTCTGAGGCACAAAGAATGAAATTCAGGAAGAGACAAAGGGAGGGGGGGAAGGAAAGTGGATGAGAGAAGGGCAAGACAAGGCTCAGAGAGGAGGATCTGCAATATGGAGCATAGCCGACACACTATGGATGTGCATCTAAGCATTTTTTCACTGTAGGATATAAACAGATCCAGTAGCAGAGTAGAAAACAATGTTATACATAATTGCTAGGCTTGATAATTATTTGTGCTATCAGTTTTTTGGGGGGAAGAACAATTGCTTTTCAGTTAGGGTAGGATGATAGGGATTGGTGGTGAGAGAACTAGAAATGAGTATCCTTATATTTAAACAAAATGCTACTTATTTTAAGATCAGAACAGTGACAAGTCAGTCAATTCTCAACACCTAAAACAATCGTTTTGTGTTTAACCTGGTTTTTTCTTAGTACCTGGTTATTTTCCTTGCCTTTAATGGAAGACACCACTTTGTATCAGCTGAACATGGTCCACACAGTGCAAGACATATTAGAACATAAAAATTTGTGTGGCATTTCTACTAAGAATAGTGAATAAAAACACTCTTTGAAAATGCTGATGGGGTGGAGTAGGAACAGCACCTACAAGGCTCTCTTTGCCCAGATTACCTCCAAACTATGTAAAAGGGGACTCTGAACAACTTCTGGAGCCCCAGCACCCACAGAACGACACAGAGAAGCTAACCTCCCGCTGAGGACAGCCCAGCAGCCCTGCAGGAAGGGCCAGGGCAGCACTCTGGGAGCCAGCAGCGCAGCACGCAGCATGGAGAGCTGAGCCCAGGTCCTTGTGTGAGCGAGGTTTTGGCCCTAGGGTGGCCAGGCCAACAGCAGGCTGGAGGGACCCCAGAACACCACTAACTGAGGAGATTCCAGAATGATCAACATAGACATGCCTAGGACAAAGTGAGAGGTTAGTGTCCTATGGATTTTGGGACCAGTATTTGGGGAACACATAGGCTTCCTCCCCTGGGGGCTAGTAGCCACTGAGGAGACATGCCATTTTGCAGTTTTCAGTGTCGGCTCCAGCTCCTGGCCTGCAAACTGTAGGGAGATCCAGCGATCAGTCTCAGGGGGTAATTGCTCTTGCTTTAACTTCCCTGGATCTGGATTGTGGTCTGGGGTCGAGGTTGTGGGGTGGGTATACAGCTTGCCAGAAACAGAAGTTGCCCCTTGACACTTTCAGGACGAAGGTCCCCTATCTGGTGGCAGAGTTCTACTGTGTCAACAAGCCCAAAAGTCAAGTAATTAAGTGGCATCATGCCGAGGCAAAGGAAATAAAATAAACAGAAAAATGAAACCTTAGACTCCTATTTTGGGGGCAAAGAGGATCGAAGCATGGAACAGGAGGAGGACTCTGAGGTCAGAAATCCTGCTCCAAAAGCCCCAAAGGAAAATAATGAGTGGGTTACAGGCCATAAAAGACCTTAAGAAGGACTTTAAAAATCAAATAAGAGAAGTAGAGGAAAAATTGGGAAGAGAAATGAGAAGGATGCAGGAAAAGTATGAAATGAGGGTCAACAGCCTGACTGAAGAAAACAACACCTTAAAAATAGACTAACTCAAATGGCAAAGGAGGCCCAAAAGGGCAATGAGGAGAAGAATGCCTTAAAAAGCTGAATTTGCCAGATGGAAAAAGAATCTCAAAAGTTCACTGAGGAGATTCATTCCTTCAGAGTTATACTGGAGCAAATGGAAGCGATTGACTTTATGAGAAATCAAGATGTTGTTTAACAGATCCAAACAAATGAAAGAATAGAAGGCAATGTGAAATATCTCATGGGAAAAACCACTGACCTGGAAAATAGATCCAGGAGAGATAATTTAAAAATTTTTGGACTACTTGAAAGCCATAATCAAAGAAAGAACCTAGAAATCACCCTTCAAGAAATTCGCAAGGAAAACTGTCCTGACATTTTAGACCCAGAAGGCAAAATAGAGGTTGAAAGAATCCAGAGATCACCTCCTGAAGAAGATCCCAAAAAGAAAATCCCAGGAATATTATAGCCAGGTTCCAGAATCCCCAGATCAGGGAGAAAATACTACAAGCAGCCAGGAAGAAACAATTTCAATATTGTAGAAACACAAACAGAATAGCCCAGCACTTGGCAGCTTCTAAACTGAGGGACCGAAGGGCATGGAATATGATATTCCAAAGGGCAAAAGACCTTCGACTGAACCTAAGGGTTACCTACCCAGCACAACTGAGTATTTTGTTTCAGGGGAAAATATGGTCATTCAGTGGAATAGAGGACTTTCAAGCATTCTTGAGGAAAAAAACAGAGTTGAATAGAAAATTTGATATCCAGACACAAGAAGCAAGAGATACCTGAGAAAGTAATCAGGGGAAAGAAATCAAAAGGAACTTATCAAAGTTAACTTATTTACATTCCTAAAGGGAAAAACAATAACTGTCACTGATGAAACTTTTCTCAGTATGAAAATAATGGAAGAAGGGTATATGGTCACATGAATACATATGTGAATGTGTGTATATATGTTTACAGTTATACATGGATAGAGGGCATAGGTTGAATTTGTTGGGAAGGGATGATACCTAAGGGATGAAATTATGAAGTGAGAGAGGAAAGTGGAAAGAGGAGATGGGGAGAGACAGGGTAGGGTAAAGTATCTCATGTAGAAGAAGCAAGGGGAAGTGGCTGCAGAGGAGGGACAGAATAGGAAGGCAAAAAGGCAAAACCACATTCTCATTGAATTTGGTTCTGGGAGAGAATGACATCCATACTAAATGGGATATCTCACCCTGCAGCAGAATAGGGGGAAGGGGGATGAGAGGAGGGATGATGGATGGGAGGGCATTCTGGGGGGGAGGGGAGGTTGGAAGTACCCATTATAGAAGAGGGACAGGATCAAGTAGGGAATGGACCAGGTGGAGGGTGGGATGGGTGGGAGGGAATTATAAGCAGCCTTGTACAATATATCTATTATGGTAATATTTTGCATAGTTATACATGTACAACACATACTAAATTACATATCTTCCCAGAGGAAATGGGTGACAAGGGAGGAAGGGAATGGATCTGAAACTCAAGGACTTAAAATTAAATGTTTCAAATATATATAAACACTATTATCAATACTCTTTTGCATGTAATTGGGAGATAATATGTATAGGCATTGGGGCACAGAGATTCACCTTGTTCTAATGGAAAAGTCGAAGGGGGTATGGGAGAAGATATGGGAGAGAGCAGGTTGGAGGAAGCGATATCTTGTGGGAGTGCTATTCTGGGAAGGTGGGTAGGGGAAAAACGGGAAAAAAATTGTAACTCAAAATCTGGCGGAAATGAATGATTTAAAACAGGAGTTAATAAAGCATTTGTTTAAATTTAAAAAATGCTGATGCATTTCTGGACCTGGTGAGTCTATGGGGTACATCACTACTACATTTTTTTCCCCTGTCGTGCACTTGTTGGATGAAGAGGTTGATCTTTTCAGCACTAGATCTATGAACCTATTGTATAAATTATTTTTAAACCAGAAGAACGAAAAAAATATTAAAAACTCCATATACGGATCAATATTGAAATAACTCAATTTTGGTTTATTCAAATAAGTTATTGATAATAAAGATGCTTTTACCTTTTTCCCTTCCCCTTCAATGAGTAGAAGTCAATGAAACTAGAAAAACTGACTACTAAGGGATTCACAGAACTGACTGATGGCCAAGACGAAATCTGAGGTCCCTTCCAACTCTAATTTTTCCTGATTCTTTTACTCACTGTATCATGAGATTATAGGATTTAGAAATTTATTGCCAATATGATCTCCTCATTTTCTAGTTAAGGAATCAGGCCCAGAGAGGTTATGAGACTTACCCCAAATAATACTGAATCAAAGAGGAGTGAAGGCATGAATCTGTATGTCTGTATCTTGCTTTGCTAAAGATTTTTAGGGAAAGTGAAACTATAGAATTATTTTTCTTTTTCATGCAAAGAGTAGATTAAATCTTCTATTTAAGCTCATCCCTATGTATGTTTCTGTCCTAAACCTAGAGATAACAAATGCCAATTGCATAAATAAGGGAAAAAAGTATGGTTGAACTCAGGTTTGGAGTATGAAAGGATATAGTTTTTTTGTTTGTATTTAATGGCATTTTTTCCATTTACATGAAGAAATAATTTTCAGCATTCATTTTTTTAAGATTTCGAGTTCCAAAGTTTTCTCCCTTCTTCTCTTCACTCCCCACTCCCATATAGGTTATATATGTACAGTCACATTAAACCTATTTCCACATTAGTCATGTTGTAAAAGAAGAATCAGAACAAAAGGAAAAAAAAAACATGAAAAAGAAAAACTCCCAAAACAAACAAAAAAGTGAAAATAGTATGCTTTGATCTGCATTCAGATTTCGTAATTCTTTCTCTGGATGTGGATAACATTTTCCATCATAAATCTTTTGGAATTGTCATAGATCATTATATTTCTGAGAGGAGCTAAGTCAATCATGGTTGATCATCACACAATATTGCTGTTACTACGTACGATGTTCTCCTGGTTCTGTTCACTTTACTCAGCAAAGGCTGCTCTTTTTAGAAACATTTTCACTTTTATTGAATTCAACCACACTAAATTAAAACATTTTAAATTATTCTTTAGAGTCTTAAAGAATCCTTTCCGTCTCATTTATGATCTTCTTCATAGTTAAATGAGGAACTTTGTTATCCTGAGCATAACGATCTATTGTAGCCCATCAACCAAGTGACTTATCAAGGGTCCCACAGCAATTAAGTGTCAAATTTGAGACCTCAGTTCAGAGCTTCCTCATCTTATATTCAAGCCCTAAAGTGCCTCCTTTTTGTCAGACTCTTTCTAATCTTCCTTATTACAAAATATTTAACTCATTAAATGTTTAGGCACCATGGAGTTAAAACTTTTTTTTAAATTACATATATATATATATATATATATATATATATATATATATATATATATGTAAAGAAAAATGAAAATTTGTTGGAATTGAATACATGCAATTAAATACAAAATTGTATCTCTTTTTCCAGAGGGGAGCAAAACATAATGTCATATAAAGAACCCTGGAGGTAGGAGACTTTGTTTATAATCATAACCATGCCAGTAAGTGACCAATTGACCTTGGAAAAGTCATTTAATATAGCATGTGCAAAATTAAAGAATTTGAGCTAAGTAAATCTTCAGGTAGCTCTAGCATTGTCTTTGTATCATGGCTTTGTACACACAGTAGTAGGCATTGAATAAATGCTTGTTGGAATGAATTTTATCATTCTATCTGAAATATTAGAGTGAAGCATATCTTCCCCTCTCTCTGCCCTCATTTCCCAGGTCTCTGAGGAGAAGGATGAATCTGGTCTTGTGTACCTTTGTAGAAACAGAGGCTATGTGTTCTTGTTCTTGCTCCAATGGTGAGAACACCCACAGCCCACTCCTTCTTTAATTGGCATGCATACAGAGATGTACCCAGATTTTTTTTCTCTCAAAGTATGAAAAGACTAGCTTTGCATAATGGAAATGAGAACTGCATTACACCACATTTATTTTTAATTATTCAAGATTCTGAGAAATGCAAAGTATAAATGAGAGAAGAATAAGGCCTTTAATTGAATTCAACATCTATTTCAATAGAATTAAAAACACACACACACACAAAAACAAGCAGCCCAATACAGAGTAGCGATTTTTGCATTCTGCTGGCATAACCCACCTCCATTTACATTAGACTTTTCAGTGAATGATATCCACAGAGTGCTGGCATCTTTAGCCTGTCAGAAGGGAAGAAATAATCTTCAGTGATGGCTACATGAATCACTAACCTTTCCTGAATCTAGTCTATAGCAATAACAACAGCAAACACTGAGGTATTAAAATAGTATAATTATTAAAATTGTGACTAATACTTTTTAAAAGGACTTTAACCTGGCATTTCTGATGGCCCCATCTATAACATACAGTTCTTGACTACAGTTTTCACTAATTCCACTTTCCTTTGGCTGTCAATACAGAATCTGAAAACTCTGGCTGTGATATTTGATGGTGAGAGCTTAATTCCTAGAAATTTCAATTCACCCAGTTCAGCTGCTCTACAGAAAAGGCACAGCTTGACTTTATTATCCTGAGGAAAATTAGAAAAAGGGAAGGTGAAATCCTAAGAATAATCAAATAGCATTTCCTTTTCTGAGGAAACACTGTAATGTCTGGGAAAGGGTACGGCCCAAATTCTCATTGGTCTGGAAGCTTTCCTTCTGTTACACTCGGTACAAGAAAGTGGGAATTCACACTTAGTTTTGAGGAGAAAAAAATGTCCCCACCTCCCTCTGAGGACTTCAGAAGAGAGGTAGATGTTTTCCCCTGCCTTTATTTTATCATTTGTTCAGACAATGATTTGTCTTTTTACCCTTCAGTGAACAGAAATATAGGCTCCTTTCTCTGAAGAGGTCCACTATGAAGTGTACAAAGTTTCAAGGAAAATGGAGTGATTGTCATGGGTGAGGGGAAGTCTAGCAGAAAGGCAGGCTTCTCACCATCATTGGACCTCCAGGATGTTACACTAAAAAGAAGGTCTCGGGGGTGGAGCCAAGATGGCAGAGTAGAAAGAGCGCGTCCAAGCCACTCTGCCCCCAGATTACCTTCATACTATGTAAAAGGGGACTCTAAACAACTTCTGGAGCCCCAATACCCACAGAACAACACAGAGAAGCTAACCTCCCGCTGAGGACAGCCCAGCAGCCCTGCAGGAAGGACCAGCAAAGTGGTCTGGGAGCCGGCAACTCAGTGGCCCAGAGCACCTGAGTCACGGTTTTAGCCCCAGGGCAGCAGGGCCAGCAGCCGGTTGGAGGAACCCCAGAACACCAGCAGCTGTGGCGATTCCAGAATTATCAACATAGACATGCCTAGGACAAAGTGAGAGGTTAGTGCCCTATGGACTTTGGGACCAGTATTTGGGAAATGCTTCAGCTTCCTCCCCTGGGGGCTAGTATCCACTGAGGAGACACGCCATTTTGTAGTTTTCAGAGGCAGCTCCAGGTCCTGGCCTTCAAACTGTAGGGAGATCCAGTGATCAGTCTTGGGGGGTAATCGATCTTGCTTTAACTTCCCTGGATCTGGATTGTGATCTGGGGGGGAGGTTGTGGGTGGGTTTCCAGCTTGCTAGAAACAGAAGTTGCCCCCCACACGTTCGGGACGAAAATTCCTCTATCTGGCCTTAAAGCCATAGTGTGGCAACAAGCCTAAAAGTCAAGTAATTAAGTGGCAACATGCCCAGACAAAGGAAACAAATTAACGAGAAAAATGCAACCCTAGACTCCTACTTTGGGGGCAAAGAGGGTCGAAGCATAGGGGAAGAGGACTGTGAGGTCAGAAGTCCTGCTCCAGAAGCCCCAGGGGAAAACATGAGTGGGTTTCAGGCCATAGAGTACCTTAAGAAGCACTTTAAAAATCAAATAAGAGAAGCGGAGGAAAAATTGGAAAGAGAAATGAGAAGGATGCAGGAAAAGTATGAAATGAGGGTCAACAGCCTGACTGAAGAAAACAATACCTTAAAAAATAGACTAACTCAAATGGCAAAGGAGGCCCAAAAGGGCAATGAGGAGAAGAATGCCTTAAAAAGTCGAATTTGCCAGATGGAAAAAGAATCTCAAAAGTTCACTGAGGAGATTCATTCCTTCAGAGTTAGACTGGAGCAAATGGAAGCCAATGACTTTATGAGAAATCAAGATGCTGTTAAGCAGATCCAAACAAATGAAAGATTAGAAGGCAATGTGAATTACCTCATGGGAAAAACCACTGACCTGGAAAATAGATCCAGGAGAGACAATTTAAAAATTATTGGCCTACCTGAAAGCCATGATCAAAAAAAGAACCTAGAAACCACCCTTCAAGAAATTCTCAAGGAAAATTGCCCTGATGTTTTAGATTCAGAGGGCAAAATAGAGGTTGAAAGAATCCACCAATCACCTCCTGAAAAAGATCCCAAAAAGAAAATTCCCAGGAACATTATAGCCAGGTTGCAGAATCCCCAGATCAAGGAGAAAATACTACAGGCAGCCAGGAAGAAACAATTTCAATATTGTGGAAACACAATCAGAATAGCCCAGGACCTGGCAGCTTCTACACTGAGGGATCGAAAGGCATGGAATACAATATTCCAGAGGGTAAAAGAGCTGGGAATGAACCCAAGGGTCACCTACCCAGCAAAACTGAGTATTTTGTTTCAGGGGAAAATATGGTCATTCAGTGGAATAGAGGACTTTCAAGCATTCTTGAGGAAAGAATCAGAATTGAATAGAAAATTTGACATCCAGACAGAAGAAGCAAGAGATGCCTGAGAAGGTAATCAGGGAAAAGAAATCAAAAGGAACTTATCAAAGTTGAACTATTTACATTCCTATATGGAAAAACAATAACAGTGACTGATGAAATCTTTCTCACTATGAAAATAATGGAAGAAGGGTGTATGGTCATATGAATACATATGTGAATGTGTGTGTATATGGTTACATTTATATATGGATAGAGGGCATAGGTTGAATTTTTTGGGAAGGGAGGATACTCAAGGGGTGAAATTATGAGATAGGAAAGGGAACTGGCAAGAGGAGATGGGGAGAGACAGGGTAGGGTAAACTATCTCATGTAGAAGAAGCAAGGGGAAGCGGTTGCAAGGGAGGGGAAAAATAGGAAGGCAAAAAGGCAGAACCACATTCTCACAGAATTTGGTTCAGGGAGAGGATGACATCCATACTAAATGGGATATCTCAACCTGCAGCAGAATAGGGGGTAGGGGGATGAGAGGAGGGATGATGGAT
This sequence comes from Gymnobelideus leadbeateri, assembly GCA_011680675.1. Classification (NCBI taxonomy): domain Eukaryota; kingdom Metazoa; phylum Chordata; class Mammalia; order Diprotodontia; family Petauridae; genus Gymnobelideus; species Gymnobelideus leadbeateri. The sequence continues at coordinate 510,086 of WOXC01009206.1, forward strand.
TGGAGGGCATCCTTGGGGGGAGGGGAGGTTGGAAGTACCCACTATAGAAGAGGGACAGGATCATATAGGGAATGGACCAGGTGGGGGTGGGATGAGTGGGAGAGAATTATAAGCAGCCTTGTACAATATATCTACTATCATAATGTTTTGCATAGCCAAACATGTACAACTTATACTGAATTACTTATCTCCCCAGAGGGAATGCGTGACAAGGGAGGAAGGAAATGGATCTGAAATTCAAGGTCTTAAGATTAAATGTTTCAAATATATATAAATACCATTATTAATACTCTTTTGCTTGTAATTGAGAGATAAGATGTGCAGGTATTGGGACACAAAGAGTCACCTTCCTCTAATGGAAAAGTTAAAAGGGGTATGGGAGATGATATGGGAGAGAGCAGATTGGAGGAAGCGATATCTTGCGGGACTGCTATTCTGGGAGGGTGGGTAGGGGGAAAACAGGGGTTTAAAATGATTGTAACTCAAAATCTGGTGGAAATGAATGATGTAAAACAGAAGTTAATAAAAAAGTAAGATTTAAAAGTATATATAAAAATAAAAAAAGAAGGTCTCTCATGGCAGTTAGACAAAACCTCTATTTCATTTTCAGCCAAGAGCAACAATCAATAGACAGGTAATTACTACTACTCCTACCTGACATAGTTAAAAAGGCTGCTGCAATTCTGTGCTATTCCTTCTTCAGAGGACAGGGCATTTCTAAACTAGTCTCTTTATCCTTCTTTACATATTTAATAGAACTCTTTAGATTGATCCATGCAAACTAAATGAAAGTAACCAATAGAAAGGGCCCCTCTTGTGCCAGCAATTCCCAGACTGTCAAGTGATCAGTGAAGATTGGACAGGTCCTGATGAAATAAATGTTGGCTGCTGACTCTTCCAATTTTGCAACACTCCTCTGTGTCACTGGAGCAGCCTTGTCCAAGATTGAGATATTTGCAAACTGTCATCTTTCATAAATAGCTGCCTTGAGTGACACTTGCTCCCCCCGCCCCCAACACTTCCCTCTGAAATGTACCTAGCTGGCTCAGAACCTGCAGAAATTCATTGCTTGTGATAGGCGATTAGCAGAGAGATGATTTTCTGCTCTTTTTAACATTCATACCCCTATCTCCCAGTTTTTTCCCCTCCTCCAAGACCTTCCTTGAAGTCCCTTCCTTACCTTGCTCTCCCTTCCCCACCTTGCTTTCCCCTCCCCATCCTTTGAAAGGCCTGAGTGACAGGTCTAAAAGGCAAAAGGCATATCAGGGAAGAAAATCTGCCAGAATTGTAAGTGATGACCCTCTAAAAATACCTCATTTATCTTGCCAAATTACACACTGGTTTAGGAACTGGTGGGAAAAAAAGTTTTTTTTTTTTTTTTTATTGATTTAGTATCTTTTTAGCACCAAAAGGAAAGCATTGAAGAAGGAATCTCATAGCAGAGAATATGCTCAGAGGAATTGATGCTACATGTTGAAATGCCCTTGAGCTAAAATGACAGAGACAAACATAAGTTTTACCAGCAAAGTTAGCTACTGCACTTAGCGATGCTCTTACCTGCCCTTACCAATCTGGTGGTGGATGTGATTCATTGAATTTCAGCCAAGATATATACCATGAAAATGAATACATGATTAATATAAGCATTAATATTTCAGGAATAGTGGAGAAAAATGCAACTTAATTCCTCCCCCGAAATACCATTTTATAAAAGGAAATGATCTCATCAAAGAGAAATATATAGAGATTATAGGGTAATGATAAAAAATTAGGATGTTCTTAATAATATTTTCCTTGTATATTTCATTTGAGAAAGTCCTAAAACAACATTTGTCACATACTATTTCTGATGTCCACCACTGGGTAGATTTCTCTAGGCATGAAAAATCCGATAATACAATTCAAATTATCAGTGCCACAGCAGGATCTTATCATTTTCAACATAACTTACCTTCCCAGTTTTGTAGCACACCATACATTAACCATGATTCTGGGCTAACACAGGTAACCATGGATTTACTAACTACTACAGTGACACAAAGGAAGGAAAACAAACAAGCACTACAGGTACTACAGCTGCAGCACATCTGCCACTCTCAATCATCTCACTCGTAGACACATTCCACTGACCATAATCATACATTTTATCGTCATCATTGGTTTGATTCAAGAAAGGCCAGGACTTTTCTTTGAATTTTGTTCTTTGACATTTGGTAGAGCTGTGATCTCACTGATGTAGGCTGTTGTGCTTCAGTCATTTTTCAGTTGTGTCTGATTCTTGATAACACTATTTGGGGTTTTCTTGTCAAAGATACTGGAATGACTTACTATTGCCTTCTCTAGCTAATTTTACAGACGACGAAACAGGTAAATAGGGTTAAATCACTTGCCCAGGGCCACACAGATAGTGAGTATCTGAGTTTGGATTTGACTTCAGGAAGATGATTCTTCCTGACTGTAAGCCCAGCACCCTATTTGCTATACCACCTAGTACCTGAGGTAGATGTTGAAAGTATTTTCCCCGTTTTATGGATGAGGATTATTAAAGGTTAATGTTCTCCATTAAATCTCTACAGCTGGTGTGTCCTGACCATTTTATTGCCAGGTGCCTTCCTCAATATCCCTTAACATTGTGTGGATACCAATGGAGCAAATCCATTCATAAACCATGTTCTAATTTGGCACTGAAATTGAATTTCACTCTACTAAGTCTGTGGTCTGACTATATTGACAACTAATTTGGACAAAATATTCCCACACTAGTAACCAATTATTTTCTATCTGTTCATATGCAGAAAATTTCATTTTTCCCCATGGGGTTGGGTAATATGATTTGATGCTTATCATATTAAGATCACCCTGCTCTTTGGAGGGCAATTGGGGTTAAGTGACTTGCCCAAGGTCACACGGCTTGTGTGTCCAGTGTCTGAGGCTATATTTGAACTCAGGTCCTCCTGATTCCAGGGCCAGTGCTCTATTCACTGTGCCACTTAGCTACCCCGACCCCGCTCTCTTCTTGAAAATCAAATTTATGAAATTCAAATGTAAAGTTCTATATAATCTACAAATCTTGGGGTTCACTCATTTCTGACTTAAATTATGTTTTCTTCAAAATAATCTTCCCTGTTCTATATTTACCATTATATTGGGATCAATGAGAATTAGGATATATATTTGCTAAATTTTGATGATCTTCATATAATTTCTTAAGTATTTATCCAAAAAAATTTGGCACATAAGCTACAATTGTCTTCATGTTATATATATATACAATTATCTTACAATCAGATAGTGGGAACTCATATTTACTAGCTCCAGAAAGCTCTCCCTTCTTTTCAATGGATTCAGTGCTTGGCACATAAATTTTTTTCTCCTAACTCCTGCTCGTATGTTAAGGATCTTCAAAAAACTTGATATCTCCTCGATATTCTAACATTCTTTAACCCCAATGACCAACTCTTCCATGCCATCTGTTCTACATAGAAGATGGTCATATTTTTGATCTTGTCAACATCCACATAGATTTTTTGGTCAAGGACTCCTAAATTCTTATATCCAGCTACAACTTATCATTTTATTTCTCCTTATTCTTTATTCATCTTAAACATTTTTTATTCTCATTATGACCTCCAATATCTTTATCCTTCAATCCTTTCCACATCTATCAAGTCCATTCTCTCCTCCACAACCAATCTCAATATTCTATTGACTCAATTCCACCCTTCACTATGCTCTACTCTCAAATCCCTTGCTACATGTTATTTCAGTATCACATTGCCTAACATTAAGGCTGGATTACTTCCAGCATAAGATAATCTACTAGGGCTTGTGTTACAATGCCCTAGATTTCAACAATCTACTGTCACTTCCATAACATAATCAGGTACCAGGATAAGACTTTATTGAATCTTAACAGAAATTCCAATGTAATCAATTGCTACTCAATTTTGCTCTTTCCTGTATTCCAAGGGAAGTTTCCCCTTGGTGTGGACCATGTAGTTCTGGTTATTCTCTCTTTGACTTCTAAACCACCACAGTTCATTATTTTTGCTATGGCCATTGACATGCACCTCTATATAGAAGTGCTACTTTGGTGAAATAGTTTGTATCAGTAAGACTAAAGGGAATTTTAGAATTTTGGATAAATATCACTGCTCCTTTAATGCCTATAACTTTCCCTATGTGTACTTTTAAAAAATTTTGTAACTTTCCAATTGATCATTAACTTCTATGAAGATATTTTAAATGCATGGCTGAGTGAATCATACATGTTCTATTTTAAGATAAAAGTATATTTCTATTCCATGTCTTCAATACCTCTATACTATTTCTTTTGATTTATATAGTACTTTTCTGCCCAAAATTAAAACATGTTTATATATTATTTTAGCCATTCTCCCATAGGCCACAGTATGGTCATTTGAATATTTACATGCAATTAGCTCATATCCTCTGTATAATTTCATGTAAAGAATATATTTTTAACATAAATTCTGATCTATACACAAATTTGTGAATTTAAAATTATAACAATGTTAAAATGTAATTATTACTTTCCTAGTCAAACATATAAGAAAATGAAAGCAGAGTAGAAATGGAAGAAACATGAAGGAATCTACCCGTTTCATGACACATAGATGAAAACTCTTATTTTCTCTGGGTAAGCTTGACTTCCCTACTGCTGAGCAATGCTTTATTTTTTTCCCCTAGAGAATCTAAACTTTTACATAATAGGTTAATTTCTCATCCTTTATTTCTGTCCTTACTTGCTTTGACTAACACCGGAACACATGTATTTTATTAAGAGGCTTTCACATTCATTCATCCAATTATTTAACAAATTTTGACTAAGCACCTTCTGTTTGCATAGTACTATGTCAGAACTCAAGTTAACTACAAATAATTAACAGAGGTTCAAGAAGCAAAGTCATTACTGTCTAGAGGAATCAGACATAGTTTCCTGGGGAAAAATGTATTTGGATTGGGATCTAAAGGTTGTCTAGAAATTCAGTTGGTAGAGGGAGGAGTTGAGAACAGTATAACTAAAAGCACAAAGTTCAAAGTGCACTTGGGATATTTAAGGAACAGAGAATAGGACAGTTCAGTTAGAACATAAGAGTGTGAGGGTGATAATATGAGATATGGCTGAAGAGGTAGTTTAATAGTGAATTCTTAAATACACACAAAGGCTCCAATACTGTCCTGGATCTTTCTTTTCAAGGGGGCTCTCTTCTCTGGAACGAGGCAGATTCAAATCTGGTAGAGCCTGACTTCTGAGAAGGGGCTGTGGGTTCCTTGTTCTAACACTCTCACTCACTAAACCACTATTTCAGCACCCTGGGGGGAAAAGAAAGTTTGATTATAGCTTCATTTATGGCTCTTATTTACTTTATTTTTTGGCAAAGAAGCAGAAAAGTCCTCATCTTACTTTGAGCATCAGGCATGCAATCTATTTATTGTCCTCAAGTGGATGGCAGAATGAATAGAGCATGGGACCTGGAATAAGAAAGACATAGCCACCAACATTACCTTTGTGAATATGGGCAAGTCATGTAATCTGCCTCAGTTTCCTAATCTGTAAAATGTAAGTAATAATAGAATCTACCTTTCAGGGCTATTGTTAGAACACAACAAAACAAAGTATTCTGTAAATGCTAGTTGTTGTTGCTGTTTGGAAGGATGCTTAGAATTAATTTGGTCATCAACAAGCAACCCAATTTCTTCATGGGACCACTGGCCATGTTGTATTATGGTTCTCAAAATAATGATTTGCAAACAAAACAAAACAACTGCCCCAAACAAACAAAAACTAAATACCACACAAATAATTGCACTTTATGGATCACCACTGGTTGCAAGAGGATGAGGGAGTAGAGAAGCTATCAGTGAGATAGAATAATAAAGGAGGTAGACTTATCATACAGCAGGAACAAAAGATGGGTAGTTTGTTTTACTTGTATCAGTGCAATATCAAGAAATCTAAGCAAAGGCTTCCAGATACTAAGTGAAACTCCTTTAGAGGGTTAATGGAAGGAAATATAAAAAAAAAATAGAGGATGAGAAGGCACAGGTAAGTTTTAATCTGTATATATGAACATTGAACAGATCACAGATTGACCTAAGTCTTAAAGTAATCATTCAAAAGACTTATGCCCAAATATTTGGACAGGAAAAAGGAAGTAGATGAACATTGCCTGTTGCTCTGATAATGCCAGACTGTTGGGTGGACAAATCATAGGACTTTCCATCAATACATTTATTTTGTAGAGACTCTGGATATGGAAAGCAAACTGGGCCCAGGACTGAATAAGATGAGGCAATGGACTGTATTTTTTTTAAAGTACAATACCTTAAAATTTATGCCTTCTATTTTTTTGCTCTTTCTTTTTACTGCATTCATTTCTGCATTACTGCATTACCGCATTGTGCCCCTTCCCCTCCCTACCTGAACATTCTTCCTTGCAACAAAGATTTTAAAAGGAATATAAAAGCAAAATAAAAAAATACATCCAATAAGTTTAACAAATCCAACCAACACATCAATTGTGTAAGAAATTATATGCAATATACCAAATGCATAATTTCCCATCTTTGTATTGAATGGAGGGAGGTTTATTTTCTCAATTTTTCTCTAGAGTCACTTGACAATTATAATTCTTTCAGTGCTATTAACACTCTCCAAATTCTCTCTAAAATAAAATATGTTTATATATAAATATTATTAGCATAGAATAGTATAGATTTTGAAGAATTAAAGTCATAGGTCACTGAAACAGAGAGATATGTGGTAGCTGTGAGTAGCTTACTGCATATTACTAATATATAAATATGCAGGACAAGCATTATAAACAAAAGTATCAAGGGTATTCATGACCAGAAAAAAGGACTTGTACTGAAAAAATATTGAAAGCAAGCAATAATCAATGGACAGCCTAGGATTTTCATTTCAATTCACACATTGTCAACCAGAGGAATTGAAAAAAAGTATCTACACAATCACAACCACAGAAGTAGTAAGACCCTATCATAATGGTTAAACCATTTGTGGAGAATTTATCAGAATACATAAATAAGAGTCAATTTAGATGAGAACCTATGAATGGATTCTCATCAAAACTGTATTGGTGGGGGCAGCTAGATGGCACAGTGGATAGAACACCAGTCCTGGAGTCAGGAGACCTAAGTTCAAATTCAACCTGAGACATTTCACACACTAGCTGTGTGACTGTGGGTGAGTCAGTTAACCCCGATTGCCTTGAGAAAACCCCAGCCACCAAAATTAAAAAAAAGCAACCTATAGTGGAAGGAATATTCATGTTGATGGGATAAATTCATTTGAAGTATATATTTCTTTCAAAATAGTAATGAACATTTTTTATTCTTTTTCCCCTTTGGTGTTACCCTACACGTACGTTCCCTTTGATGGTAATCTTCTAGGAACATGAAATCTCTCTGTCTATCTCTGTCTCTCTCTGTCTCTGTCTCTCTCTCTCATCTTCATCTTTATTATCTCTGTCAATTCCTTCTACATATGAATAGAAAATATTATCTTTATTATCTCAATCAATCTCTTTCTACATATGAATAGAAAATGAGAAGTAGTAGGGCTGCTCTTTGAAAAAGGACAATAAGTGTTCAAGTCCTGCCTCTGACACATACTGAATATGTGACCCTGGAAAATTTAGTTAACTTCTCTGCTGCAAGATCTTTCTAACAATAGGTAGTTTTCCTAATATTATTGATTCCAACAACCACTAGGGCAGCTGAAGCAGTCATTGTGGAACACTTAGAACTTGGTCAGACATCAAAGATCCCAAGGTTGTCCACTATACCTCAGGCTATCTCCATTTATCTTGAGTTTTATTTTGCCACTGGATTTCAAAGACTTTGGAAGAGAAAGTGAGGCTGAAAACTTTGTGCAACTTTGCCTCACTTACATCCAATTCACCTACAAGTTAAGATATCACTCAAAAATGTCATTGGTCCTCTTTGAAAACAAAGAATGAACAACAACATAAATAGTTTAATAGTCACTAATTTTCATTATTTCACTGGGAACTCTTTACTTTTATGAAATCACTGATCTAAACCAAATGGCACACACACACACACACACACACACACACACACTAACTGATGTATACATTCAGCATCTTTAATTTCATTTTATGTCCTCTATTGAACTGAATTACAACCTATCTATAACTTTACACAGGAGTCCTAGAGATTGTCCTGAAACTCAGAAAGGTTGAGTACATTGCTGATAATTACACAGATATTAAGTATAAGAAGCTGAATTTGAACCAAGGTTTCCTGACTTCAGAAACTTCCACACTGTATTACACATCAGTAATCAGGAAAACAGTAGAACATGTGTAGATTTATCCTTCAGTTTTTTTCCCCAAATGAACTACTTCTTAATAAATTTCCTTTAATAGTTGTCCTTATAATCATAAAATCTCATATTTAGAAGGAACATGAGAAATCATTTAATTTTATTTTGTCACTCATAAATATATACTCATACAGGATATACTGACCTTGTATCACCTTTCATCTTGGAATCTCCTTTCTCCTAGGAATACAAAGACAATATAGATATCCTTTATGTCAATGTCAGATCCCTTTCCCCCAGAGCCATTATCAGAATCTAAGGAAAAAAAAAACAAAAAAACAAAAGAGGCAGTCAATTGAAAGCCAGTCTCAGACACAGAAAGATCTATGTTTAAGTACAATCTCTGACATACACTAGATTTGTCACCATGGTCAAATAACTTAACCTCTCAGCCTAGGGCTAGTCTCTAAAGCTATTAATTACTGAGGAGTAGTTATTCTTAATCTGTAGAGGGAGTTTCCACACAGGGAGTTCTCTACATTGATGAAATCACTTAATGGTCCTCACCAAAGCACATACAAAAAAATAAACAAAAATGAATGAATACATGGAAGTATAATCAAATACCCAATTAAATAATAAAATAATAGATACATAGATAGTAAGAGAATACCACCTGTGGAGGAGGAGTACAGTGATTTTATGAGTAAAGAGAATTCTGGGTAGTAGTGAGAATCACAAAGGAGTTCAAAGAAATGGGTAACTTTGAAACTAGACTGAGAGATCATACATAAAGATTCCTACATGAAGAATAAAACTGATTCAAAAACAAAAACAAAAACAAACAAACAAAAAAGTAAAAATAGGGGCAGCTAGGTGGCGCAGTGAGTAGAGCACCGGCCCTGGAGTCAGAAGGACCTGAGTTCGGATTCGGCTTCAGACACTTAACCCACACAAACAAAAACCTAGCTGTGTGACCTTGGGCAAGTTAACCCCAACTGCCCTCTAAAAAGCAAAAAGCAAACAAACAAAAAGAATAAAACTGGTTAAGGGGGAAGTGAGATCTCTGCAATAACATTAGGAAAGCACAATAATAGGAGAAAAACAAAACATTGTCTCATGCAACTTTTCCCCCTGAAATTGGAGGAGTGGTGGTGTTATTTTTTTTATTTTTATTTTTTCACATCAAATGCTTTGTTAACTTCTGCTTTACATCATTCATTTCCATCAGATTTTGAGTTACAAATTTTCTCCCTGTTTTTTCCCCTACTCACTACAACAAAATAGCCATCCCACTGGATATCCCCTCCTCTAATCAGCTCTCTCCAGTATCTTCTCCCATAGTCATTTTGACTTTCCAATAGGGCATGGTGGATCTCCATGACACAGTGCCTATATATCTCATTTCCCAGTTACACATAAAATAATATTAATAATAGTATATAAATGTATATATATTAAACATTTGATTTTAAAACTTTGAATTCCAGATTCATTCCGTTCCTCCCTTGTCACCCACCCTTACACCTGTACACACACACACACACACACACACACACACACACACACACACATACACACACTCACATATGTATTCATACGCCCATATACCCTTCTATGTATATATGTGTGTGTGTGTGTGTGTATTTACATTTCTATTCCCTTCAACTATTCTCATTCTCATACTGAGAAAAGTTTCATAAGTTACAATTATTGTTTTTCTATGTAGGAATGTAAACAGTTCAACTTTGATAAGTTCCTTAAGATTTCTTTTCCCTATTAACCTTCTCATGCTTCTCTTGCTTCTTGTATCTGAATGTCAAATTTTCTATTCAATTCTGGATTTTTCATCAAGAATGCTTGAAAGTCCTCTATTCCACGGAATGAGCATATTTTCCCCTGAAACACAATACTCAGTTTTGCTGGGTAGGTGACCCTTGGGTTCATTCCCTCTGACCTCTCACTTTGTCCTTGATATCTATGTGTTGATAATTCTGGAAACTGCCACAGGTGCTAGTGATCTGAAGTCCCTCCAGCCGTTGGATGTTCAGGCTGCCCTGAGGCTAAAACCTCTGGCTTGCAGGGGGGTTTGGTCAGCTCCCAGAGCACTGTGTTGGCCCCTTCCTCCTGGCCTGGTGGGCTGTCTTCAGAGGGAGGTTAGCTTCTCTGTGTCATTTTGTGGGTTCTGTAGCTTCAAAGTTTCTTCAGAGTCAGATTTTCCATTCAACTGGGGGAGGTTGGTGGTGGTGTTATTAATAATAGTATTTTCTCTTGTTTTGAATAACAGCTATGTATTGGCCATGCCCCTTCCTCACCAAAATAGGAAGGGGATCTGACACTATTAGGTAACAGGTCCTAAATAAGCATCCCTTCTGTTGAGTCACAGAGTTCCAACTCAGCAATCATAGCCTCCAGAAAATTGAAAAGTCAAGGGTAGAGGCATTCACGAATGGATCTTCAATATTGTCTTAGTTTGTTTACTTCAGTTAAAGTCCTCATCTACTCTCAATTGCCTGAAGTTGTTCAAATTATGCCATTATGATTTACTGACTTTAACTTACTGGCAGCTGTTGTCTTTGGTTCTGTCCAGCTGCTTATGGACTGGTTATATTCTGCTATGAGAGGCAACAGGACACAGTTAACAGAGAGTTGGCCTCAAAAACCTGGGTTCAAATCCTCCTTATGTCCCTACTGGCTGTATGACTCTAGGCAAGTCATATAACCTTTGTTTCCATAGGCAGTCCTCAATCTATAAATTGTAGTACCAGTACACATTTGCATGGGTAGAATTAGAACCTGCTTTGCAAATTTTCTATATCAATGAAATTACACATTCAAGACGAAAATGGGTATGGTCACCCTTTGTGCCTCAGAGTATTTTTCTTTTATAGCATAGGCAAAGTTCTGTGCTGAAAGAAAAAACAAAACAAAACAAACCAACACCTGTTTCTCCTTTCTTAGACCTGTTCTTTAGAGACCAAAGATGTAAAAGGTAAGGAAAATTGGGGACATAGATTATGGAATAAAAATAAAACCAAACTGTAAGGCATCTTGGACTACATCTGACCCAATTCTCTCATTTAATGGATGAGAAAATTGACGTCCAGTTATTTAGGTAAGGTTACAAAATAGAATGAAACACAGGTAGGATTTGAACATAAGTCAGGTGATTCTAAAGTGAGCATATGTTAGAGAAAGTGACAGTCTGCCAGTTATATTTCTGATGTTAACCCTATTTGATTAGCAAATTAATTGCGGGTGGGTAGATATGTGATTATTTTGTAGTTATCATAAGACGATGCTACCCTTCCTGAAAATTTTGCCTATGAATACAAGCGAAAGGAATTTAGGACTTAATATTTTTATAGTACTTGCCTATAAAGTAGAATGAAGAACAATGGAAAGTAGTAGAAAGGATGCTGACCGAAGCCAGAAGACTTGGTTACAAATCCAAACCCTACTACTTACTACCTCTTTGGATCTTGGATAAATTAAATACTCTAACTAGGTTTTTGTTTCCTTATAAATTATGGAAATTATACTAGACATCCTCTATGCTCCCTACAAACTCTAAAGTCATAATCCTATGACATGAAAGCATCAGATTTAGGAATACAAGTATTTATTCTATGAATATAAGTTGGTATTCTGCCAAGTATACTGCTCCCTGCCACGTGGTGGCCAAACCATTTTAGCTTCTGTACTATATTAAAGGAATTTGTCAATTTTTGCCCCAAATGCTTTATTAACTTCTGGATTGCATCCTTCATTTCCATCAGGTTTTGAGTTACAATTTTCCCCATTTTCCCCCTACCCATCACCCCAGAATAACAGTCATACAGGATATCCCCTCAACCAATATCCTCTCTCCCATCTCTTCTCCAATACCCCCTTTGACTTTTCCAGTAGGGCAAGGTGAATCCACATGCCCCATTGCTCACACATCTTCTCTCCCAGTTATATGCAAAATAGTATTAATCATAGTATTTATATATTTTTTAAAAATTTTGATTTTAAAAGGAAGATAAGCAACTCAGTATATGCTGTACATGTGTAACTATGCAAAACATTAGCCTAGTAGGTATATTGTAAAAGACTGACTATATTTCCCTCCCTCCCATCTCACCTTCCACCTGGTCCACTCCCCACCTTGATCCTGTCCCTTTTCAAAAGTGGGTGCTTCCAAATTCCCTCCCCCCACAGCCCACCCTCCCCTCCACCACCTTCCTCCATCCCCCTCCCCCAATGCTCCTGTAGGATGGGGCACCCTATTTAGTATGCATGTCATTCTCTCCCTGGTCCAAATTAAATGAGAATAAGGTTTTGCCTTTTTTTCCTTCTTGTTCCTCCCCTCCCCTGCAACCACCTTCCCCTGCCTCATCTACACGAGACAGTTCACCCCATTGTCTCTCCCCATTTCCCCTCACCATGTTACTCACTCACCTCTTAACCTCACCTATTAAGTATCATCCCTTCCTATTAAATTCGACTTGTGCCCTCTATCTATGTATACACGAAAACATATACACACATTCACATATGTATTCATGTGCCCATATACCCTTCTTCAACTATTTTCATACTGGAAAAATTTCATCAGTTACAGTTATTGTTTTTACCTGTAGGAATGTAAATAGTTCAACTTTGATAAGTTCATAGTGATTTCTTTTCCCTATTTGCCTTCTCAATCATCTCTTGCTTATCTGAATGCCAAATTTTCTATTTAATTCTGTTTTTTTCCTCAAGAATGCTTGAAAGTCCTCTATTCCACTGAATGACCAAATTTTCCCCTGAAACATGATACTCAGTTTTGCTGGGTAGGTAATTCTTCGTTTTAATTCCAAGTCTTTTGACCTGTGGAATATCATATTCCATGCCCTTCTATCCCTCAGTGTAGAAGCTGCCAGATCCTATGTTATCCTGATTGTGTTTCCACAATATTGAAATTGTTTCTTCCTGGCTGCTTGTAATATTCTCTCCTTGATCTGGGAATTCTGGACCCTGGCTACAAATATTGCTGGGAGTTTTCTTTTTGGGATCTTTTCAGGCGATGATCTTTGGAATTTCAACCTCTATTTTGCCCTGTGGTTCTAAAACATCTAGGCAATTTTGCTTGAGAATTTCTTGAAGGATGGTTTCTAGATTCTTCCTTTGGTCATGGTTTTCAGGTAGTCCATTAATTTTTAGATTGTCTCTCCTGGATCTATTTTCCAGGTCTGTGGTTTTTCCCATGAGATATTTCACATTGCCTTCTATTCTTTCATTTGTTTAGATCTGCTTAATAGCATGTTGATTTCTCATAAAGTCACTAGCTTCCATTTGCTCCAGTCTAATTCTGAAGGAATGATTCTCCTCAGTGAGCTTTTGAGATTCTTTTTCCATCTGGCAAATTTGGCATTTTAAGGCATTCTTCTCCTCATTGCCTTTTTTGGGCCTCTTTTGCCATTTGAGTTAGTCTCTTTTTTAAGGTGTTATTTTCCTCATTCAGGCTGTTGACTCTCATTTCATACTTTTCTTGCATATTTCTCATTTCTCTTCCCAATTTTTCCTCTACTTCTCTTATCTGCTTCTTAAGGTCCCCTATGGCCTGTAGCCAGCTTGTATTTTCATTTGGGACTTTTGGTACAGGAGTTCTGACCTCACAGTCCTCCTCCTGTTCCATGTTTTGATCCTCTTTGTTCCCCAAATAGGTGTCTAACGTTGCATTTTTCTGTTCCTTTGCCTAGGCATGTTGCCACTCAGTTACTTGACTTTTTGGGCTTGTTGCCACAGTGGGACTTTGCCACCAGCCAGGGGAATTTCAGTCCCAAAATGTTGGGGTTTTCTCAACTTCTGAAGGTATTAGTTGGATGGCCTCTGTGAAGCCTCCACACACTCTGGCAAGCTGGTCACATACCCCAAAACCTCTACCCCAGACAGCAATCCAGATCCAAGAAGGGTAAAGCAAGTGTGCCTACCCCTGAGACTGATTGCTGGATCCCCCTATAGTTAGCAGGCCAAGAGCTGAAGCTGCAACTCGGTGACCTGGTGCAAGCTGTGCAATCTCCTCAGCAGCTTCTCACCCACAAGGGAAGAAGCTGGTGCATTCTCCCAAGCAGTCCCAAAGTCCATAGGGCACTAACCTCTCACTTTGTCCTAGGCATCTATGTGTTGATAATTCTGGAAATGCCACAGCTCCTGGTATTCTGGGGTCCCTCCAGCCGGCCTCTGGTCTGGCTGCCCTTGGGCTAAAACCTGGACTCACTTGGGCCTGGGCTTGGCTCCCAGAGCCCTGCAATGGTGCCTCCCAGAGTACAGTGCTGGCTTCTCCCTGCCGGGCTCCTGGGCTGTCCTCAGTAGGAGGCTAGCTTCTCTGTGTCATTTTGTGGGTTCTGGAGCTCCAGAGGTCATTCATAGTCCCCCCTTTACATAATTTTGAAGTGGTGTGGGCTGGACCCCTGAAGAAGTGCTGTTTCTACTCATCATCTTGACTCCACCCCAATTTATCAATTTTGTTTTAATTTTTGTTCCTATTTTTTTGAAGGTAGGGGGTAATGGAAGATTGGTTCTATGGTTTTGATCCCTCAGTGAAGGCTGTCATTGTAATGTATAATCTTACAGAATTTTGGGGTGGGGGAGCATTAACATTAAGTGATTTGCCTAGAGTTACACAGTCAATGAGTGTCAGGAATAGCATTTGAACTTGATTTTTCCTGACTCTAAGTATCTCCCTACTATGTCACATTGCTTCTCATTGCTTGGAAATATAACAAAGGAAATGAATATAGAAATTACAGATTTAAAAATTACCCTAAGGATTCGAGATTGCAAAAGTTATCATTCAGCAACTGGGTAAAGTTATTTGTGAGAGGAATCATTAAGTATATTAATATTTTTATTTTGTTTTGCCAGTAAGGTTGTACTGTTAATAAGATTCACTGAGATTATCTTTTGTATCTGTCTTGTATCCATAACAAAATAGAATAGTGCCTGCCAACATAGGGGAAGATAGGGACTGCTCCTGTGATTTTATTGATGTAGAGAATACACCATTGTGAGAACTCTTTAGCAATGTAGGGCAGCACCTTCTCTGATATTTATAGTCTTAGAACAGGGTCCCTTAGTTTTTATTTTGTTTGTTTGTTTCATGAACCCCTTTGTCAGTCTGGTTCTCCAGAATAAAGACTTTCAGAAAGATAGCTTAGACCCAACAAATTAAATGCATAGGATTAAAAAGGCAACCAATTATATTGAAATTCACTTCACAGACACCAGATTAAGAAACCGTATTACTTGCTTAGAGCACTGGAACAGTGGATAGATCATAAAGAATTAAGAAAACCAAAGTTCAAATCTATCCTTAGATATTTACTCATTCTGTGACACTGAACAAAGCATTTAACCCACTTGCCTCAGTTTCCTTATTTGTAAATTGAGGATAATAGTAGCACCTATCTCCTATGGTTGTTGTAATGATCAAATGAGATAATAATTGTAAAATTCTTTGAACAGCACCTGGCATATAGTAAGCAGTATATAAATGATAAATGAGGATGAGGATGATGATGAGATTGATGATGATGACGATGATGGTGATGATGATGGTGGTGGTGGTGGTGGTGGTGGTGGTGTGACTTGCTCAGAATAACATAGACAATATGCATTATAGGAGGGACTTGAAGTGAGGACTTCTTAGTTTTGAGGCTGACTTTGTAGCCTCCATAGGAGGTTGCTTCTTAGGTTGGAAAATATTTATCACTTAAATACTTGGTTGACTGATTCATGAATTCAACAGAGCATTTATTATACAACCCACATGTGCAAGGCACTGGGTATACAAATAATTCCAATCTTCAAAGAACTTGCATTCAACTTAGCAGGGGGAGGAGAGGTAACAACATTTACACAGGTACTATAACCACTATATGTAATAATAAACAATATATTTATATATAATATCATATATGCTTATGTGAATATAATTTGAAATGGGGGATAGTAATAACAATTAGAGGAATCGGGAGAAACTGTCATTGCTCTTCTGTTCACAATATATCAATGAAGTCTTCTCAAATGAAACAAAACCACTCGACTTCTTGGTTGGAAAACATTGCTGCAGAATATTGCTATGTCTGGTTATGAGGAGCTCTAACTTGGAGACTAAGAAAGCTGTTGCCTAGGCAGCCAGGCCCTTAGTCATCACGGGGAGATATACATAAGCTCCAGGATCTGACCTGGCAGTTTTATTTTTGCCTCTAAGTTTTGGCAGTCTAGGGAATAGATATATTTAATTAGTAATTCTCAGAAAGCATATGGATATATGCTGGGCAATTCTCTTTCTTGAATGATACAGTTCTTTTGTTCATTCTTCTTGTTTATTGAAACTACTTACAGTAACTTTGCATATTTGGAGCTAATTTTAAAAACAAAAATTTTGAGGAAAAATGTGTTTTTCTAAAATATACAAATAACTTATTTTTGATTGAAAAATTACCAGGCATATAGAAAAAAGATTGAAATCAAGAAACTTTCTTTAGCAAATCTCTATAGATTACTATTTTTGATATAATGAGTAAAATATGATTGATAAATTTAAGAACATTTGAAATATGCAACTGTGAAAAAAATGAACATTTTGAATGGCTTTGTTAAGTACATGCAGAGCTATAACTGGAACTTCTTATGCTGGAGACAAATTTAGTTGAGGAGGGGTGTTGTATAAAGTATAACTACTCACATGGTTGAGATATAGACTAAAGATAGATATCATTGGAATTGAGGAGATGTACTTATTGATAAAACATTCATTCGGTACTTACTATATTCCACACATTGTTTTAAATATCGGGGAAACAAAAAGAAGAAAGCAAGACAATCTCACTTAAAGAAAACTGAAGAAGATTGGATGGAGAGAGATCATAGATTCAACAAGCCTGGAAGAGGTTTGGAAGCCTGGGCCCCAGCAAGATAAGGCAAGAACTGACCTAAGGGCTGGTGGGAAATAGAGGAAGTAGATATAAATACAAAATAGCTGGGAGCTAGTCAGAAAACTGCATGGAGTCCTGGGCTCCAGAAAGATAAGGCAAATGCTGATCTATCAG